>OY856412.1:148587106-149137106 GCA_963693085.1 Alisma plantago-aquatica | reverse complement strand
CAAGACTTTGGCTTCAGTAGTCAAAACACTCCTACATTACATGTTTTTTTCATCTAGAATAGTAGGTTCAGGAAGCTGAGTTAGCACGTATATGCATGTTATGTGTGCTACCGATATGATGGGGGGAGGAAGGGATAGTCAGGGATCGACAACCTTGGTAGGAGGTGAGGGAGGAACGACAGTGGCAGAGCCATCCCCTTTATGAAGGGGGGGGGCACATATGAAGTAGCATTAAAAGTTTATATTAAATTTATATTTCTTTATTTGCATAATAAATAAATAAGTCTCTAATTGTTTCCATGAGAAAAAAGAGCATCTACTTGTCCCAAAATTTATTATTAACCCATTTATCTTGATTTGGATAGGATAACTAACAGATCTTACATCGACAAAAAATCTGAGGATATGGCTTCCTCTTTTGTGGACTATCTAATTTTCGTGTACGATTAGAATACTCATATATCTATATATATTATCAACTAAGGTTATGTATCTTATAATATTCTACACACATTTAGAATGCATTCTAATCCACAACCACTAACATAGAAAATATATAAATTTTCTTCTACGAGACCACCACTTCTTTAAATTAGTTCCTCATGAATTTAGGTCATCTTAAACAAACTACATATATTTTATGCTCAAAATTATTTGTTGACTATTATTTATTTTCTAAGATAATGAAAGTCATTTCATATATGATGAGTTTGACAAGTCTAGTAATTTAAAAGTAACATACACATAGAATTTTAATAAAATTGAATTGTAAAACTGATACCATGCAATAATTATATTATATAAGTTGAAAGATAAAAATATAATAAATTTAAGCCAAACAATATAGACACCATGATATTAACTTATTAAATGTTTTTACCTAAAGTTGAATACATGTTATGAAAAAATTATTAGTTATTGAATTATAGACATGGCCATTTCTATCTAAAGGTAAAGAAAATACCAAATATATTGTTTTTTTACAGTATAATAAAAATAATATTTGTAATTTAAAGAAACAAAATTTATATAAATTTGCATATAGAAGTATGACTAGACAGTCAATCTACTAAAAAGACAAAATATTTAAATGAGTGAGACATTAATGATTAACATTCAAGAAATTTTGTAAAATCTAGGTAATATAGCACAATAAAAAGAACTAACATGCCATTAATACTCATATCATAAAGGGTTAATTATATAGAATAATTCTCTAACCCTTTTTATACTATTTAATATTCATATTATTTTATATATTTATCGTATATACATGGTCCGTCATTATTTTACCAAATACATCACTAAGGCTAGTTGTAGTGTCATCTTGGGAGAGTTTGTTGAGTGGATTTCCTGTGGTGAGATCAAGAAAATCTTTATATTCTTCTATGTCTATGTCAAGCATATCAAGAATACCCTCCTCAGTAAAATGGAATCCATACCCACCAACCATAGAGGAGAAGGAATCATGGTCAGGATGTGGGGTTAAATTGGCATAGAATTCATTAACTACTTTGGAGGAGTAGGAATGGAAGGAGGGATTTAGAAAATCAGTCAAATGTTGCACCTCAAAGAGTTCCTCCAAATCAACAATGATGTGGAAGTCCATGACGTCGACTGGCCGTCGTGGAAGAGGAGTTCTTGAGGAGAGCCTGAGGTAGCGGTCGCTTGCAGCTGCGTCGTTGAAGGGGATGTCGTTGATGAACGACAGCGTTGGAGAGATCGTCCTTCCTTTCCTACCTGCAACTTGCTTCTTTCCACGCGTAGATGATGAAGCCATTTCGTTGCTTTGAAGTGGAGAAGTAGCAAGCATGACTTGGATGTAGAGAAGCTAAAGATTTTCACAAGAATACACTAGAGAGGAGCTAGAGAAGTGAGAATGTGAAGGTGTGAAGAAATGGATCATTTTGGGTGCTATTTATAGCAAAACAGAGCCCATTTTGGTCGACAATTTGTCTACCAATGCCCACAACGGTCGTCCCCCGATCGGCCAATGGTCGATCAAAAAACTAGCCATTACGACGACGCCCACAACGGTCGTCTCCCGGTCAGCCAACTGTCGATCAAAAAACTAGCCGTTATAACGGTCGATTTTCTAGCCGTTACAATTTTTTTTAATTTATATTTTAATCAGAATATTGCCTTTTTAATTCAAGCAAATGGAGGTTCACAGGGTTGGCCTCGGTTGAACAATTCATCGACCGATGTTGTCTCGGTCGAACAATTCATCGACCAAAAAAGAGCCAGATTTTCTTCGTATAAGTACCTCTAGGGTCGGTTTTTTCCTTAAAACCGACCCTAGAGGTACTTATTCATGTGTGAAATACTAAACTGGATCCTAAGTTTATCTCGATCGACAATATTGTCGACCGAAAATACCTCTAGGGTCGGTTATAAAGAAAAACTGACGCTATAGGAGCTTATACGAACGTATCTGGCTCTATCTCGGTCGACAAATTCGTCGACCGAGAAACAACCAGATTTCCTTCGTATAAGTACCTTTAGGGTCGGTGTTTTGCTTATATCCGACCCTAAAATCCTATTCGATCGACAATATTGTCGACCGAGATAAACTTAGGATCCAGTTTAGTTTTTCACAAGTGTGAACTAAATTGGAACCAAAATTTATCTCGGTCGACAATATTGTCGACCGAATAGAATTCTAAGGTCGGTTATAAGCAAAAAACTGACCCTAAAAGTTGCTTATACACTTGAAATCTGACTCGTTATCGGACGATGAATTTGTCGACCGAGATTATCGGTCGAAGTATTCGTCGACCGAGGAAAGCTCTAAGGTCGGTTATAAGTACAAATCCGACGCTAGAGGTGCTTATACATGTGTGAACTAAACTGGATCCACAATTGATATCGGTCGACGAATTTGTCGACCGAGGATCCTTTAGGGTCGGTTTTAAAGAAAAAACCGACCTTAGAGGTGCTGAACCAAGGAGGACTTTAGGGTCGGTTATAAGGAAAGAACCGACCCTAAAGGTGTTCATATACGTGAAATCTAGCTCTCATTCGGTCGATGAATTTGTCGACCGAGGAGCCCTTTAGTGTCGGTTATAAGGAAAAACCGACCCTATAGATCGAGGCGCGAAGCCAAAATTAAGCAATTTTTTGCTGCGGGAAACTTGTAATTGACTTTCTAAACCAATTGTCTATAAGGTCGCTTATTTTATAAAAACCGATCCTATAGAGATGCACTACAAGGTCGGTTATTTTAAGAAAAGCGACCCAAGAGGTCTTAAGTGGTGCCCGCATTTTTTATAGACATATAAGGTCGGTTATTTGGAAAAC
Organism: Alisma plantago-aquatica; assembly: GCA_963693085.1. NCBI lineage: Eukaryota > Viridiplantae > Streptophyta > Magnoliopsida > Alismatales > Alismataceae > Alisma > Alisma plantago-aquatica. The sequence continues at coordinate 149,133,806 of OY856412.1, read as the reverse complement.
CGAACCTATAGAGATACACTACAAGGTCGGTTATTTTAAGAAAAGCGACCCAAGAGGTCTTAAGTGGTGCCCGCATTTTTTATAGACATATAATGTCAGTTATTTGGAAAACTGACCCTATAGAGTTACACTACAAGGTCGTTTTTTTTAAGAAAACCGACCCAAGAGGTCTTAAGTGGTGCCCGCGTTTTTTTTAGACATATAAAGTCGGTTATTTGGAAAAACTGACCCTACAGGTAGTGACTTTATAACCCATTTCTGTACTAGTGAATACATGGTGCGACATTATTTTACCAAATACATCATATTATTTTATATATTTATTGTATAGCAATACATGGTGTGTCATTATTTTACCAAATACATTTCATGTATAAAACATATGGTTGAATAACATTATTTCAATACATCATTAATTCATAGATTAAAATAAACAATTAATATTGGGTAATCTTTTGTCTATTTTAACATTTATTACATCCGAATTAGAAAAAAATCATCTTACATTATCAGGATAAGAAAACTATACACACATATACCTAAATGCTAACTACACTTGTTGTGTATATAATTATTTGTATGTGTTTGACATTTTAATAAAGTATATGACTAACTATCCATGTTAGGTTATTTATTTCATCAATATATATAGTTATATTTATAGCTAAAAACTTGACATTAGTGTATGTATTCGTGATATAGTTGACAATAAGTTTATTAGAATTTATATAAATTCATAAAATCAAGATTATTCATAAAATTAAAAAAACTTCATAGTTTATATAAATCTTGTCTTATTTTTACGTGTTTCTATTTCTGTTTTGTTTCTTATATCACATATGTAATGAGATTATATGTTGTTGAAGTCTATTAATTATGACAACATATATATAAGTGTGTATCGTAGATAACACATAAAAATAAATATTAATTGTGATACCAGATTAAAGATATTATATATATAAATATTTTTTTTAAAATCCAAAAATTGAGGGGGGGGAGTGCCCCTGCTTGCAACTCCCCACCCCACCCCCCCCACCGGGAATCCACCACTGCAATGATGGATCCCTCATGATGGAAGCAAGTCAACTACATCATCCCATCGGCAGTGGTTGATGTTGGTAGAAGTTGTCATCGGGGCGGTGGCCTCAAGAATCAGGGCGATGAAAGATGTGGCCGACGGTTGAAATGTAGGTTTGTGGTTTGCCACCTGGCTGTTGTAGTTTTTTTTTTCTTTTTTTTTAGTTTTTTTTAATTAAAGAGGGAGAAGTATTAATCACCCTGCCTCCCTCACGCGAGCACGAAAACTATGGATTCCTTACAAGTATAGTATAAAACCCATTGTTTACATAAAAAAAAGTATGGTCCTCTAACAGGAGGCGGCATCAGCCTCACCTCAGAAAAAAATTACGGCTCCTGAATGTCTCTTCCGTAAGTTGCCAATGCCATTGCAACTTGGTTAAGCTCACCTGCAATGTGTTCTACATGGATGTGATGCAAACCCACCTGTGCTCGAACATGCTCCACCAGCCTCATGATCTTCCATGGACTGTCGTAAGCACCCTTGACTAAATCCACAACAACTCTACTATCAGATTCAATGATGTTCGGTATGTAGTTGAGGGAAGAACATAGGTTCAAACCATAAAAGAAACCCTCAAGGTACCCCTCCATTTTATTGACAGCCTCTCCTGGAGCAGAAAACCCCCATATGATGTGGGCGTTGTGGTCCCTAAGAAGCCCACCAACAACCACCGAGCAAGACCTATGCCCCCTATTCTTCCATTTAGCACAAGCGATACTAAGGATGAGAGATTGAGCCTCCGGCCTTCTCCAACGCACCTGTAAGGGGAAAAAAGAAAGAATCTTCGGTAGCTGTAGACCTTCTGCATTCCAAAAATCTATGACCCGTGGATTCCCCCAATAGAAAACACAACAAGATCTTTCGATATATCAACAAAGAGGCGAGAGATTCGAGACCATAAAGTGATGGGATTAACCTTCTTGTTATCATATCTCTTGGAGCACCTTCCTTTCCAAATAAACCACATAGCTACCGAAGGCAGAAACCCACGAAGAATTCCTAAGAGAGAACGAGAAGAGGCGTTGGCCCAACACTATTGTAATGCGAGACCAATGGAAGGCGAGTTGTGAAGATTCAGCTGCAGAAAAGGCATCATCTTGGCCCAGATGAGCCTAGCCCAATCACCATGGAGAAATAAATGATCCAAACATTCGGTATGCGGTTCCTCACAACATTCACATTTGGATATGAGCGGTATGCGGCAATCGATGATCCTTTGATCGACCGGAAGGGTAGAATGCAGCAACTTCCAGTTATTCACTTCTATCTTGTGGGGTAGCTTGCTAGACCAGGCCCATCTATAGAAAGTCCATTTGACTGTAGGTGGTGGTCTAACCACTTTCTTCACAGACGAGAGCGAGAAATTTCCCTGGATATCCGGTTCCCAAATGAGATGGTCTTCTCCAACAGATAAATTGGTCTTCGACTCCTTGATTATCTAAATACCCGAGTGAGATAAGCAGCTACTGAGAAGGGAAAAATTCCAGCCCTCATCCACATTATAGAAATCCTTCACCAAGGCCATAGCACTCACGGAATACCCTGGTAACGCATGAGATATTAAAGGCTGACCCGCCCACTTGGCAAACCATAAATAAATATTGCCTGCCCCCAACTCCCAATGAGAGTGTTGAAGAAGAAGGGGGAAAGCAAGCCAGATATGCTTCCAATAAACAGATGCAAACGAACCTTTTTTCAAGAACCAAGGGTGAAGGGGGTAGCATAACCAGTAGGGACGTTAGTATTTATCCAGACAGAACTTCAACCACAGGGAAGAACCCATAAGAATATGCCACGCTGCCTTAGAAAGGAAGGGTTTTTGAACACTGACTAGGCTATGAACCCCCAAACCTCCATTACTAAGGGGAGAACACACTTTACCCCAATCCACCCAAGAGTGGCGTTTGTGACCCTCCCTGGACTCCCATAGAAAGGCCTTCAACTTTCTTTCCACCCTTCTCAACACCGTACGGGGTACCCTACTAGCCATCATCGTATACAGGGGATAGGAGGCAAGCACCGCTTTAACAAGAGTAAGTCTCCCTATGAAGTTGAGCAGTTTTCCACTCCAAGAGTCCACCCTTCTGGAAATCTTCTGGATAAGGAATTCATAATGGGCAATCCTCACCCTCCCAACTACAAGTGGAATACCCAAGTAAAGGATAGAATTATCACTAATATCACACCCCAACATATTACTGATCTCATGCATCCATTTCTGTGGCACTTGCCCCATCATAAAGGAAGACTTGGAGTGATTTACTCTCTGCCCTGACGCCGCAGAGTAAGTTTCAAGACACTGGAGAAGAACCAGAATAGAATGGCCAGCACTATTGATGAAGAAAATGATGTCATCTGCAAAGAGAAAATGTGTAGGGGCAGTCCCTCTCCCTCTAGTGCGGAACCTCTGAATCAATCCTGAAAACCCATGAGCCATGATAAACCGACTAAGAGCCTCTTCCATAATAATAAAAAGAAATGGAGACAGCGGATCCCCTTGCTTTAGGCCCCTAGTGGCAGAGAAAAAAACCCCATAAGAGCCATTGATATGAATATAAAACCAAGACTCCTCAATAATAGTCTTAATAATGTTGATGACCACATCGTTAAACCCGAAGGATTCAAGCACAACATAAAAAAAAGACCATTCTGTCCTGTCAAAGGCCTTGGACATGTCAACTTTATAGATAATGTTTTCCCCTTCAATTCCTTGATTGAGATCATGAGTAAGCTCCTGAGCGAGTCTGATGTTATTGCTGATATCTCTACCACGAAAAAAAGCATTCTGCTCCATACTAATAATACGAGGAAGAAAGGAAGCAAACCGGACAGCAAGCACTTTGGAAACCAGCCTCATAAGGAAGTTCTCCACACTAATAGGCCTGAAATCAGAGAGACAAGATGGCTTGTCCACCTTCAGGATGAGGGAAAGCTTAACACATTTCAACCCTCTAATGACGTGGCCACCCCTAAAGTAGTGACGAACAAAATCAACCACATCCTCCTTCACTATACCCCAAGCAGCTCTATAGAAGGCCCCTGTAAACCTGTCTGGCCCGGGTGCACTGTCTTGGTCTAAAGCAAGCACCGCGAGGTACACCTCCTCTTCTGTAGGGATTCGGCTCAATTCCAAGTTATCCTCATCAGTAATGAGATGTGAGATGTAGTGAAGAAGCTTCGGGTTAGCATAAGAAGGACCCACAGTAAACAACTCGGAGAAGAACCTTACTGCCTCTTCAATAATATGCTCTGAACCTTCCACCTTAGTTCCATCCTCAAGGAAAATACACTCCACCTGTGAGGACTGGCGCCTGAAATGAACATGAGAATGAAAAAAATTAGTATTGCGATCCCCCTCCGCGAGCCAGCACACTCCCGATAACTCCCGCCAATAGCTCTCCTCCCACTGTTGTGCTTCCTCTAGATGCCTTTCCGCTTCAACGATAGCCGCGGCCCCTTCATCATCTTCATGACCATCCCACCTAGCCTGAAGCTCCCTCACCTTGCAATCATAAGCTAGTGTCTTCGCAAAAATGTTGCCCACCATGTCCTTATTCCACCCCTGCAACACCTTCTTCAATTGACGTTGTTTTCAAAGACACGATAAGGTGGATATCCCCATCCCTCCATCTTCCAACCCCCTCGAATGACCTCCATAACACCTGGATGACACAGCCACATCTTCCTAAAAGAAAAAGAAGACTTCCTGCTACCTGCCGAGATCATGGCTAAAGAGAAGAGAAGAGGGCAATGATTTGATGCTTTCATCCTAGTTAAATGCTCCACTCCACATTTAATATCTAAAGGCTAAGAGCTGCCAAGAAAACCTCTATCTATCCTCGTCCACTTGGTAGGGGAACCGATCTGCTTATCCACCCAGGTGAAGGGAGAACCTCTGAAAGAAACCTCCGAAAGGTGAGCCGAAGAAACCCATTCGTTAAACTCCACCATGGGCCTACTACGAGGTTGTCCACCTCCTGCTTTCTCCTCTGCGCCTCGTATGGAATTAAAATCACCACAGACCAACCATGGTAGAGTCAAAGAAGCCCCATCCTCCATCAGGTGAGACCAGAGATATCTACGTCTAATGTAAGAGCAGGCCGCGTAAACCAGAGAGAGTCTGTGATCCATCAACGTGATGTCCACAGTGAGATGTTGTTCACTGGAAGCGACAAGAACAGGCATAAGGTGAGATGACGAGAAGAACCAAATCTGAGAAGACGGGGGATCAGCAGATTGAAACGGTTCCAGCACCACGAAAACCTCAACATGGGCCTTAGCAAGACGCCTAAGCCTCCGACGCGTACGACGATTGCAAACTCCCCGAGAATTCCACACCATTAACTGGCAAGACATAAAAACATCAAACCCCTACGGTAGCCTAAAAGAGAGCACCACTAAACTGCCAAACCAACCATCTCCTCCTCCTCCCCTTCCCCCTCCCCAAACTCTTCCTGGATGAGCATCGTCCTCGCTTGCCCCCCCCCATGATAATCCCTAGCCTCCCTCGGGTCCGATGGGGTGAGAAACACCACATCCTGGTCCCGTGAATGGAAAACACCTTCGGACTGAGAGGGATGCCGAAACTGCTCCAAGACCGTCTCTGGGACTACCTCACCCAAGGAAGGACTGAAAAGGCGCCATCGATTGTCGTTGGTGTCAATGACCCAGCGCCTTGACCCCGATCCGCGCGGAGATCTCCTTGAAGCGGAACCTGGGTCCAGGACCAAAGGTGTCGGCGCTGCCAAAAACACCTACCCGTTGTTGAATGAGGATGCCGCTGAGGGGACAGAGTTGAGATCCGCTATCCGCGGTCCCCCACGAGACGGTGTAGGTTGTTCTGAATGAACGGGCCTATCATGGTCTTCCTGGGAAAGACCGCGAAAGACGGTCGACCCTCGAGCTTGTGGCCCCCGAACGACGCCCTCACCCTCCCGGGTCCTTGAAGTCGCAACCGCCGGTGATGGAGGACGGGCTTCTTGCGGAGAGGGAGGGGAATCTTGAGACTCCAAAACCACTCCACAGGGATCCTCCGAACTCACCACAAGAGCATCATTTGTTGGTAGTTTTTGGACAGCTGTTGGTGCTACTCCTAGCTGCTGTAGACAGTGTCTGGCAGATCCACGACAGGTCCTGATCTCGACTGGCATGAGACACTCCTACTGTCTCTGGTGGTTCACTTCTGATTTCTGACTGATGAAAGACATGCGAGGTTGGCGACTGCTACTACTAGCACAACACCCCGGTTTCTCCTCTCACACCCATAGCAGGACACACATATTACCATCAATCTAGACACCCTTAAAGCTTGACTTTGAAAAAGAAGAAACCTAAGTGGCCGGGTCAAGCATCCACCATTTGCACAGGACCCGAAGTCTGCGTTAGGAAGATGAGGGCCGACCTAGATGATTGTTATGTATACTTCTCAATAAAGATTTCAATGATGGCCACAACCACGATTGAGCTAGTTACCGACGACACTTCCCCTGACTCTCAGCGGAGAGCAAGCTCTCATACCACAAACCACGATGGCACACCATCCTAGCTTCTGCAGCACCTGTAACATCATCATCGACTCACCCACATGCATGCTCCCACCCCAATGCTTCGTCTCGAGGACATCAAACTCAGTGGAGGTCACCAACAATAGGACGCAGCTGAGGTGGCCAGACTGGAACATCTGGTGGTGGTGACCGGGGCATTTCCAGATGAAATGCTAAGGGATATGTCATCCAGTTGATGTTGTTGACTCAAGGTCAATTAGGTCAATGTTGACTCACGTCTAAATTGACTAAACCCATGTTTTGATGATGACTAACCATTCCACATATTGGTGTCTAATGTCTCCACTTGAGTAATTTCATATTAGGTATAGACACACTCCAAATGCCCTAACTTGCGCATCTCAAATTGGAGAAAAGACAAGTCAAAGTCATACAAGTGCACGTTTTTGTAATATGATGTATATCCATTAGAATCATGTTGTAAATCACTTGTAATGATTGTATGACTTGTAATTAAGCTTAGAAAAATATCAGGAGCACTTAGATCGAATATTAGAGCACTTTAGATGCAACTTTGAAAATCAATTACAGGAACTTGGTCGGTCGAGTTTCCCCAGCCTGAAACTCGACCGATCCACCTTGGTCGATTTTCTGAAGATTGCATCGGTCGAGTTGTGCACTCGCAGAACTCGACCGATTGGGTAGTAAGCCATTTCCAGTTGAAATGGTCGGTCGAGTTTCCTCAGGACAAACTCGACCGATCCTTTGAACATCGGTTTGCTTTCTACCTGATCGGTCGAGTTACACTTATAGAAACTCGACCGATTGCACTGTACGGAAAAGTGCATAAAAGTGCTACTAGCCATTGTGGAGTTGCAACAAGTGAAAATAGATCCGTTGCAAGCCACAAAATGGCTAGTTTTTGCTCACAAGTGTTCCCAAAGGTTAAGAGGCATCCCCAGCTATAAATAGGACCCCTTGGGCTTCATTCCAAGGTTGAGCATTCATTGCAAACTCTTTGTGAGGTTCCTATTCTATAGTTGAGTGCTTCCTACAGCCTCCTCTCTCTCTCTAAGCTTAATCACTTGCTACATCCATTAGAGTGAGTAGGAAATCTGTAAGAGAGCTAGTCCTATATGTATATCTTGTGAGGCTCTCACTTCCACCACCTCCACTTCTCTCATTTACTATCTTGAAGATGAAGGTTCTCTCTCTTGTCCAAGAGAGGTGAAGAAGAATAAGGGAATGAGTCCCTTGGTGAAGATCAAGGAAGAAGACTTGGAGCTAGAGTGGGTAAGCCCTTGGAGAAGGCAAAAGACTCAAGCTCAAGTAGGTAAGACCTTGGTGGAAGCTTCTCCGAGTGAAGGTGAAGTCAAAGGCGGAAGATCCAAGAAGAGTGGGTAATTCCTACAAGGCTAAAGACTTGTGCTAGAGTGGGTAAGTCCTTGGAGAAGGCCGAAGACTCTTGCAAAGTGGGTAAGTCCTTGGTAAGGTTGAAGACTCTTTGTATTGGATAGGTAAGTCCTTTGTTGGTCATGTATTGTAAGTCTTATAAGTGAATATAAGAGTGCAATTGTTGAAAGTCCTAGAGGTTGACCTCTCTAGGCAAGTGGACTGACACACTTCTAGTTTGAAGTGTGGAACCACTCTAAATAGCTTGTTTAATTGGTTTGTTCAATCTCTCTCATCCTTGCTATGTATGTTTTAGTTGCACTCAAATTACCTATTTAGCAACTTTATCTTGTCATATATCTTGAAGGTTTAATGAGTTTTGTTTAAGTGCTTTCAGCTCTATTCACCCCCCCGTCTAGGGCATCTAATCACCCATCTAAGAACCAACAAATGTGTGTTATTGTTGTGAGTGGTTCGGGAGATGACAATGGTATTGGTGAAGGACAAAGGGTGAACTGCAGAATGACATAGCCATTGAGGAACTAAGCCTCCATTGTTGTTTGGGGATTTCTTAGGATATTATCTAGATTCTACTGCTGCTTCTTCCTCTTCTTCTTTGTGTGGTTTTTATACATCATGCTAATGTACCTACTGCTACTGAAACTAGTCATCCAACCATCTTCTATTGTCTTCCAAACTTCATCCTTAGTTAGTATCAATCGGTATCGTACTCACCACAAGCGATGGTCTTGCAGGAGAGACGTGAGATTGGATAAGACAGAGAGGATGCATCTAAAAGGGCCAAACTTAGATTTTTCACCTATGAGATAAGTTGCGTTGATGAACCCCAACTTGCACTGGAACTCCGTTGTTGCTGAAGGAAGATCATAACTGTGGGGCTACTATTCAGGTGACCCTTTAGCCTCTGGTAGCATTGGCCCCTCCGTTTTGATGGCAGCATAGCAGCATCTGGTTTGCTTCATCCAGCAGGGGCGACGACCAAGAACAGATCTGAGAAAGAGGGTGCAAAGCCCGGAAGAGAAATGAAGTAGGGAAGCTAACAGATGAATGGGGAGAGAGAACCAGTAGAAGGAAGAGGAAGAGAGTTGGTGTGTGGCAAATTGATTTTGGAGAGAGGCGAGGAAATTGCGTGAGAGCAGAAGAGAGGAGTGTGGATTTGTTGTTCCCTAATGAAATCAGGAGTAGGCTACTCCGTGCTTCTTGTGTTGACGCATGTAGCACCAACAAACTGTCTTTTCGGAACTACAGACAGCATAGATATGAAATGGAAACCGTCCATTATGTGCGAGCTTGTGCATTTGTCTGTCAACATGGGGGGCATCATGGTTTTTGTGTCTTTACCCTCTAGACCTGTCAAACTGGGTCCAAATCTGTGGGCGCCCATGGGTCAACCCGTTTAACATGGGTTTGGGTCATGAAATTTACCACCCGTGTGAAATCACCCAAACCCGTACCCACCCGTTTATTTGGTGGGTTTCATGGGTAATTCGCGGGCACCCACGGGTGCCCAGTTATTTAAGACTAATTAATAACTATAACAGACTAATAGCAGTCAAGAGCGTTGCGATTTGCAAACTGCGGCCTAGTCATCCAGTGGCCCAATAACGGAATGGCAATTTGGTAATTGGCAATTCGATTTTTCTTTCTCACAAAAGAATTTTTTTTACGACAATGTAAATTGATTTATGTAATAGTGGTTTACATTACAGTAAGTGACAGACGGGCAACAAGCTGTGCCGCTAGTCCTTTTTGTATGGCAAAGCCAATCCTCTGAAATACTAAATTTCATACACTTAGGGGACATAACATTACTATTCATTACTTTATGAACCCTCTTCAAAAGAGCAACAATGCCAGGTGCTAAGAAACCAAAAGTTTCAAACCCAAAAGGAACAAAGACATGCTGATTTTCAGTACATGTTTTGTCATGTTTGGCAACTTTTGCTGTAAGATTGGACTCTAGATGCAAAAAAAGTGTATGAAGAAGCCTCAATTGCAGAATATAATCCCAAACCTCCAAGACGAATGGGCAGTGAAGCCACTCTCCATTGGAGGTCTCCAAAGAATGGACCTCCACAAACAACAATGTCCTCAATAGACTCTCGTAACCCTCTATCAAAACACAGGTCTGCCTCCTTCATGTGTGTGGGCTGGCAAGTCCGCAATTCAAACAAGAGTTTGGCGATACCCATACAAGAATGAAGCAGAAGGAATTCACTCTGTGGATCACCCAACTGAGGAAGAAGATGTATCAAATCAACAACTTTGACAACCCGCTTCATAGCCAAATCCTCAATAAAACTTTTATCTCTTCTAACAGCATCACCAAGAAGCTTCACCCCTAGAATAGGCCTCCCTATGTCTGCTAGAAACAAATCCTCCCTACCAACACCGGTAGGCCAAAAAATCTCTATTTTATGAATATTCAAAAGAAGACATAAACCTGGTCCATCCCGTTGAACCAATGATTGACGTGGACTTTTTTTCATAAAGTATACAACAACAACTTGTTCTTGTGAAATATACAAGACTCTTTGTTGTGAAATATATAGGACCATCTAAGGTTGTTTGTTGTAATCTTCTTATTTAAATATACAACATAGAATTGTGTACACAAACACACACCGGTTGGTCATTGAGGCACATTAGTGATACACCATAGAGAAGATATCCAACAATGACAGGAACATATATACTTCGTAGTAGGTGGTTTGTAAACTAACATATGCTTCTTTGTTAATTTTTTTATGGACACCCGTGGGTAACCCACAACCCGCTGGGTCGGGTTTGGATTTATGTTTGTCCCACCCGTTTAGAACAACATCTTTTTGACCCGCACCCGCGAGACCCAAACCCGCAATGACCCAACCCAAACCCAACCCACCCACCCGTTTGACAGGTCTACTACCCTCACAACTATACAATTTTTTGAGTTATTTTATTATACAAGAAAAAGAAAATAACTTTGTACAATGGACACCACAATGATGTAGCGTCTGATTAAAATTTATGCCTCACTGAGAAAATTGGCGTGAAAAGGATGGTTGAAAATATAATTCGGCAAATGTTAGAGTCATATTATTGAATTTACTCCATAGATAAAATGTATAAGAATGGAGGTACACATTGTTGGCAAAATGTACCAATTTGATCAGAATTCTATTCAAATTTATTGGTCATAGGCCATAGTTCGATCCATCCTTATTTATTATAATTAAATATGAATATCGAGTTGGGTCAAATCCAAAAAATTTTGTGCACGCACCCATATTATTAAATGAGTTAGCACTAATTTTATGATCAAATAATGTTTGAAAATATTGTAGATACCCAACCCTTATAATAGATCTGAGTTAGATTTGAGTAATCTTGAATAACATATTAATATCAAGATAGTTTGAACATATATGAAAATATGATTTAAGAAGTGTATGTCAAGTGCTATATGTAATTCATATGTATCAATTGGAAAACGAAATTGTAGATAAAATTTCATGGGTTTTAAATGTATACATAAGTCCCTTATGCATTATATGGCATACACTTGTTTACGATCATGTATTTTATGTGCACATCCTGTTTTATATATTTTATCTATCAAATATTTTTTAGAATATGAGCAAAAAATTTCCCAAACTGTATTTACAATCATATTTAAAACGCATTTGTCATGAATGACGCGTGAAGATTAATGAGAGGCAAAGGTATGAAGTCTATCATTGTGTCCAAAGATATATCTTTTTTTGGTATAGTCGAAAAACTTAGCAAATGTAATAGTGGTAAGGCGCAAAGATGGAACAACAAGTTGAGCTCACACAAGAGAGACAGTTTCTATCTCACCTCTAGGATGATTGTCATAATGAAATGGCAATTTTTCTTGTAATAAATGCATCAACACTTTTAGCATGGAGTATTGTGCTCCTGATTTTAACCAAAAGCAGCAAACTCACACCCAAAAGAGTGAGAATATGGAAATAATTATTCATGTATTATTTTTCAAATCACGATCTCAACATAACAACTAATAACTCGATTGTAATGTTGCTTGAATACACTTGAGTGTGTATATATATATATATATATATATATATATATATATCTATGTGTGTGTGTGTGTCTATATATATATATATATATATATATACACAGAGAGAGAGAGAGAGAGATTCAAGATAGAATACACTCGAGTGTACAGATCGCACGAATACACTCAAATGTGTTTACATATCAAAATTATTTTTTTGCAAAATGTAAACCATTGATCTTCACTATCATACTATAACTAGGCTACATACAAATTTTGAACCCATTTGGATGAGTGTAAGTCACTCATCCAAGGACAACAAAATCGACGCATGAAACTAATTTGAAATGTATAATTTTTGCGATCTTTATAACATGACCTATAAATGTCTAAATGAGCTCAAATTTTATATATTAGCTATTCACAAGATGTTAGATCAACAGATTAGATTTTTGAAAAAATTATTGCATCATGAAAAACTACTTGAGTGTATTTTGCTCCGAATACACTCGAGTGTATTCTGCTCCGAATACACTCGAGTGCATTCTAGCCTGAGAGAGAGAGAGAGAGAGGCTAGAATACACTCGAGTGTACAGATCGCACGAATACACTCAAGTGTGTTTACATATCAAGACTTTTTTTTGCAAAATGTAAACCATTGATCATCACCGTCATACTATAAATAGACTGCATCCAAATTTTTAGCCCATTTCGATGAGTGGAAGTCACTCATCCAAGGGCAACAAAATCAACGCGTGAAACTAATTTGAAATGCATAATTTTTGCTGTCTTTATAACATGACCTATAACTGTCCAAATGATCCAAATGTGCTAAAATTTTACATATGAGCTATTCACAAGATGTTTAAGAAGATCAATGGATTAGATTTTTGAAAAAAAAATTGCATCATGAAAAACTACCTGAGTGTATTCTACTCCGAATACACTCGAGTGTATTCTAGCCTGACTCTTTATATATATATATATATATATATATATATATATATATATATATATATATATATATATATATATATATATATATATATATATATATATATACATATATATATACATATATATACATATATATATATGTGTGTGTGTATGTGTGTATGTGTGCGCGTGTATATATATGTATATATATGTGTATATATATATATATATATATATATATATATATATATATATATATATATATATATATATTCACACACACATATATATATATATCTATATATTTATATTTATAAAAAAAGGGACTTTATCCCTAAGGGAGATAAAAAATGTATACCTACACTTTATTTGCACACTTCCCAAGACTTTTGGCTTGATGTAATCGTATGGATACAAAATATAGTGCATAGATATGTTATGTTTCAAAAACTATTCCAATCAAATATGCATAGTACCTTCATCATAAAGTTTTACAATCATATAAATGAATGACAACTCTAAAAATCGTTAGCTACCATTGAAATATTGTGATATATAACTAATTAAATAAAAATATTATCATCATCAATTCTAATATTATCTAACATAAATCATATATTTTGCATACATACAGTTCGATTACATTTATGCCATATGAACCATGCTAAATAGACTGAGGTATATATATATATATATATATATATATATATATATATATATATATATATATATATATAGAGAGAGAGAGAGAGAGAGAGAGAGAGTCAGATTAGAATACACTCGAGTGTACAGATCACACGAATACACTCAAGTGTGTTTGCATATCAAGACTATTTTTTGCAAAATGTAAACCATTGATCTTCACTGTCATACTATAACTAGGCTACATACAAATTTTGAGCCCATTTGGATGAGTATAAGTTACTCATCTAACGGCAACGAAATTGACGCGCGAAACTAATTTGAAATGAATAAATTTTGCGGTCTTTACAACATGACCTATAAATGTCCAAATGTGCTCAAATTTTGCGTATGAGCTAATCATAATATGTTTAATAAGATCAATGGATTAGATTTTTGAAAAAAAAATATTGCATCATGAAAAACTACTTGAGTGTATTCTGCTCTGAAATACACTCGAGTGTATTCTAGCCTGACTCTCTCACTCTCTCTCTCTCTCTCTCTCTCTCTCTCTATATATATATATATATATATATATATATACACACACAGCAGTGAGTTCACCGATGCAAATGCACGTGTCACATTTTAAATATTAATTTTCTATTAGATAGTTACATACATAAAATAAATAAGAACACATGTGTTGTCATTTCAATCAAGACTAAAGGTAAACATTGTTAGCATTAGTTGACATATGTTCAGTATCATCAACACACATTCGATTTTTTTAAATATGATATGACATTATTTCTATTTAGAGACGATCATTGCTCATATTGGTTCGATTTATCACTATCGATAAATAAAATCTTACACATTATCTAGCCAAACTTCAACCTATATTAATTACCAGCTTATTTGGTTTGGTTTAGTTTCAAACTATGATTTACAAAGTTGTAATGTTTTTTGAAAGACATTTCACAAAAAACAACTTGTTGTCCTCACAATTGTTATAAAAAATATTTATCAATGAAGAATACTATAACGTTTATAAATCATGCATCTAAACATAATCCAATCAATTAACTTCAATTAAATTTTAGCAAAAATGTTAGTATTTTATAGTTTTATTCCTTTATTTTATTTATTATCATGAGTTCAACCTTTTGACGCACATGAGCAAGTTGACAATTATATAATCTTGGCAACATAACAAAGCAGTAAATAGTGATAGAATCCAAAAAAGAGATGCAATCCTATATATGATGAATGGAAACAAAAATTCCAACTTGTTTTTATGATTCTGTCGCTCTAGTTGTGGATAGGGTCAAATAAGGGATGCATGAATTAAATAATTAGGTGCTGATAAAATGCAAGGGATGTTTTGGATCGTGATGAATGATAATGGGTAATACATTTATAAAAGGCAATACTAAGAGGAAATAAGAGATGAAATAGAGTTAGTATAGATAGAAGCATAGATGGGATAGTTGGTTGTGATATTCTAGAAATCTACGAATTTCAATAGGTGTGGTATGCATGTCAAATAAATTTAAGCATAGATGGGATAGTTGGTTGTGATATTCTAGAAATCTACAAATTTCAATAGGTGTGGTATGCATGTCAAATAAATTTGTTTGGATTGTATTGTTAGATCTTATATTCGTAGATATAAATTAAAAGTAAATGAAATGATTTATGCTTATATGAAAATGTGTATGATACATTTTTATAAATCATATATATTGGTAAAGATTTATAATAAAACTAAATTTGACTCCAGTATGTTTGGCAAGATAACATATGGCTACATCTAAATTATAGATTCATGGATGAAAAATATTATTATTTATTATGATTTTTCATAAATGTAGTAATATTTATATATATGGAAGTTTAAAGTATTAAAAATAAGTGGTAAGATTCAATCAGTCTTTATACCGAATGTGACATTCAATATATTTTTTGTCAACTAAAAAATAATTTATTTATAAATGATATTTTCACAATGTCTATGGTGTAAGTAATTGTATAAAATAAACTAACATTATATGGAAACCAGTGTGAAGTAACTGAAAAAAAATTATAAGATTTTATTACTAAAAATAGAAGGAAAACAAAAGAAAGAATATTGTGATATATTTCTCCTATGAAGAAGTATACGATCAGTAAAGCATGTTTCTAAGAAGCTGGCAAAAGAATCAATCACACAACTGTAAATAATAATAACAAATTATCTAACTTCAATAACTTCATAAGAATTTTTGCTTAACCATGACACCATAATAGAGAAAAGAAAAAAGTGTTAATCTATATGACAAAGAACCCAAAAAGTATTATGCCTCTCACCTATCTTAAACCTAATGGTCAAACATATGAAAATATACTATTGGACTTTTTGCCCAAGATAAAGAATAAACATTATAAGATACATTTTAGGTTTGTGATAATATGAAATGGTCCAATGAAAATTGCTGAAGGACTGGCTGGGTCGCTGATGGCCTTGACTGGTACTCATCGCCGGAGCAGCAGCAAACATGTACATGAGTCAACAACAAAAATGACATTTTGGCATTACTTATGGAGTTAAGATTTTAGTTTTGTTGGTTGCGGTCACCATTGCTTTAAGAGTATCCTCAGTGATGAACAGGTGTGTGTACAAGGAAATTGATGTACGGTCTTACCAGATCGTTGTGTGACTGATCTTTTTTCTATGTTGGCTACTCGCTTGCAAACAATGATGCCTGGTTGAACGCCCATGAAATTTTTGCATCTGTGGCAGTGGCACTGTAGAGCCCAGCTAGATCTATTACATTTGTTGTTTATGTCTCGAGGTCCCTAAGAATCTCCACTACATAAGCAAAGACCTTGAGATGGGACTCAACATCGTCATCGATCTGTCAGTGGAGGTGGGATTGACTTGGGATAGCGTGTCCTTTGCATCCTGGAGCTGACCTTGCTTATTGAGGAAGATGATGCTATAGTCGTCGGTCTTTTTGTTGTCTGGGTGTGCGAGTGTGTGATGGTATGTCTGACCCACTTGGACATAAAAGTCTTACTACATCAGCCCCCACCTGAGGTTACCCAACAATTGGGCGGCCTCATGCTCCAAGTCTTTGAAGCCATGTATATGCCGTCAAGTACGTTGTTGTTGATGTGAGGATGGTTGTACAACTATAGCATGTATCACATGTGATGTTGTTAGACAAAAATAAAGGGCACAAAAACAATCATTGGAATGTTGGAGAGTAGAGACGGATAGGGATCTTTTGCCCAAGAACGATAAAGATGGTAGGGGAACGTGAAGAGGTATTTGCTGAGAGTGGAGAACTTGTGAAGGGAAGAGAGGACGTGGAGTAATATAGGAAGATGTGGTGGGTAACAAAGCCCAGAATATAAACGTCAATAGAAGGGGAATGGTGGTTCAACAACTTTTTAGTATGCTTGAAATAGAAGATTTGAATAAAGAGGAGAGAGTGAAAATAAAAAAGAGAATAGTAATTTCATTAGAAGCGAGATCATATGACAGTATAGCTGAAAAAGGAGTGAAATTTTTGTGACAGTAGAGAATTAAAGAGAGTGTAATTAGTCCACCAGACTCGGTCCTTTTATAACAGAAATAGAAAGAAGTACTTACATAAAGTAAGAAACGTCATTGAAGAGAGCATTGGTTGCGATGAGGATAGAAGTGTAAGAATAGGATCATGGAGGGAGAGAGAGAGAGTATTATGGGATTGGTGGCTGGAGAAGAGAACATCAAGGGGCGTATTGTAGGATGAGTGGGTGAGAGTGGGAAGCGGTTACAATGGGATAATGATTCATGAAGATAGATAATAAAGGGGATGTAGTAAGTTTAATAGACTCGAACTTTTTCATGATAGAACATATAGAAGTACGTACATAAATATCTACTATTACCATTTTATTTTTATTTTGAAATTGTTAAATTCAGCAGGTTGTTCAGAAAATTTAGCAAGGAACAAGAATCTTTGCGATGAAAACGTTAAGGATGAAAATTTCGGTAACTACTGGAAATTATGTGGAACATTTAAAGAAGGATAGTTATACAGGAGAAGTTACAGGAATGGGTTAACTGAGAAAGAGACGTGCTAGGGTGGGGTAGAAAATTTTGAAACTGTCGTTGATAGGTGGGGGGGGGGGGAGAAAGTGAATGGGCGATGTGGGGATGTTTAGTGGGTCATATTTGTGTGAATTCAATGAAGAATAAAAAGTAAACAAATCACAAAAAGGATAGAAGAGAGAGTTAAGGAAAGGCTAGCTTTTTGAAAATGGAGTGATCTAATTGGTTAGTGGCGTGTTTGTAATTAATATATATATATATATATATATATATATATATATATATATATATATATATATATATATATATATATATATATATATATATATATTGGGTTTTTAGGGGAGGCAGAGAAGGCAGCGGAAATAAAAAAAATTTTCCTCCCAAACCCAGAACAAGGAAACGCGTCAATGTCTATACAATAGGAAAGGATGGTTTGTGGAATCATACCTTGTCCCGAGGCTTGCTCGGCGACAATACCTCGCGGCTTGCACGGTCTTCACCTCCGGTCTTAGACAGTGTTTGTGCAGCTCCTGGTCGCACCGGGACTGACGACTCCTGGTCTCACCAGGACTGTCGGGATTGACAGCTGTCCTCTGAGCGGCAGAAATCTCCCGCCTCTGAAGCAGTCCACACGGACCACCTGGAACTCCAATCTCCTTGTCCCACAAGGAATTGGAAGGAGTCGCACTCTCCTGCCGGCGTACTAGTCACCGACACACTCTCCTGCCACCAGTCGCTTTCTGCAGTTGTCTTTCCCTTGTTGTGCCTCCTTTATCAGGTAGCACTTGCTCGGGCTCTCTCGGTTACCCAAACCATAGAGAACGACAACTTTACAGAGCAACTGGTTTCACTGAGTTGTTCTTTGAGAAGCCCCCAATATCCCTATATATAGGAGGGTCATGGGACAGGGTTCTCTATCCCGGGCAATGCGGGACTAAAGCAGGAGTAGAAGGGTTCGAGATTTTCCACAAAAACAACCAACTACGCAACCTGAACCGATCGTTTCATTTCTAAAATGGTCAGCTGGAGACCTGAACCGGTCGGTTGACACCTCAACGGATCAATTGGGACCCATGAAATGGTCAGTTCACTTCTAAACTGGTCGGTTCGTGGTCCTGGTCAGTTCCCGATTGACTTTTCTTATTTGGTTTCTAATTGGTACCTAATACCAATCCTTGTTCCAATCAAATTGGACAAGTGAAATGAAAAGAAATTTCTCACCAACCTGACTTTCCCAACTTGCTCGGTTGTACCAATTGAACCGATCGTTTCAACACTGGAACCAATCGTTTCACCCTGTCCATGAGCCGATCGAGTCACCACCTGAGCTGATCGGTTCACCAAGCTCAGCTGATCGGTTCATCACATGAGCCGATCGGTTGGGAGTGCAGACTGTGCAAAAACAGTCAATTGCAGTTTTAATCAATCTGATACTCCAATCAATACGTCCAACACCTTGATCATTATGACATTGAGCTATCAATTAATTGAGTGTTTAATTGAACTACTAAACTCCTTTAGTAATCAATCTAAACATTGTTTGTGGACAAAACTCCTCTTCCAGGTTTAATCCTATGTGTGTGACCTTGTAGGTCCATTTCACGTTGGTAGTGAAAGTCCATAACACTCATGACTTCACAAGCAAAGAGTGGTGCCTAGTCACACATCAGTTCTACCCAAGTGAAATGGAAAGTTGGAGAACAACTTTCAACAGTGAATGTATAATTCCTTTGTCACTGATATCCTGAATGAACTCGAGGCATGGAACAGTCATCCTGTCAACGTTCATTCACTTTCTTGATCTCAGATTGGATTGGAAGAGATATGTATGACATTAATATCACATATTGATTCACACATGTATGCACACCTTTCTCAATCCTACTCATCAAGTGGCCATGGATATCATACTCCCTCAGGAGGGACAAATCCCATATCTATCACTCACCCCTCAAAAGCCCCATGTGTCAAAGCCACCCAATCATCACCTTTATAACAACCCATGTTTTAGGGCTGTGTTTGATGATGTCAAAGTGTGCCGAACGACATGTGTTGAGTGTAGTGATTTTAGGTCAAAGAATCACACTCACCACCATCACTGTGAGTACTAACTGTGACTACCATGTCATGGTTCCATGTGTCAAACTCACGGTGGGTCTGTCCGGTACACTTGTTCTCTAACAAGTACCTATGTGTTTGGTTTGATATCTCTATATCATGACTAATGAGATTCTATCATCAACCAACACCACAATCTAGTCTTGTGTGTCATTGATGTCTATCTACCTTCCACAATGACATCTGACTAGGGACATAACAAGAATGTACAAACTCTTAGCATTTGTATGATCTCATCGTTCAGGTCCTTAACCTGAAAGCATACGTCATTGAGTACTGTCATTCTCTAGACATTCAATCTATTCTATAACTATCTCATATGACTGAACCAAAAAGAATTGGAAGCTTGCCTTTGATGTTTATCAAATCAATCTTAATGTATCCCACCAATCATCCCATGATTAGCTCTTAGGGCATACATACCAACAGACTCCCACTTGCACTGCGAGCCAATCACCCTTGAATCATATTCATAGTGACCTTCAAACATGTCCCACATGTTACCATGCTCTAGTGCAAACATAGTGAGTTATGGCAACACCTTGCCAAAGTCAGTTTTTAACTGCATGTCTCTCATCTCTTCATTGTACGTCACACGTATTAGATGGAATTGCCGTAATATGCGATGTAGTATTCCTTTGCTAACCTTTAGCCACATTGCATGATCAAGGATTCCATACTTGTCATCAATGAGCGGAATATCTATAAGTTCATCTCATGAACTTCCAGATCCATATAGTATCCACTGATGTTCTCTAACGCATAGATACTCGACATTTCCTTTTAAATGGTTTTATTGGAACACTTCCAATTATCAACAAACTTTCACTTTTATATATCCTATATATATTTTGCGATTAATTTTCTATCCTTTTAGAAGTTCGCATCAATGTAACTCTTTACATTGAAGTCTTCCTTATCTCCATAGAACTAGTACTTCTCAAGTACTTATCAAATTCTCATGGTATTCCAGTAACCCTTACTGGAAGTAGATAGACATCCACTCGTCAAGTCTTACATACGAGTTATCAGGAAGAGCATATCATATTGCCTTGTCCTACATACAAGATGATGAATGCATTTTGTTCTTGCCATGTCGATACATGCAAGATAATGGGATGATTACATACATGATAGATACATATCTATTCTTAGTGTTCTCATTCTTCATAAGAATTGGACACTTGGCCTTGGGATACTAACTCCATGTAACATGGACAAGTTTTCTCCCTCAGAATCTATGCATACTGAACCCTTCAGTACAGATTGCCAATGTATGCTTTCTCTTTTTAGGTCAAGAAGTTTTCGAGAACTATCTCTATAGATCTCTATTCCTATCACATAGGAAACATCTCTATCTTCCTTAAAGATAATTTCCACTTTTGGATTTCCATTCTAGAACATTTCCATTTCACATCAACATGTGGAATGTGAACACGCTCCCACTAAATGACAGATCCCTTCTTTATCTTTGACATATCAGTCAAACCCTTTGACTATATCATCAAAGTAAAGATCCAATTCTGAGTTGCTTGTACTCAATCAATCACATTGATTAGTCCATTGTAACTTATAGACTTCATTTGCATTAGTGGATTCATAAACCTTATAGGTTGTGTCATGTACACATCCTTGTTTTATTCCTCATAGGAATGCGGTTTTAGTATCCATATGCCAAATGCCTTAGTCATTAAGTTGCAATCATCAAGCATCATCCTTCTGAAAATATTATCCATGTGTCTTAACACTTAAGATTCATTTGCACTTATGGATTTCATCCAATGGGTGCTACCATCAAGGTCATACCTTATGGTTCACATGGATGTCATTTAGGATGTAATGGTCATAAACCATAAATCAAAATTTGGTTCCTCATATTCATCTAGATAGTTGACTCATTACATGAACAACTCATCACATAGATAAACGAGGTGTATCCGTCAAGGATATAAGAACTTACAACTCCTTGTGATTCTTAATGTCCTTTATTAGTGTGGGGTATTCTTTTATTAAGAAGAATTCAGTTATTTGATAATCATTCTCTAACTCCTTAGAGTATGATTCCTTCTTGATTTAGACATCACCATTCCTTAATCATGAGTTCACTATTATAATCACTCATAAGGATCTCAAACATTTGGTCCAAGTATTTCATTCATTGATCTCATCAAGAATTAACACTTTACCAAATTTGCACTTCATCTATGATAATCTTGAACACTTCAAGATATTCATATTGGTATTTCTCTAAACACCATTTGAAGAATTAGCATTTGTTCCAATAGGTATGTAAATACATCACATGTATCATACCTAATAGGATAATCATTCTCCCACTACCTTTCGTGAAGATTGATTAATCATGCCCAAGATATTCATGTCTCTTACTGGTTCTCTAACCAAAAGAGTCTAGATTTATCCATCACATGAAACTAGAAATGAATTTCTCATGATTGATGCTAATTTGATTGTTTGAGTTATCTATAACTTTTAGGTATCATTTTATCTTATGCATATCAAATACCACAAGATAAACAAGGCAATGCCACAAAGAGCATATCTTTAGAAATTGAAACATCTCTTTATCGATTGCCATCATTGTCATACAATATGCAAAAATAAAGTGTTCTATCTATTGGCAAATATGAAATAGAAGTTCATAACTATATTGCATGCCTTTTAGGCTGAAAATAAACTAAAGTACTCCTATCTATGGCGGCAACATTTTCCCCATTTATTGAGCGCTTTACAGTTTACATCTTGCTATCAGATACCTCAAAAGTGTTACAAGTTTACTTTCATGACACCTTTAAGTAGAGACGTTTGTCGCCTCCTTCTTCTTTTGTTCTTCCAGATAGAGAGGACAATTCCTTTTCCAATGTCCTGGCTTTTGACAATGGTGGCAATTGCCTTTCTTGGTCACGCCTCCCTTGGCCTTGAGAGCTGAAGACGATTTGGCCTCCTGGCTAGCATCAGAACCTTTCTTAGCTTTGCCCTTGCCCTTACGCTTGGACTTGCCTTTCTTGCTCATGATCACCATCACAAACTTAGTCTTGTCCTTCTTCATCTGTGTCTCGGCTGTCCTCAACATGCCCAACAACTCTGACAGTGGCCTATCAAAGTTGTTCATGTTGTAGTTCATCACAAACTGACTGTAGGATTCTGGCAACGATTGCAGTATCACGTCAGTAGCCAACTCTTGGCTCAGTGGAAATCCCAGTCTTGTCAGGTTCTCCACATACCCAACTGGATCTCCTTCTGTCATGATGCACTTGAACAGTGCCCTTGAGACATTGTATCTCTCTTTCCGTGCTTGATCTTCATACATGTTTCTGAGATGCTGAATCATCTCAATGACACCCATGTTCTCATGTTGTCTCTACAACTCGTGGTTCATACAGCACAACATCAAACATTTTACATCAATGGCATCATCAGAATGCTTCTTGTAAGCATCCCTTTCTATCTTTGGTGCATTAGGAGCAGGTTCCTCTGGAATTGGAGTATCCAGGACATAGAGATTTCGCTCTTGAGTGAGAACAATTCTCAATGTCCTATACCAGTCGTGGAAGTTTGTCCCATTTATCTTGTCCTTTTCAAGGACAGATCGCAAAGAAAAGTGATTGTTGTTTGTTGTCATTTGTCCTACAAAAGGAAATATGCAATTTTAGTCCAAAAACTTATTTTTGACTTATTTGATTGATTTGAAAAGTTGACGATATAATTAGGCCTTTAATTAATTATCGCTCCCACTATTTTACTTCAAATTGATAGCCCTGACCATCAATTTGGAAGATTGCAACATACAACCTTCTAGTGGGCAAGATCCTGAAATCATCTAAGTCATGGACCAGCTAGGACTGTCACCCACAACTTAGATCTCTCAGGTAGGCAACTCTTGCCAATTGCATCATATGCAACTCTTGATAAGATGTCATATGCAACTCCTTTCCATGATCATCTCCATACCTCAAGGTACTAGATCCCATCTAGATCACCTTGTTAAGTCCGACCCAAAGCAAACACGATGAATATTCACCCTGCTAGGGCAGACTTACATATCCATCCTTCACTCTTCCACGAGATAGACAGTGCACCACGCTATGGCGTGCCCACACTTGGTCGGTCAAGCTTTTCATGTGTGTCGCATTTGGAAGGCATCTAAAATATTAATATTTAATGAAGGATTTTGTTTTTATATACATATACATATCCAATCACCACAATATATAGTATGTATCATATACATGTTATATCCCATAGAAAACATGTGAAACGATAAAAGCGATGATTATGGCCATCCTAATGTGATTCCTCGAGCCAAGAGGAATCACTGTCATTTAGGTCTACATCACATGCAACATGTACAAGATGAACTTTGTGCTTTGCCTTTCTGGGTTTGATCAACTCATCACATGACTGATCGGCTCGCCATCAGGCCGGTCGGCTGGGTGCCACCAACCGATCGGTTGGCTTCTCCAACCAATCGGTTCACTTGTTCGTTGTGCATCTCATCATGGCCACTACCCACTCGTCTCGCTCCTCGAACTGGTCATAAACCGATCGACTCACTCCTTGAACTGACCGTCTCGAACGTCAACCGATCGGTTCATGCCTTGAACCGATCATCTCAGCTGTCGTCAGGATGTCCTCCGTTCTTTGACATAACAGGAAATAAAATTCTATTCTATTTTACATTGTAAAAAGAGAAACCTCGAGTTACATTCGAGGGGAGCAAAGGTAGGAAATAAATCTCGAATTATTTTGAGTTACATCAGGAATAGGAGAAAGGGAATCAGTGCGCAGACCGAGATGCAAGCAACCACATACAACCATACACAGATAGGGTTTATTGGCCATAACCACGCTATACGTCCACCACAAAACTCGTTTAAGGGCGACCTGTATCGAGTGAATTCATATTACATATCATATATGTATATTGGGATTTGTGGATTTAGGATTGGACATGCATAAAGCCAATTTTATTCGCATCGTATGCAATAAATAAAGACGACAAACCAAAATCAATCATATCGATAATCCTAAAGTATAGAGCAGTTGACGTGGCTCTGATACTACTGTTGGGTTTTTAGGGGAGGCAGAGAAGGCAGTGGAAACAAAAAAAATTTCTCCTCCCAAACCCAGAACAAGGAAACGCGTCCACGTCTATACAATAGGAAAGGATGGTTTGTGGAATCATACCTTGTCTCGAGGCTTGCTCGGCAAAAATACCTCGCGGCTTGCGCGGTCTTCACCTCCGGTCTTGGACGGTGTCTGTGCAGCTCCTGGTCGCACTGGGACTGACGACTCCTGGTCTCACCGGGACTGTCGGGATTGACAGCTGTCCTCCGAGCGGAAAAAATCTCCCGCCTCTGAAGCAGTCCACACGGACCACCTGGAACTCCAATCTCCTTGTCCCACAAGGAATTGGAAGGAGTCGCACCCTCCTTTCGGCGTTACTAGTCACCGACACACTCTCCTGCCACCAGTCGCTTTTTGTAGTTGTCTTTCCCTTGTTGTGCCTCCCTTATCGGGTAGCACTTGCTCGGGCTCTCTCAGTTACCAAAACCAGAGAGAACGAAAACATTACAGAGCAACTGGTTGAACTGAGTTGTTCTTTAAGAAGCCCCCAATACCCCTATATATAGGAGGGTCATGGGACAGGGTTCTCTATCCCGGGCAATGCGGGACTAAAGCAGGAGTAGAAGGGTTCAAGATTTTCCACAAAAACAACCAACTGCTCAACCTGAACCGATCGTTTCATTACTTAAGTGGTCGGTTGGGGACCTAAATCGGTCGGTTGACACCTCAACCGATCGGTTGGGACACATGAAACGGTCGGTTCACTTCTGAACCGGTCAGTTCGTGGTCCTGGTCAGTTCCCGATTGACTTTTCTTCTTTTGTTTCTAATTGGTACCTAATACCAATCCTTGTTTCAATCAAATTGGGCAAGTGAAACGAAAAGAAATTTCTCACCAACCTGACTTTCCCAACTTGCTCGGTTGCACCAGTTGAACCGATCATTTCGACACTTGAACTGATCGTTTCACCCTTGAACAGTGCCCTTGAGACATTGTATCTCTCTTGCCGTGCTTGATCTTCATACATGCTCGGTTTCACCAGTGAATGTATAATTCCTTTGTCACTGATATCCTGAATGAACTCGAGGCATGGAACAGTCATCCTGTCAATGTTCATTCACTTTCTTGATCTCAGAGTAGATTGGAAGAGATATGTATGACATCAATATCACATACTGATTCACACATGCGTGCACGCCTTTCTCAATCCTACTCATCAAGTGGCCATGGATATCATACTCCCTCAGGAGGGACAAATCCCATATCTATCACTCACCCCTCAAAAGCCCCATGTGTCAAAGCCACCCAATCATCACCTTTATAACAACCCATGTTTCAAGGTTGCGTTTGATGATGCCAAAGTGTGCCCAACGACATGTGTTGAGTGTAGTTATTTCAGGTCAAAGAATCACTCACCACCATCACTGTGAGTACTGACTGTGACTACCATGTCATGGTTCAATGTGTCAAACTCACGGTGGGTCTTTTCGGTACACTTGTTCTCTAACAAGTACCTATGTGTTTGGTTTGATATCTGAATATCATGACTAATGAGATTCTATCATCAACCAACACTACAATCTAGTCTTGTGTGTCATTGCTATCTATCTACCTTCCACAATGACATCCGACTAGGGACATAACAAGAATGTACAAACTCTTAGCATCCGTATGATCTCATCGTTCAGGTCCTTAACCTGAAAGCATACGTCATTGAGTACTGTCATTCTCTAGACATTCAATCTGTTCTATCACTATCTCATATGACTGAACTAGAAAGAATTGGAAGCTTGCTTTTGATGTTTATCAAATCAATCTTAATGTATCCCATCAATCATCCCATTATTAGCTCTTAGGGCATACATACCAACATATATATATATATATATATAGACACACACACACACGTGTGTGTACATATATATGTGTGTGTTTGTGCAAGTGCATGTGTACCTATAAGAAAACTATCTATTTATATTTATTTTAGCATGGTTGAGACATTATGTCTAACACTCATTTACTTTATGTTTTAAGGGTCAACCTCCTCCTTAAGGTCACCCTCATGGCAAGTCGCCACCCTAGCTGTAACATCCCTGACCTGGATTATGCTTTAACCCTAGATGTTTTTCTTAATAAAGTTAATTATATGCTTGCTCTTATTTCTTGAAAAGTAATTAAGGTCCAAGAGGAACTTATATTTCAAGTTTAGTCCTTTTTGAATAATGTTGAAACACTATTTGCTTGTTTTGGACTAAAGTGCAAATTACCCAAGTTGAGGGGTTAACTTGCAAATGTTATATGATAAAATGTTTCTCAAATGTTGAAGCATCATAAGAATAAAAATGATGCAGAGGTATGGCTTGTGATAGCCTGAGCACCAAGAAAGAGCTTTTTAAGCAATGTTGTGCATTAAAACCTAGTTTTGGTGTAATGTTCAAATTACCAAAAACCTAGGGTTCAATATGTAAAATACCACTTCTTGAGAGTCCCTCATATTTCTTGGCATCATGTAGAGAAAAGAAATTGAGAGGGGCGTCTCATTTGAATCACTTGGGAGGAGAGAATCTTGATATTAAAATAATCAAGATTTAAGCACAATTGAAACCCTAATTCAATTTAATGCAAAAATAAATATATTAATTGAAGTGCCCTTCAACAAAAGATGATATGGTTGAATTTTCATAAGTGTGAACGTCCTTTTGCCTTGCAAAGGCCACGAAATAACTAAAGTGAGTGGAGAGCCCACTCACATTAGTTAAAGGAAAAGTAATATCCACTCAATTTTGGATATTATTATTATAATGGTTAAGCTGCTTAATTTGCTTTCTTTTAATTCATGGATAATGAAGAGGATTTACAAGGTGGAGGATATGGCTTCGTATGCAAGGGATAGAGGGGAGTATGTGGCACCGATTTTGGGAAGTTAAAGGATTTTATTATCACTTTCTCTCTCATTGAAATTTCCTTATAAACATCTCATTTTCAACCCACATGAAAGGCCTTTTTGATCCCTTTTTCTTTCCTTGCTTTGGCCATGCAAAAAGGAGCTTAGTAGAAACAAGAGGATGTGCCCCAACCTGTAGGTAAGCTCCATAGTCATCTTCAACCTTGATTTCGTGGTGGAAATCGAAATGCAATGCTTAATTTCTTCTTTTCTTCATTCAATCTTCAACTCTAGCCAATCCTTTCACTCTAAGACTTGAGAATGGACCTTGGGCAGTTGAGAAAGCTTCATTCACCATTAAGGACGTGAAGTTTGAAGCTTGTATTCAACTTTGAAGGTGGGTTATATAACTTGAACCCTTATATGTTGTTATTACATTCGATTCTTCATCAATTGTTGATCATTTTGTTCTTCTTGATTTTATTTTCATCAATTGATGGAATTACCATAAGAATGGCAGTAGTTTTTGAAGGACCGAAGCTTGATGATGATGACATCATCTTAAGCACACACCTTAACAAAAATCTAGTGCAAATGGTTTCAATGACTTGAGACCAAACGGTCTCAAGATCATTTGGGACCAAACGGTCTCAAGACCGTTTGGGATCAAACGGTCTCAAGACCATTTGGGATCAAATGGTCTCAGACCATTTGGAGGTCAAGTGCTGATGTTGTTGGATGTTGATCCATTGGCTTCAATTGATTTGATCTTAAAGATTCCAAGTATGGAAGATCCACCAATTGCAATCCCTAATCGATTGAATTGATTGAAACCCTAGTTGAGGGAATTGGTTTTGAGGTGGTTTGACTCAAACGGTCTCAAGACCGTTTGGAGGTCAAACGGTCTCAAGACCGTTTGGAGGTTAATGGTTGATTGTGGTGGGCGATTGGAGATCCAAGGGCTACAATCTGATGTCCTTTCAATAGTTCAATTGATGGATGGTTTCAATGTTGTAGGGTCCATTGGTTGCAAACCCTAGACCCAATGGTTTGATTTGGTTTCAAGACTGAATGAAGGGATTTGGTTTCAAGATTGAATGGATGATTCAGTTTCAAGACTGAATGGAGGGATTCGGTTTCAAGACTAAATGAAGGGATTCAGTTTCAAGACCGAATGGATTGATTTGGTTTCAAGATCGAATAGATCAATTTAATTTCAAATCACTGGTTGATGATTCGGTTTCAAGATCAAATGGATGATTTGGTTTCAAAATAAAATGGATGATTCAGTTTCAAAACCGAATGGGTTGATTCGGTTTCAAGACCGAATGGGTTGATTCAGTTTCAAGACCGAATGAGTGGATTCATTTTACAATTGGTCATGACTGTTTAAAAAGTTGATCAAGACCGTTTGGAGGTCTAAACGGTCTCAGACCATTTGAAGGTCCAAACGTTCTCAAACCATTTGGAGGTGTGGATCCAAACTATTTGAAGGTTTATTAGTCAAAACTATTGAAGGTTCAATTGATCTCAGAACTAAATGCGTACTATCAAAGTAACTCAAGATTGATTACAATGGTTATACCTTTAAGATACTTAAGTGATTAGTACCTTTTGAGTGGTTAACCTTTGATGCTTATGAAAGAAGTAACTCAATACACTATGGTAACCCTAAATGTATGTACTTGAATAAGGGGTTGACCTAATCTAATCAAGTTTGAAGTAATTAACATCCTAGAGAGGATGAGAGAGAGAGGAATTTCTACTTGTATAATAAACATGTAGTGGATAAGTTTCAACACTTTCAACATGAATAAAATATGTAATTAGGGTATGATCCTTGATAAAGAGATCATGAAACCCTAACTGAGAAGGTTGATGAGCCCTAACCCTAATTGAGGGTAATGAGATAACCCTGATGAGCCCTAACCCTAATTGAGGGTAATGAGGTAACCCTAATCTAGGATGATGATATGAGAAATCCCTATTCAGGGTAATATAATGAAAAACCCTAATTAAGGGTGATGTCATGTGAAACCTTAATTAAGAGTGATGTCATGTGAAACCTTAATCAAGGGTGAAGTCATATGGAACCCTAATCAAGGGTGATGTAACATACTGAATTATGGGCATTTTGCCTTTTGGTCCTCTTTCCCATCTTTTCCTCTCATTTCTATCCTCTTTGGCCGTTCTATTTAATTTGTGGATAATATAATGGCCTAATGAACATTTGTTCACCTTTTATTCCAATGTTTGGGTTTTATGCACAAATACCTCAGTGAAAGCTTAATAAGGGTTTAATATGCAAAATGTCCACTTAAGTAATAAATATAATATAATATTTCGTCCTAGAACTTTCTAGTTCTTTGTAGAATAGGAAAAAGATGAGAAAATCCGAATTTTATATAAAGGAGATGATAAATACAATAATTAGAAGTAATATGAGATTTAATGGATAAAAGAGGATAATGAGAAATATTTTGCACCAAAAATTTAATTGGAAACCCACAATGATAATTTGACACTCAAATTAGTTTTCTTGACTAAAAAGTAACTTAACGGCCAAGTATCATTTAATTTGGAAGATAAATGCATATATTGATGTCTTTATCAAAAGAAAAGAGGAAATAAGTCAATTAAGAAAAATAAAATATGTAGCATTCTCAAATTGGAAAAATAACACCAAATTCATAAGCTACATATCAAATTTAGTCTATCTGTGAATTTGTATTTAAATTGGCCAAGGTTTAATATTTTATTTTATTCAGGAGAGAGAAAATGAATTATAGACCAAAAATATTAAATATATGTTAAAAAAATAATTAATGGCAAAATTGTGTTTCAAACGTGTATTATTGCTTATAGGCTAAGTTTTACATTTTTAGAAGGTTTCTAGATGCCTCTAATAAATTAAAAGGATAAAATAAATGATAAAATTTAAATGAATTTAATAAAATAATAAAAGTCTTCAAAAAAATATAAAATTCCAAATTCGTGTTCTACATGTTAAAATAGACCTTTGGATGAATTTTGACTCAATTTGGAAAGTATTTTATGAGAAGATAAATTAAGGAGAGAGAAAGTGTACAAAACTTTCAACACATTATTTAAAATAATAAACAACTTCAACAAATGAAAATAATGCCAAATTCGTATCTAACATACTTAATCTGAGTTAAGGGTGAAGTTTTGTAATTTTAGGAGAATCCTAGAGTCATTAATGCATGAGGAAAGAGAAAATATGATTTGAATTATTTAACTTACTAAATTCCCCAAAAGGCAAAACTAATTTCATATTTGGATTCTACACGTCAAAATCAATCAGAATATAAAATTTGGTAATTTGTGGATAACGTTTGGGCCTCCAAATGAGGAGAGAGAAAAATATTAAATCACTTTAGTCGAATTTGAATAGGAATCAAATATACAGCTGTGCTTTCGCGCTAATCTCGGTCGTAGGATCTTGATCTGAGAGTCCACGTGTTGTCTTCTTCCTCGGTCTGTTTTGGCAACAGGTTCCTTGTTTTTCAAATTTTCAAATCCTAATATCTCGAGTTTTACTCAATGAAATTCAATGATTTTTTATCCTACAAATTCTGCACCATATTATCTCAACATTTTTGAGTTTTGATGGAGATTCGAGAAACGCCCAACTCATGCACCGCCACTCTCTACCCCCACCTAGCTAAACCCTAGCATAGGCCTCCTTGCCTATATATAACCATGCCCCTAGGTCCTCCGACACATTAGCAACTCACCCGTACTTTTAATTTTGAGTTTCGTGGATGTCTTGACCTTCATCTAGCCGTCGGAGACACCTAGTTTGCAGTGCCTCTTTGTCCCTACTCCCTCCGCCATCGGTCTGATAAAAGGTATGCTCAGATTCGTATGGTTCCAAGCTTCGATTTGCATGTTTAAACATGAGTTTTGGTCGAGTATGACGTCTTTTTCCCAAAAATTCTAGCAAGCTGCAGCTTGCGGCACCGGCCATGGTCGGGCTGTGCGATGGGGAAGACAACCCCATTGAAATTACGTTTCTGCCCCTGATCTTTCCCTCTTTCCTCTCTAGCTCGCACGCAGGGTAGATTGGTCTTTGCCTTTTTCTTTTGCTTCTTTTGACCGGCTCTGGCTGGGCCCAGCGAGCGTGCGACTGCTCAGGTTGTGGGTGGGTCAGCAGTGCGGGGCCCACTCCCCTCTTCTTTTGCTCTTGGCGCGCCAGCCTTGCCTACGTGGCAGGCTATGATTGGCTGAAGTAAGATAAATAGTAGAAATGATTCCAATGGTCAAAAATTAAAAATAAATAGTGTTTTGAAATCAGGAGAACAAGATCTACTCAATAAAAATATTTTTGTGGTTTGATTCTGAGATTTTCGAATATGTATTTTTCGAGTCGATTTAACTGACTAAAAATCACCAAAAATGCATCTAAAAGTCTATATCTTCAAAATATATAATATTATATGTTATTTTGATCAGAAAACCCTAAATAAGACAATGATGATGTTTTCGAGACCTAAATCGGTGGTTTATAGAGAAAGTTAGTAACTTTATGGTTTTAAGTCTTTAATGAATATATATATCTAATACATAAATATGATGATCATATTAGGGAAAGTGGATCTGATCTCGTGTAAAAGTGATGAAAAGTGATTCTAAGATTTTAAAGAATAAAGGTATCTGCATCTACACCTTCAGTTGGGAAATTATTTATACAACTACCTATGTTCCCTAATGAGGCTTAACCTGACTTAATCCATTATTCTTGAAATCTAATTTATTCATGCTTCAAAATCAGTTGTAGTATTATCTTGTTTGGGTTTTTATACCCCATTGACATGTTGTATAAATCCTTTGATTAATCTTGCCATAACACTTTTTCTAGCATGTTGATTTTATTAGACTAATTAACTAGTGTAGTGGTACTTGTATGTACAACCACCCATAGTTGGGGAATGTGTTATTCTCCCCCGCACATGAAATATGTGCAGGTGACTGGGAATCTGTTACTCTCCCCTCACCCTTTTGGTTGAAGGTCCGGTAGGTGCCTCAACCCTACATAGTTAAGATAGTCAATATTAATCATACATGCAATCCTTTTGTGATATATTGTTTATGGAAAACATCTATTGAAATATTCTTTATATATATGGCCTCATTTTTTGATATATTCATCATATGATGAACCCTATCATGTTTATATTTTCTTTTCTTATCATGTTGCATTATAATAGTTTTGTAACACATACTTTTATTTTCCTTCCCTCTTGCTGGGTGCTTTCCCAACCACCCAGATGTGGAGCAAGGTGATGGATATGGCATGAAGACCTTAATGTTGGTATGGGCGTAGCTGGTGGATATGTTGCTTGGAGACAAAAGTGGAGTAGTCTAGACTTCCCTTTACTTAGATCCTCTTTTTGTATAAAGCATGTACACCCAAATTGGGAGAATTTTTATGTACACGTTATTTAAATTGAATATAGTCAAACTTTTATCTTCCGCTGTTATCCCAATTGGATTTTGTTTACCATTGTTATTAATAGAGAGGTGGATTGATTTCACTTATTTACAACATGGTATCAGAACCAATGGTAGTCGGATCTTTGACTATTTCAGTTTGTCTCCCTAATTAGAACCCTACACTTGCATAGTTTCCTTTAAGTGACATGTTTGCCTAGATTTGATCTATGCTGATGATAGGTTGATTTAGGACCTTATAGTTTCACCTTAGAGTCTTGATGAATAAGACTCTAATATGCTAATAATTAAAATATGTATAACTTGATGTTGTTTAGGTTTTCCTTTAGGAAACTATTAGGGCATGAAGTTGAAGCAAAGGTTTCTAGAAAGGATCAGGGTTTCGGGGGCTGGTAATATTTTCCTCCGTGCCACTAGCTTGGTCTACGAGGACTCCCGTGCCCATATGATATCGGTCTGGCCTAAGCTAATACGAATTGTCCAAAATAGTTTTCTTTTAGGCAATAGTAACCTTATACTTCTGTGTTGTATATCTTTGGGAACCCTAACTTTTTCGAGTGTATGATAACCTTATGATTTGTTTGAGGATGGATACCAAGATAGTTTCCCTATGTCCCTTAGGACCACATGCTTGGATAAGTTTATCCCTAGAACCTAGATCCTATAGTTTGGGTGTTTCGAGAAGATATCAGAGTGCGCAGTGGAAGCATGATGGATCTTGATAATGGTTTAGTTAGACTTATCCTTTAACCCTAGTATAGTAGGTTGAACCCTTTAAGGGGTGGAGTATGGTTAGGTTGATGATGTTTGAGTGGTTAGATTTTGAGGACGACATTCTCTTTAGGGGGATGGAACCCTATAACATCTTGAAGTCTATCTAATCTATCTTTAGAAACCCTAACTCCATAGATAGGAGGTTAGTATGCTCGGATCCTCAGCTTTGACCAAACCAGTTATAGTTGTAACCCTAATGTGTCTGTTAATATGTAATGAACATATAACTATCATCTAAGGAATAATGCATGTGCTTGAACCCTAATGTACATCCAATGCACATAATATGAATATCAATGCTAATTGTCAATAAGTAAGATGTTAATTATGTCATGAACCAATAAACCCTAATGATATGATGAGTAAGGTTATAATTCGTAATTCATTCACGCTAAGGATGAATAAGTGAAATATAATGGTCATGTCGACCTAAACCCTAAGTTGCAATAATCTAACCCTAATCTATACATATGTAATGCCTTTCATGATACATTAATGATGTTAAGAGCCATAATCAGTTAACATACTTTGATACACATAAATGATATATATATATATATATATACATATATACATATATATATATATATATAATCATCTAATCACATATTAATCAAGTCATCAATATAAAATGCAAGTTACCTTGTTATCTAATACACATGTGATTAGTCTTTTAATGTGAATCAATTCATTAACATGTAGGATGTCCCACCTTGATCATTTAAAATACATGTAAAGGCTTCAATGTGAATATGAAGTAATTGGATTCACATAAGTGTGCAAAATAATTAATATAAAGGAATAAATATGAGAGATGATTAATGATGACATTAATGTGAGCAATAAAGATAATGTGATGATGTGAATATGTTTAATATGAGTATAAGTAACTAATGTGACATTAATTGGGATAATTGTATGCTTAACCACAAATTGAATAGAACGTCTTATTGCATGTAAAATAATTTGTTATAATTAATAAAGTGGTAATATGATGATAATGAAGTATAAATCCAAATTATTAAGGACAATGATCAAATATAATAATAAATGTGGAGATAATTGAGTAACCTCTAATTGTGCATAATAATGAAATATAATTATTTTTAACAGCCAAGTGAATGTGACATGACATAATTAAAATAATAATGATAATGTGTTATCATAATTAATATAATGAGCCAAAAATGTAAATAATGTTAAATCTCATAAAAAGAATATCTTAATAGTGGAACCCTAGGTGATCCTTGAGAACCCAACCTACGATGAGTTGTATGTGAAGTTTCTGAACCCTTAGGTGTAGTTGAAGTATAAGCTATGGTGGAAGTTTTATGGTTGGAGGAACAACCTGATGTTTAGTGATGAGAGGTTTCACACTCACCCTTCCCTTCTTGCTAGTGATTTCAGGGATGAAATCCTCTTTAAGGGGTGGAGTGTTGTAACATGCTGAATTCTGGGCATTTTGCCTTTTGGTCCTCTTTCCCATCTTTTCCTCTCATTTTTATCCTCTTTGGCTGTTCTATTTAATGTGTGGATAATATAATGGCCTAATGAACATTTGTTCACCTTTTATTCCAATATTTGGGTTTTATGCACAAATACCTCAGTGTTAGCTTAATAATGGGTTTAATATGTAAAATGTCCACTTAAGTAATAAATATAATAAAATATTTCGTCCTAGAACTTTCTAGTGCTTTGTAGAATAGGAAAAAGATGAGAAAATCCGAATTTTATATAAAGGAGATGATAAATACAATAATTAGAGGTAATATGAGATTTAATGGATAAAAGAGGATAATGAGAAATATTTTGCACCAAAATTTTATTTGGAAACCCACAAGGATAATTTGACACTAAAATTTGTTTTCTTGACTAAAAAGTAACTTAAGGGCCGAGTATTATTTAATTTGGAAGATAAATGCATATATTGATTTATCAAAAGAAAATAGGAAATAAGTCAGTTAAGCAAAATAAAATATGTAGCATTCTCAAATTGGAAAAATAACACCAAATTCGTAATCTACATATAGTCTATGTGTGAGTTTGTATTTAAATTGGCCAAGGTTTAATATTTTATTTTATTCAGGAGAGAGAAAATGAATTAAAGACCAAAAATATGAAATATATGTTGAAAAAAAATTAATTAATGGCAAAATCATGTTTCAAATGTTTATTATCACTTATAAGCTAAGTTTTACATTTTTAGAAGGTTTCTAGATGCCTCTAATAAATTAAAAGGATAAAATAAGTGATACAATTTAAATGAATTAAATAAAATAATAAAAGTCTTCAAAAAATTATACAAATTCCAAATTCGTGTTATACATGTTAAAATAGACCTTTGGATGAATTTTGACTCAATTTGGAAAGTATTTTATGAGAAGATAAATTAAGGAGAGAGAAAGTGTACAAAATTTTCAACACATTATTTAAAATAATAAAAAACTTCAACAAATGGAAATAATGCCAAATTCGTATCTAACATACTTAATATGAGTTATGGGTGAAGTTTTGTAATTTTTGGAGAATCCTAGAGTCATTAATGCATGAGGAAAGAGAAAATATGATTTGAATAATTTAACCTATTAAAAGTCCCCAAAAGCAAAACTAATTTTATATTTGGATTCTACAGGTCAAAATCAGTCAGAAAATAAAATTTGGTAATTTTTGGATAACGTTTGAGCCTCCAATCGAGGAGATAGAAAAACATTAAATCACTTTAGTCGAATTTGACTAGGAATCAAATATACAATTGTGATTTCGCGCTAATCTCGGCCGTAGGATCTTGATCTGAGGGTCCACGTGTTGTCTTCTTCCTCGGTCCGTTTTGGCAATAGGTTCCTTGTTTTCCAAATTTTCAAATCCTAATATCTCGAGTTTTACTCAATGAAATTCAATGATTTTTGATCCTATGAATTCCTTGTGCAATTCCGCACCATATTATCCCAAGATTTTTGAGTCTACCCCCACCTAGCTAAACCCTAGCATAAGCCTCCTTGTCTATGTATAACCATGCCCCTAGGTCCTCCGACACATTAGCAACTCACTCGTACTTTTAATTTCGAGTTTCGTGGACGTCTTGACCTTCATCTAGCCGCCGGAGACACCTAGTTTGCGATGCCTCTTTCTCCCTACTCCCTCCGCCATCGGTCCAATAAAAGGTATGCGCAGATTTGTATGGTTCCAAGCTTCGATTTGCATGTTTAAACACGAGTTTTGGTCGAGTATTATGTTTTTTTCCCAAAAACGCCTAGCAAGTTGTAGCTTGCGGCACCGGCCATGGTCGGGTTGTGCGATGGGGAAGGCAACCCCATTGAAATTACGCTTCTGCCCCTGATCTTTCCCTCTTTCCTCTCTAGCTCGCGCGCAGGGTAGATTAGTCTTTTGCCTTTTTCTTTTGCTTCTTTTGACCGGCCTTTGACCGGCTCTGGCTGGGTCCAGTGAGCGTAGGACCACTCAGGTTGTGGGTGGGTCAGCAGTGCGGGGCCCACTCCCCTCTTCTTTTTCTCTTGGCGCGCTAGCCATGCCTACGTGGCAGGCTATGATTGGCTGAAGTAAGATAAATCATAGAAAATGATTCCAATGGTAAAAAATTAAAAATAAATAGTTTTTTGAAATCAGGAGAACGAGATATACTCAATAAAAATATTTTTGTGGTTTGATTCTGAGATTTTCGAATATATATTTTTTTTAATCGATTTAATTGACTAAAAATCACCAAAAATGCATCTAAAATTCTATATCTTCAAAATATATAATATTATATGTTATTTTGATCAGAAAACCCTAAATAAGACAATGATGATGTTTTCGAGACATAAGTCGGTGGTTTATAGAGAAAGTTAGTAACTTTAGGCTTTTAATTCTTTAATGAATATACATATATCTGATACATAAATATGATAATCATATTAGGGAAAGTGGATCTGATCACGTGTAAAAGTTATGAAAAGTGATTCTAAGATTTTAAAGAATAAAGGTATGTGCATATACACCTTCTGTTGGGAAATTATTTATACCATTACCTATGTTCCCTAATGAGGCTTAACCTGACTTAATCCATTATTCTTGAAATCTAATTTATTCATGCCTCAAAATCAGTTGTAGTATTATCTTGTTTAGATTTTTATACCCCACTGCCATGTTGTATAAATCCTTTGATTAATCTTGCCATAACACTTTTTCTAGCATGTTGATTCTATTAGACTAATTAACTAGTGTAGTGGTACTTGTATGTACAACCACCCATAGTTGGGGAATGTGTTATTTCTCCCCTGGGGAACGTGTTTGTGGGATTTGACTTATAAATCACGAGGTAAACTCAGCGGAAGCGAATATGAAAACTTACTAAAAATTTAAAACTTTTTGGAAAGAGATCTTTAAAACATAAAACTCTTTTATAATAAAACATGATAAGCTGCTTACAACATAGTTTTGATATTACATCTCTGTGAAATCACCTCTCGAGTGATCACATACATCTATTGCCCTATTATCTGTACAAGGCAAGATACAACAAAATCTTGAGGCTTAAAGCCAAAAACCTCAGACCTGCCAACTCCTAGGACCTGAGAGTACAGAGACGACATAAGACATACTATCTACAAGGCTCGACAGACAGTATCTCCACCTGAGATTCACTGCTGCCCCTGATGTTGTTCCTGCTGTTGTTGCTCATTCCTAGATGGATTCCTTCGTCCTCGGCGTCTACCTAAAAAGTAGAATCCCACGGCAGTGAGACAATTGAATAAT
The DNA here is from genome assembly GCA_963693085.1 of Alisma plantago-aquatica. NCBI lineage: Eukaryota > Viridiplantae > Streptophyta > Magnoliopsida > Alismatales > Alismataceae > Alisma > Alisma plantago-aquatica. The sequence continues at coordinate 149,095,049 of OY856412.1, read as the reverse complement.
TGTCCCAGCGAGAGTTATAACTCTCCGCCAGAAGCTTTGTTATTGCAAGAAGGAATAACAGTAAGCAGTATAATTATTAACATTTAACAGCAGGTTTAATGTCAAGTAAAGCAACGTTTCAATTATAACTTAATTGAATATTCAAGCATATCTCATTAAAGGGTATGAAGAACATGTATACTAGTTATTTAACTCAAACATTATAAACAATGTAACATCAATCGTTGTTTCTCGTAGTTCAACCTAAGCAGTTATGCTACACGGCTGATTATGTTTTCCAAACATTATTATGCCCTGCGGAGATGAGGTAAACCTCTCATACTCCAACCGATCATTACGAAATCGCATCGGTACCATACATAGGTCATCAAAAGAGCTGGATTCTTATGGCCTCATCTTCCTCAGTCAGTGAGAGGATCTACTTGCAGGACATCTTGTGTCTCTGCTATGATAGCTATCTAGGATATTCTAGAAACTTCGCTATTAGAGTCACAGTGGCATTCTGTACTCTCTTCGTCATCGAGGGATCTCTTGTTTATCTCTCATTGATGCGGCATTGGTGATTCCTCGAGAGATTGGTGATACATCATCCCGGCATAAACATATAATGAAGGGTTGATAGGTTAATGGTACACCCTTCATCAATTCCTACATTAGGACGTAAGGATATTCGCGTCCATAATCCCCCATATACTCAAAAGTATATGTTCCAGGAGTTCCCTTAGGAAAACCTGTTTCACCATCATTTGGTCTCTGACAATGATGGATCTATGGTCAGGGCCCTACATGATATCATTATACTTGATTATTTAAGTACATTTCAGCATTCTTTTAGCATCAAGCATGCTTTCAATCATTAACCATTAAAAAAACTGCTATGAAAGAAGAATACTAAATGTATCAAGTTTAACTCATATCAATTATCATATGGATGTCATTTCTTAGCCATTTCATCATAAGTCATCTAATCAGCATGACCTTGATTATTGTAATAATGTTTCTCATGGCTCTTAAAGCCCATCAATCTTATATGTTTCCACTTAACTAGACAACATAGTATGTCACTATTCATAAAGCTTATAACATGCTTTCAATGAATATGATGTCATAACCCTTACCTGGCTATGATCATCTCTTGCTAACAACCTGCATGACCAATATAATTGAAGATATGCATAAGATATCAATATCAACACAATATCAGTTCTTTTTAGTTTAATCGTAGAACATCATGGCCGTGTTACCTTACACGGTCATGCAAAGGGAAGCTATCACGGCCGTGCTCCATAGCATGGTCGTGCTATCAACAACATACCATAAGTATGTTACATTATCACAATTGATTTCTAGGGTTAGGGTTTATTTACTCAATTAGGGTTATTAAATCCCTTTGACTTTCAAGGCATAAGGATTTCTTCTATTGTAATTCGTTCACAAGTTTTCATGCTTGAAGGCATAACCCAGTATTAGGGTTAATGTACCCCACCTTTCAATAATTAGGGATTCCTGTTCATGTTATCAGTCCAACCCTAACATACTACTCCACCACTCTTGGGAGCATACAAGGACATAATAAATGTTTACTTTCAATTACTATACTCATCATATATCGTTAATGATCATCAATTCTAAGTATTAGCTCATTTCACATTCATATCATGGTATGATTACATCATACTTATTGATTTGGCTTACTCCCCTACCAAGATGTATTACTTTCTTCTGATTACCATCTTACTTAAGATAATTGATTAACTCAGTATTAAGATATTTTCTCTTTTAATACTTTATCCACGAACTTGTTACTTTCCTCATATGGTGCATGTGTCATATATCAGAATTATCTAGTTATATTTAATGATGTAGGTTTAAACATTGTTGATGTAGGATAAACCATCATCAACTATTATAGGTATCTCCATATTCAGAGTGTTATCTACATCATACTTTGGTACACATCATTTCTAATAGTTTCATGCCCATCCTTATTGTAAGGTGCAAAAGCATTTACTCATTCTTAGAGATGTTTGGATCTAGGCATCATCTTACCTTTTAAATCCTTATTTATTGAAATTACCACATTTATCATTCACAGGGTTCGTTAACCCTATTCTATATGCTTATGACATAATCATCTTATTTAATTGATTTAGCTACACCTCACTTTACTGTACTATCTAGTAAACCATCTCCAGGATTTCATAACTAATAAGACATAAATTCGGCTTACTATTCATCCTAATAGGGGTTTCATATGACATCACCTCCAATTAGGGTTTCTATTCATATCACATCTCCCCTAGATTATGTTTATGATTAATATCCCACTATTAGGGACTATTTATTTCACATCATGTTAATCCCCTAGAATTAGGGTTTACCATTCACATTACATGATTTACCCTAAAATTAGGGTTTACTATTCACATTACTTGATTTACCCTAAAATTAGGGTTTACTATTCACATTACAGTAAATGGAGATCATACCATCATTATGTATGAAGATTACTTCTATTAACACCTTCAAATTAAGTTAAGATTTATAAATATCCATAATTAGGATTTCCATGATCTCCTTATGAAGGATCATACCCTAAAGGTGTGTATTCATGCATATTGAAGGTAATTTATTTGATTTTCATCCATATTAGGAGTCTCCTCTCTCCTCTCACTTTTAGATGATGTTTACATCACTCTATATTAGGTTAGGTCAAGTCAAATTTGATTAACATAAGTCATGACATCACCATTGTGGTCATTAGGGTTTACCTGATCAGGGGTACTAGTCACACTAACCCACTAAGGGTACTTTTGTAATCTTCACTATTAACCCTAACACACATTAGTTCACTAATTACTTAAACCCTTAATGACTTTAGGTTTCTTTAGGGTTTAGGTTAAACAACCATTGAACCATCTAAGCCTTTAAAGCATTAAGCATTCTTGACCTTAAAAGACCCTAAACGGTTTTGAACTTTCAACCTCCAAATGGTTTTGAAACCGCATGGAATGGTTGACCGTTTGGTACCTTTGACTTTCAAGACCGCATGGACAAGTTCATACTCAAGACCATTTTCCCTAGGTGAGGTGAAGACCATTTGGTCACGTTGACTATTTGGTCAAGTTTGACTTTGAAACCGTTTGAGCAAATCAGCCTTGAAACAGCATGACCATAAACGGTTTTGAAACCGCATGAATCCAAACGGTTTTGAAACTGTTTGGTCCCAAACGGTCTTGAGACCGTTTGCCCCTAAATGGTCTTGAGACCGTTTGGTCCCAAACGGTCTTGAGACCGTTTGGATTCAAACGGTCTTGAGACCGTTTGGTCCAAACATCTCAAAACCGCATGGACCCAAAAGCGCATCAACTCTTGCAATTGAGGTAGGGTTTTCAATGTTTAACCTCTCAATTGTTCATGCCAAGATTAACCACTAATCAATTGAGCTAATTAGTTTAATCCTTAACCAATTTGACACTCAATTGATCCTCAATCGGTCACCAATTAGGGTTAGGACCACTTGAATTAGGGTTTGAAATCGATCAACCTTCAACATTCATTAACATGAGTCTAATTGAAGTTGAACCCATTAAACCATCACCCAATTGGGACATGACCTGACCCCAAACGGTCTTGGGATCGTTTGGACATCCTCCAAACGGTCTTGAGACCATTTTCCCAAAGTCTCGTTAAAAACTAAGTCAATTACTTAAGGGTTGAACCCTAATTAGGTCACTAAATCTGCACTTTGATTGTTTCAACAACCTATTATGATTTGACCTTCAATTGATTAATTATTCTTAACCCTAGACCTCCAAATGGTCTTGGGTGATCACCAAACAGTCTTGAGACCGTTTGGGTGGTCCCCAAATGGTTTTGAAACCGTTTGGGCCACTCAACCCAAACTTCAACATGATTGGTCTATTGAAATCAGCAATGAACCCGATTAGGGTTTAGGTGATTAAAGTGCCTTCAACTTGAGATTTACTTGGGATTAGTTAATGATTCTTGGAGGGTGGTTAGTTCATAATGTTTCCAGCAGACCTCTAAATGGTCAATGCTTGGTCAAAATATCCAAACGGTCTTGGAGACCGTTTGAATCTAAACGGTCTTGTGAAACCGCATGAAACCAAACGGTTTTGAAACCGTTTGCTTCCAAACGGTTTTGCAAACCGTTTGGGCAAGGGTACAAGACCGTTTGATAAAGTGACATTGGTATTCACGCCCATCTTCTTCTACCTCCAGATCAAGGCCTGTTATTCATGGTTTTGCTTGCAAGAGTACAAAGAAGGATGGAGGGAAGAAGAACAAGCAACGTTTGCAAGAAAGAAAGATGCATAACAAAGTTTAAGGGTTTAGAGTTATAAAACCCGCCTTAAAGTCGGCTCTAGAGCTCCAAGCTTCAAAGCTTTAATGGCATCTTGAGCTCCACAGGTCGTCCAAGGTTGCTTCTCCAAGAATTGGTAGGAAAGGATGGCTAGAAAGAAGAACTAAGTAAGAAAAGCTAGCAAACCAACCTTGTACCATGACTTTCCCCATGAATCCGAGCTAGAAGATAACCAAAGCTTACACAACTTCACTTAGCCGTTCACCCCTGCTCCTAAGCTCCTCCCTTAGTCGGTTCAAGCAAGAAGATAAGAAGGGAAGTGAAGGAAACGATCCTTGCTAAGTAAAGAAGAGTGTATATATACTTTGGGCATGTTTTGCAAGATAAGGACAACTTTTATCCTCATTTCTCAACTAGGTCCCTCTCTCCTTATAGGGAACGCCCCTACTTCTCTTTTTAAACAAAACTTCTTCTTAAGCCAAGGTCTAGAGGAAAGGAAGCCAAACATCCTACTATGTTGCACACATATAAAGGGTCATTTTGCTTACAACTTGGTTATTTAATTACAAGGGTTACCCTTCTTTTTTTATTATTGAAATGAAGCTCCCTCTTCATCATTATTACTCTAATTGATGTCAAGAGTCATAAAAGATACTCTAGAAGGTGTATTTTACATGTTGCACCCCATGTTTTGGGTGAATTGCACTTTACACCAAAACTAGGGTTTAGAGTACACGGATTGCTCCACAAGCTGCATCTTGGTATCCAAGCTTGGAGAATCCATAACACTTCATCATATTCATTCTCATGACGTCTCAACACCAGAGGAACATCTTAACATGTGTAATTTGCAAGTTAACCCCTCTAATTGGGTAATTTGCACATAGGTCCATATTAACAAAACAATGTTACAACATTGTTCAAAAAGGGCAGAAAAGGAGATACATGTTCCTTAGAAGCTTTAATTACATATCAAAAGATAACTAAAAGCATCTAATCACATATTTAGGAAAAACACATAGGGTTAGTTCATAACCCAGGTCAGGGATGTTACAAATTATAAACCCCTAACAAGGATTTCGCCCCCGAAATCCCCAAAAGAAAAGGGGAAGCAGATATTATTTAAGAATCATATTATTACATCCTTAGATAACATTTCATTATTAGGGAGATGTTATAGAGTTTTGATCAACTTCCCTTAAGATCACACTCATACTCTATTATTTATTTGAGACCATATAAGTGCTTTCACACCTTGATTGTGTCATCACATTCGATAATCACCATACTAACTTTCCTTATTATTTGCACGAACTATCTCATTAGTTGTACATTCTCCTATCATAGGGAAAAGTTACTTATCAAACAAGGACTTATTTGACAGACATCTTAGATAAGATATGTTTATGAAAAACATAAATCCCTAACATGTGATGTTCATATTAGTCTATATGTCTAATTTAATTTCATAGTTGACCAATCCAGGTAATATAATCATTTGATATATTATTGCATTCTTATTTTGGTACCTATCACATGTGTTATCAACACATTACCTCTCCTGCTTGCTTTCACCTTGGGACATTACTTATTACATATATTCTCACATTGGAACCCAAGTTCAGGGTAAACTAATACTTTTATAAGTAATCACCCAATACACATCTTTATTATTATCCTTACAACTTTACTGATCCGGGTTGACCTCCCTTATTCCCATATTTCTTATTTCATGATACTCATTAGGTTGTTTCAGAATGACTGCTTGATCAGAACAATAAAAAAGGTAACGATCTAAGAGTTTCCATATTTACTTTATCATCAACAATTGTATACCTGGCCAGGGTATATAAATACTGAGATAAGGTAATATGCACTTGTATATTACCATATTCCTTCTCTTTTCTTATCATCACAAGTATAAGTATTAATCTTACTAAATTTTCTATCCAGACCAATTCTTTAATACCTCATCTTCTTATGGAGGTAAGCATGCAACATGAAACATCTGTTTTATACAACATTATAAGTCTTTATAGGACTAATCAAGGAAGGTTCAATCAATTGCTTTTTCAATTTTTATCTAAAAGATCATAAAAAGACATATAAGATATACCATTTATTTTGTCTAACCTGTCATGACTCAAGGATTATTCATTATCTCAGGATGATTCTGCCTCAGAGGTTGATTTGCCATAACATTTCTGGCTGGGAAATCTCTTACCAGATGCCCTACCTGTCCACATTGATAGCAAGTTCTGGGTCCCCGGTGTGGTCTAAAGGGTTCCTTACCCTTTCTGGATAACCATTGCCTTGGTGTACTAGGTCCTGGTTGTGTTGGTGACACCAGAAACTTCTTCCTTTTGGAACTACCAGGTCTCTTCTCTTGGGTTTAGATAGGCCTTTTCTCAATTCTTCCTTTATATTTCTTTTCTGGACAATTATGTCAGATATGTCCAGGCTTCCTACACCTATGGCAGGTCCTGGTTTCTGGTTGTATTCTAACCCCTATATTACTATATATTGATTCAGCAGGATGAGGTTGAGCACAGACTTGCTCTAAGTTCAAAGATTCATCATTTACCATTACTTCAACCTGCTGTTGTGGGTTACATATTTTGTTGATATCCAAAACATCATCATTAGGAGCTGGTAATCTGGGTTGCATTGCTAGTGCTTGATCCACCAGATACATCATGGTTGCCCTAAATTCCCCAACAGTGATTCCTAAGGAAGGATTCCTTATCATGGTTGGGTTAGCTAGGGGGATCTCAGATAATTGTCCCTCTCTTGCTTGCTCCTCTGCACCTCTTCTTGGTGTAGAATTGTTGCTCTCTACAGCAAACTCCTCGTCCGATCCAGTCATCTTCAAGTTCTTCTCCTCCTATATGAGCAGAAGATACCATCAGATACACTGGATGACACTTAGAACAGACTCTACTACCTTAGTCCTATGTCTCTGTAGACTAAGCGAACCTAGAGCTCTGATACCACTAATTGTGGGGTCCAACTTATAAATCACGAGGTAAACTCAACGGAAGCAATTGATTAGCAGCGGAATATGAAAACTTACTAAAAATTTAAAACTTTTTGGAAAGAGATCTTTAAAACATAAAACTCTTTTATAAGAAAACATGATAAGCTGCTTACAACATAGTTTTGATATTACATCTCTGTGAAATCACCTCTCGAGTGATCACATACATCTATTGCCCTATTATCTGTACAAGGAAAGGTACAACAAAATCTCGAGGCTTAAAGCCAAAAACCTCAGACCTACTGACTCCTAGGACCTGAGAGTATAGAGACGACATAAGACATACTATCTACAAGGCTTGATAGACAGTATCTCCACCTGAGATTCACTACTGCCCCTGATGTTGTTCCTGCTATTATTTCTCATTCCTAGATGGATTCCTTTATCCTCGGCATCTACCTAAAAAGTAGAATCCCACGGGGGTGAGACAATTGAATAATTGTCCCAGAGAGAGTTATAACTCTCCGCCAGAAGCTTTGTTATTGCAAGAAGGAATAACAGTAAGCAGTATAATTATAAACATTTAACAGCAGGTTTAATGTCAAGTAAAGCAACGTTTCAATTATAACTTAATTGGATATTCAGGCATATCTCATTAAAGGGTATGAAGAACATGTATACTAGTTATTTAACTCAAACATTATAAACAATGTAACATCAATCGTTGTTTCTCGTAGTTCAACCTAAGCAGTTATGCTACACGGTTGATTATGTATTCCAAACATTATTATGCCATGCGGAGATGAGGTATACCGCTCATACTCCAACCGACCATTACAAAATCATGTCGGTACCATACATAGGTCATCAAAAGAGTCAGATTCTTATGACCTCATCTTCCTCAGTCAGTGAGAGGATCTACTTGCAGGATATCTTGTGCCTCTGCTATGATAGATATCCAGGGTATTCTGGAAACTTCGCTATTAGAGTCACAGTGGCATTTTGTACTCTCTTCGTCATCGAGGGATCTCTTGTTTATCTCTCATCGATGCGGCATTGGTGATTCCCTCGGGATATTGGTGATACATCGTCCCGGCATAAACATATAATGAAGGATTGATAGGTTAATGGTACACCCTTCATCAATTCCTACATTAGGACGTAAGGATATTCGCGTCCATAATCCCCCATATACTCAAAAGTATATGTTCCAGGAGTTACCTTAGGAAAACATGTTTCACCATCATTTGGTCTCTGACAATGATGGATCTATGGTCAGGGCCCTACATGATATCATTATACTTGATTATTTAAGTACATTTCAGCATTCTTTTAGCATCAAGCATGTTTTCAATCATTAACCATTAAAACAATTGCTATGAAAGAAGAATACTAAATGTATCAAGTTTAACTCATATCAGTTATCATATGGATGCCATTTCTTAGCCATTTCATCACAAGTCATCTAATCAGCATGACCTTGATTATTGTAATAATGTTGCTCATGGCTCTTACAGCCCATCAATCTTATATGTTGCCACTTAACTAGACAACATAGTATGTCACTATTCATAAAGCTTATAACATGCTTTCAATGAATATGATGTCATAACCCTTACCTAGCTATGATCACCTCTTGCTAACAACCTGCATGACCAATATAATTGAAGATATGCATAATATATCAATATCAACACAATATCAATTCTTTTCAGTTTAATCGTAGAACATCATGGCTGTGTTACCTTACACGGTCATGCAAAGGGAAGCTATCACGGCCGTGCTCCATAGCATGGTCGTGCTATCAACAACATACCATAAGTATGTTACATTATCACAATTGATTTCTAGGGTTAGGGTTTATTTACTCAATTAGGGTTATTAAATCCCTTTGACTTTCAAGGCATGAGGATTTCTTCTATTGTAATTCATTCACAGGTTTTTAGGCTTGAAGGCATAACCCAGGATTAGGGTTAATGTACCCCACCTTTCAATAATTAGGGTTTCCTGTTCATGTTATCATTCCAACCCTAACATACTACTCCACCACTCTTGGGAGCATACAAGGACATAATAAATGTTTACTTTCAATTACTATACTCATCATATATCGTTAATGATCATCAATTCTAATTATTAGCTCATTTCACATTCATATCATGGTATGATTACATCATACTTATTGATTTGGCTTACTCCCCTCCCAAGATGTATTACTTTCTTCTTATTACCATCTTACTTAAGATAATTGATTAACTCAATATTAAGATATTTTCTCTTTTAATACTTTATCCACTAACTTGTTACTTTCCTCATATGGTGCATGTGTCATATATCAGAATTATCCAATTATCTTTAATGATGTAGGTTTAAACATTGTTGATGTAGGATAAACCGTCATCAACTATTATAGGTATCTCCATATTCAGAGTGTTATCTACATCATGCTTTGGTACACATCATTTCTAAGAGTTTCATGCCCATCCTTATTGTAAGGTGCAAAAGCATTTACTCATTCTTAGAGATGTTTGGATCTAGGCATCATCTTACCTTTTAAATCATTATTTATTGAAATTACCACATTTATCATTCACAGGGTTCGTTAACCATATTCTATATGCTTATGACATAATCATCTTATTTAATTGATTTAGCTACACCTCACTTTACTGTACTATCTAGTAAACCATCTCCAGGATTTCATAACTAATAAGCCATAAATTAGGCTTACTATTCATCCTAATAGGGGTTTCATATGACATCCCCTCCAATTAGGGTTTCTATTCATATCACATCTCCCCTAGATTATGTTTATGATTAATATCCCACTATTAGGGACTATTTATTTCACATCATGTTAATCCCCTAGAATTAGGGTTTACCATTCACATTACATGATTTACCCTAAAATTAGGGTTTACTATTCACATTACAGTAAATGGAGATCATACCATCATTATGTATGAAGATTACTTCTATTAACACCTTCAAATTAAGTTAAGATTCATAAATCTCCATAATTAGGATTTCCATGATCTCCTTATGAAGGATCACACCCTAAAGGTGTGTATTCATGCATATTGAAGGTAATTTATTTGATTTTCATCCATATTAGGAGTCTCCTCTCTCCTCTCACTTTTAGATGATGTTTACATTACTCTAGATTAGGTTAGGTCAAGTCAACCTTGATTAACATTAGTCATGACATCACCATTGTGGTCATTAGGGTTTACCTAATCAGGGTACTAGTCACACTAACCCACTAAGGGTACTTTTGTAATCTTCACTATTAACCCTAACACACATTAGTTCACTAATTACTTAACCCTTAATGACTTTAGGTTTCTTTAGGGTTTAGGTTAAACAACCATTGAACCATCTAAGCCTTTAAAGCATTAAGCATCCTTGACCTTAAAAGACCCTAAACAGATTTGAACTTTCAACCTCCAAACGGTTTTGAAACCACATGGAACGGTTGACCGTTTGGTACCTTTGACTTTCAAGACCGCATGGAAAAGTTCATACTCAAGACCATTTGCCCTAGGTGAGGTGAAGACCATTTGGTCACGTTGACCGTTTGGTCAAGTTTGACTTTGAAACCGTTTGATCAAATCAGCCTTGAAACCGCATGACCATAAACGGTTTTGAAACCGCATGAATCCAAACAGTTTTGAAATTGTTTGGTCCCAAAAGGTCTTGAGACCGTTTGCCCCTAAACGGTCTTGAGACCGTTTGGATTCAAACGGTCTTGAGACCGTTTGGTCCAAACATCTCAAAACCGCATGGACCCATAAGTGCATCGACTCTGCAATCGAGTTAGGGTTTTCAATGTTGAACCCCTCAATTGTTCATGCCAAGATTAACCACTTATAAATTGAGCTAATTAGGTTAATCCTTAACCAATTTGACACTCAATCGATCCTCAATTGGTAAGCAATTAGGGTTAGGACCACTTGAATTAGGGTTTGAAATCGATCAACCTTCAACATTCATCAACATGAGTCTAATTGAAGTTGAACCCATTGAACCATCACCCAATTGGGCCATGACCTGACCCCAAACGGTCTTGGGATTGTTTGGACATCCTCCAAACGGTCTTGAGACTGTTTTCCCAAAGTCTCATAAAAAACTAAGTCAATTACTTAAGGGTTGAACCCTAATTAGGTCACTAAATCAACACTTTGATTGTTTCAACAACCTATTATGATTTGACCTTCAATTGATTAATTCTTCTTAACCCTAGACCTCCAAACGGTCTTGGGTGATCACCAAACAGTCTTGAGACCATTTGTGTGATCCCCAAACAGTTTTGAAATCGTTTGGGCCACTCAACCCGAACTTCAACATGATTGGTCTATTGAAATCAGAAATGAACCCGATTAGGGTTTAGGTGATTAAAGTGCCTTCAACTTGAGATTTACTTGGGATTAGTTAATGATTCTTGTAGGGTGGTTAGTTCATATGTGTCCAGAAGACCTCTAAATGGTCAACACTTGGTCAAACTATCCAAACGGTCTTGGAGACTGTTTGAATCTAAACGGTCTTGTGAAACCGCATGAAACCAAACAGTTTTGAAACCGTTTGCTTCCAAACGGTTTTGCAAACCGTTTGGGCAAGGGTGCAAGACCGTTTGATAAAGTGACATTGGTATTCATGCCCATCTTCTTCTACCTCCAGATCAAGGCATGTTCTTCAGAGTTTTGCTTGTAAGAGTGCAAAGAAGGATGGAGGGAAGAAGAACAAGCAACGTTTGCAAGAAAGAAAGATGCATAACAAAGCTTAAGGGTTTAGAGTTATAAAACCCACCTTAAAGTCAGCTCTAGAGATCCAAGATTCAAAGCTTTAATGGCGTCTTGAGCTCCATAGGTCGTCCAAGGTTGCTTCTCCAAGAATTGGTAGGAAAGGATGGCTAGAAAGAAGAACTAAGTAAGAAAAGCTAGCAAACCAACCTTGTACCATGACTTTCCCCATGAATCTGAGCTAGAAGATAACCAAAGCTTACCCAACTTCACTTAGCCGTTCACCCCTGATCCTGATCTCCTCCCTTAGTCGGTTCAAGCAAGAAGATAAGAAGGGAAGTGAAGGAAACAATCCTTGCTATGTAAAGAAGAGTGTATAATACTTTGGGCATGTTTTGCAAGATAAGGACAACTTTTATCCTCATTTCTCAACTAGGTCCTTCTCTCCTTATAGTGAACGTCCATACTTCTCTTTTTAAACAAAAATTCTTCTTAAACCAAGGTCTATAGGAAAGTAAGCCAAACCTCCTACTATGTTGCACACATATAAAGGGTCATTTTGCTTACAACTTGGTTATTTAATTACAAGGGTTACCCTTCTTTTTTGATTATTCAAATGAAGCTCCCTCTTCATCATTCTTACTCTAATTGATGTCAAGAGTCATAAAAGATACTCTAGAAGGTGTATTTTACATGTTGCACCCCATGTTTTGGGTAAATTGCACTTTACACCAAAACTAGGGTTTAGAGTACAAGGATTGCTCCACAAGCTGCATCTTGGTATCCAAGCTTGGAGAATACATAACACTTCATCATATTCATTCTCATGATGTCTCAACACCATAGTAACATCTTAACATGTGTAATTTGCAAGTTAACCCCTCTAATTGGGTAATTTGCACATAGGTCCATATTAACAAAACAATGTTACAACATTGTTCAAAAAGGGTAGAAAAGGAGATACATGTTCCTCAGAAGCTTTAATTACATATCAAAAGATAACTACAAGCATCTAATCACATATTTAGGCAAAACACCTAGGGTTAGTTCATAACCCAGGTCAGGGATGTTACAGTGTTATTCTCCCCCGCACATGAAATATGTGCAGGTGACTGGGAATGTGTTACTCTACCCTCACCCTTTTGGTTGAAGGTCCGGTAGGTTCCTCAACCCTACATAGTTAAGATAGTCAATAGTAATCATACATGCAATCCTTTTGTGATATATTGTTTATGGAAAACATCTATTGAAATATTCTTTTATATATATGGCCTCATTCTCTTGATATCTTCATCATATGATGAACCCTATCATGTTTATATTTTCTTTGCTTATCTTTTTGCATTAGAATAGTTTTTTAACACATACTTTTATTTTCCTTCCCTCTTGCTGGGTGCTTTCCCAACCACCCAGATGTGGAGCAAGGTGATGGATATGGCATGAAGACCTTAGCGTTGGTATGAGCGTAGCTGGTGGATATGTTGCTTGGAGACAAAAGTGGAGTAGTCTAGACTTCCCTCTACTTAGATCCTCTTTTTGTATAAAGCATGCACACCCATATTGGGAGAGTTTTTATGTACACATTATTTAAATTGAATATAGTCAAAATTTTATCTTCCGTTGCTATCCCAATTGGATTTTGTTTACCATTGTTATTAGTAGAGAGGTGGATTGATTTCACTTCTTTACATGTGATGTCAAATGAAACCACAGAGATGTGATGTGAAATCCTAATCAAGAGTACTGTCAAGTGAAACTCTAATGCAATGATGTGATGTGCAACTCTAACCCAAGGTGATGCTATGTAATGATATGTGAAATCTTGATATGAAATCCTAACCCTGACATAGGGTAAAGGTATGTGAAGCCCTAATCTTGGGTTATAGGGTATGAAACCCTAATCTTAGGCAATATGATGGTAAACCATAACCCTAATTTGGATAATGGGATAAGTATTGCTAATTGACATGAATTGGGAAATCCTAACTCTAATGAGGAAATAGTGATGTTACTTTTACATTGCATAGTGGTGATATGTAATTGATATAACTGTTATGCACTAATCATGCATGTATCATGAGATGTTGGACATAGCCAGGTATGAGCTATGATGTTTTATTAATGAAATCATTTATGGGCCTTGTAAGCCATAATATGTTGTGTTGCCTAGTGATAGGTAACAAGATATTAATGGGCTTTAAGAGCCATGTGAGATACCTGTATTGCAAGTATCATGTTTACCTTGGTCAGATGACCTGAAGGTATTAGCTACTTGATAAATGGTAACAAGTGTTCTTGATAAATTGAGGGTTTGAATGCCCATATTCCATAATCATGATGATGAGATGTTAAGGGATGAGAATGCCCCTGATGTGATAAGGGGTTAAGATTCCAATGTTTTAATAAGCTTTGAAAAGTACTTGATAGAAGTATTACTCATTCTTTATAGCATTTGTTATAATGAATTATATTTGAAAACATGTTTGATGCTAAAATAATATGATAATGTACTTAATTAATCATGTGAAATCTTATCATGTAGATCCCAGACCATAGATCCATCATCGTTAGTAATTGGTGATGGTGAAACAGGTTTTCCTATGGGAACTCCTGGAGAGCATACTGTTGAGTATGTGAGGGTTATGGGCGTGAATACCCTTACGCCCTAATGGAGGAATTGATGTGAGATAAACATTAAATCTCTCAATCCTTCATTATATATGATGGGATGGATGTATCACTAATCTCCAGAATGCTGGGATGGATGTATCACTAATCTCCCGATTATGTTAATGCCAGATCGATGTGAGATAAACATGAAATCTCTCGATTGTGAAGAGATACAACTGCCACTGTAACTCTATAGCAAAGTTTCCAGTATACCCTGGAAAGCTATTTAGTAGAGACACAAGATGTCCTGCATTTGGTCCTCACACCGACTGAGGAAGATTAGGTCATGGGAATCCGACTCTTCCATTGACCTATGTATGGTACCGATTTTGATTTCACAATGGTCAGTTGGAGTATGAGAGGTATACCTCATCTCCTTAGGGCTTAAGTATGATTGTAAAATGTAATCATTTGTGTAGCGTATTTGCTTAAGGTTGAAATATGAGAATCACTGGTTGATGATACCTTACTTAGCATATCTTAGACAGTTAAATGTTATACATGTTCTTCATATTCCTTATTAGATAAATGACATACTGCTTTATCAAGTTACAAGCTAAAATGTTTTGAAGAAGAACATTGCTCTAATATCCTTAGATACTTGATTTATCTGCTATTGAATACTTATGATTCTTCTGCTCAGTTTCATTCCATTAAATTGCAATAATAATATTTCTGGCGGAGAGTTATATCTCTCGCTGGGACAATTTCAATTGTCTCACTCCCGTGGGATCCAATTTTTTTTAGGTAGACGCAGAAGAAGAAGTAGAAACCCTACAGCGGGGGAAGAACAGCAGCAGCAGCAGGGACAACAGTGACATCTAGGTGGAGACACTGGCTGTCATGTTTTTATATAGAGTCCTATGTGTCGTCTCTGTACTCTTAGGTCCTCGGAGTTAGTAGTCAGTTAATGAATCAATCCGAGATTTTGGCTTGATGCCTCAAATGTTTTTATGCTGCCTATGTATAGTTTTAAATAGGCCAGTTAATGCTTGTAGTCCTCAAGAAGGAATGGTACAATATATATACTTATGAACCAGAATGTAAATAAATTACTTTGGTTCTCTTGGAAAGAGTTTTCCAGTGTATGGATCTCTTTGTAAATGGTTTTAATTTTTAGTGATTTTCAGTAATTCCGCTGTTGATGAACGCTTCCACAATTAATTTCACTGTGATGTTCTGATTTGGTGTTGGGTCGCCATACTAGCAGAGCCAATTATAGCAGAAAAATGATAAATCCACCTAGGGGTGTTATTCATTTTTTTTGGAGTCATGTACTATATTCATCCATGTATGCTCCACGCCTCAGTCAAGGTGTTTTATGCGCTTTTGTGTAAAATTTAGGGTTTTTAGAGATCTAGTGTATATGATGTAAATGCAAGTTGTGTAGAACATCGTGTTGCATAATACATGTTTTTCCTTAATCATTGACACAAAAAACACTTCCATGACATGGTAAAGTATTGTGTGTTTCCCACATCATCTTTTCACATGATATCACACATAAATTTGGTTCATTTTGATCTCACTTAGCCTCCTTTCATATTAATCTTGACATATTCTTGTTATTTTACTTATCGCATGATGTGCATTGCAGAGATGTTCTAAAAGGACCGATTTGGGGATTTCCCGACTCAAATTTCATGTTATTTGGACTTCCCCACGCACAACCAGCTATTAGGAGCTAAATTTTGCTGAAACAACATTTTCCACGGCGTGTCTGATAAAGACACAACGTGCGAGATTCCAGAAAACCATGTGTTCGCCCAGACTGACAAATGCACGGTGTGTTCATCCTTGAACACGACGTGCAAGTTTCCAGAAAGTGTAGAATGAGACAAAGACACGACGTGTTTTTGCCAACACATCGTGCACTTGGGAGCGTCGAGCAGACTGAAAGTTTCTGGAAAGTTGCACGAAGTGCATTAATCTAGCACACACCGTGCAAAGTGCATTCTGGAGTAACTGACGAAGGATTTACACATCGTGTACAGGGAATGCACGATGTATTATTGTCAGATTTAGAAATTTGAAAAATACGATCCCTCGGTTTAAAACAAGGAGGGAACCTATGAGGCAGTAATGCGGTCATAATTTGAATTTCTCTCGTCCTAGAGCAAGTCTAGAGCAAAGGAAGACGATCTTAAGGAGAAAGGAGGTGGTTTCTTGCTAAAGGACCCCCAATCTTCTTCTCCATTCTCTTCTCTAAAGGTGCAACAGAGCTTCCCCACTCCACGCAGCTTATCAAGAGAGGAGCTAGTCCGGTTTGGAGCGGCTGGAGAATTAGAATTTCATCTAAAAGCCGGAATTCTACCTTCTTATGGTTACATCTTTGGTTCTTCTCATTTTTCTTTGCCTAGACCATGTTAGAACCTGAAAATTTTGTAGCATTTCTACAGTACATGATTATGGATGAGTAAACTACTTTTCTTGGGTATGGGAGAGTAGCTCCCATGTCATAGCATGAATGGAACATGTTAATTTTATACTAAATACTATGTTTCTTGTTTTTCTACCTTGTGAGTACCGGTTTTGTCATTTCTTGCATGTATGGATGGCCACCTTATACGTTTGTGTTATGCTTACTTGCTTGATATGAGAAGATAGGTAGGAATGTATGGAGGTACTCATCTTGGCAAATCCTCTTCTACCACGAGAGTGGAGATTATGGAGTTGAGGAGTAGGTTGTGATCTAAAATGAAAATTATGCATGAGAATGTGGGTTTGAGTTGAGATCGTTGCACTTGCATCAGGAGGTGAAGTGCAATATACACCTTTCTTTTAAAACAAGTACTTAGTATGTTTAAATGTCGTGTTCCTATGTGATGCTATGATGTGTGGGTGAAATCCTAATGTCCAATATCCATTCATATCTGATTTAAAACCCTTTTTAGTAATTTTTTCACTGCTTCGTTTAAATCTGAAACTCTGCAGTTAAATTAACATCACCATCCTTTTAAAATGATCTAGATTGTTGAACTTTAGTACTGTTGTATTTGATTATTTACTAAGATCCTTGTATTCGACCTCGACTACAACTACCTCTGTATACTTGTGGAGATTGGTTAGTTGAGTAAAAGATCCTTCTAAGGATTGAAACTCGTTAGTGTAAGAAGCCAACAAGTTTTTGGCACCGTTACTGGGAAGCTACGGTAATATAATTGGAGTAACAAGTGCTAATTAGTATTCAAGACTAGATCACCATTTCCATTTTCAAATTTCCTTGTACCATTTGGTTGTGTTCTCAATTCCTCTTGTTATTTTTCATATTGTATGTGTCGCTCACAAAGGGGTCTTCAAACATCAACATTGTTAGACCTTAAGATTGAACGTACTCTTTCAAGCTTAAGAAGAGCAATGAGAGTAGAACCACCGCTGCTAGGAGGAACTCTACCATCATCACCATCGCCATCTTCTTCACCCTTTGAAGAAGCTACACCAAGTGGTCCAACCATGGAGGACGCCTTCCCTTTGAAGGATTTTGCAATGCCGGTCGCCACAAACATTTGTGGAGCCATTGATCTACCTGTAGTAGAAGCGAACAATTTCTCTATTTCTCCTTCCATGATGCAAATGATACAGTAGAATCATTTTGGAGGTACAGCCAATGAAGATCCAAGTCTTCATGTAGCCGAGTTCTTGGAGGATCTGAATACTTTCTGAATAAACAGGGTATCTGTCGAAGGAGTGAGACTTGT
Source organism: Alisma plantago-aquatica (assembly GCA_963693085.1). Lineage (NCBI taxonomy): Eukaryota > Viridiplantae > Streptophyta > Magnoliopsida > Alismatales > Alismataceae > Alisma > Alisma plantago-aquatica. Next base: position 149,076,638 of record OY856412.1, on the reverse strand, counting down.
GCTATTTCCTTTCACCCTAAGAGATAGAGACAAGGTGTGGCTTTTGTCTCTTCCAAAGAAGTCAATCAAAAGCTGGGATCAACTCCTAAATGATTTCCTTGCAAAATATTTCCTGCCAAGCAAGACAACCCAGCTAAGGAATCAGCTCACCCATTTCTCTCAAAATGATGGAGAAACTCTGTATGATACATGGGAACGGTTTAAGGATCTCCAACACCTTTTCCCTCACCATGGTTTGACCAACTAGATGCTACTTCAAACATTCTATAATGGACTATTCTACAACACTCGGTTGACACTGGATGTTGCATCTAATGGCACATTGATGACTAAGTCTTACAAAGAGGCTTATGACATTATTGAAGACATGGCGCTTAATCACTACCAATGGGGATCAAATAAGGGAGCACAATCAGCCTCTACACCTGGTTCTTCAATTGGAAAGTAAGGAGGGAAACATATTGTTGATGTAGTTGATCTTATTGCTTCCAAACTTGATGTTCTTACACAAAAGTTTGAGAAGATGACTACTATGCAAATCCAATCAGCTGAAGTGATATGTGAAGCTTGTGGCAATGTGGGACATAATTCTTCTTCATGCTTTGCTCCTAATGCAAATGAAGGGAGCTTTGAACAAGTCAATGTCATTGGAATGCAAGGGAACAAGTAGTACAATCCCTATTCCAACACTTACAATCCGGGTTGGAGAGATCATCCTAATTTCTCCTACCGGAACACAAGTAACGCCCAGAACTTCCAACAAGGACAACAACAACCGCACCAACAACACCATTTTAAATGACAAGGGAATCCACCAGGTTTCAACAATAGGGGTTACCAACATCCACAACAATCCCAAAGCTCTTCTTTGGAAGCCATGATGGAGAAATTTGTTTCTACACAAATGAAACAAAATGAAGAGTTTCGGGGGAAATAATAAGCTATTGAAAGATTCTATTGCCCAACTTTCTGCTAAAGTGGATGACAGTTCCACTCATACCAAGATGTTGGAGAATCAAATAGCACAGCAAGCTCTAGTACAACAAAGGAGTCCACAATCTGGTTCTCTTCCAAGCCAATCGGAGGTGAACCCAAGACAACAAGAAAACACCATAACTTTGAGGAGTAGAGCTGAAATTTAGAGACCTTCTCCACCTAAGGAGAAGAACACTGAGGTAGCTAATGAGGAGGAGTCTGACACTCTTATTTGCAGCAAGGATAAAGGTATGGCCGAAATACCACCTTCTTACAAGGCTAATGCACCATTTGCACAAAGGCTTGCAAACAAGAAGGAGGATTTAAAGTTTAGGAAGTTTATGGACATTCTAAACAAGCTCCATGTCAACCTTCCTCTAGCTAAAGTTATTGTTGAGATGCCATCTTATGCTAAGTTCTTAAAGGATATCTTAACTAAAAGAAGAAAGGTGGATCAAGTTGAAATAGTAATGCTTTCGGAAAGAATGAGTTCTATTATTCAAAATAGACTTCCACAAAAGTTAGATGATTTGAGATCCTTTACACTGCCATGCAAGATCAGCAACACCACTTTTGACAGGATCTAGTAGACCTCAGAGCTAGCATTAGTGTCATCATGTCTACCTTATGGCAAGAGCTATATCTTAGAGATCTAAAACCAACAAAGATGGCTTTTGAACTAGTGGATCATTCCGTCAAGTACCTGAAAGGTATTGTGGAAGACGTGTTAGTCCAGATTGGCAAGTTCGATATCCCTTGTGATTTTGTTGTTTTAGATATGGTGGAATTTCCTTCCAATCCTGTTCTTTTTGGAAGACCTTTCTTAAGAACTGCCAGATGTCTTGTTGATGTTCGGGAAGGCAAACTCACGCTCTAAGTTGGTGAGGAAGACATGGAATTCTCTATTTATGATGCTATGAAAGCACATTGTCTCGTTTAAAGCACACTAAAGAGTTCAAATGTGCCTTGTCCATGGCTGGAAATGATGATTTTCTACTTAGTGCATCAGCCACTACATTAACCTTTCCCGGATGATAATCACTTGTACAATCGTAATCCTTGATTAACTCCATCCAGCGGCGTTGTCTCATATTCAACTCATGCTGTGAGAAGATGTATTTTAGGTTCTTATGGTCTGTGAAAATCTAGAATGTCTCTCCATAGAGATAATGTCTCCAGATCTTCAACGCATGAACCACAACAGCTAATTCTAGATCATGTGTTGGATAATTTTTCTTGTGTTTCTTAAGCTATCGAGAAGCAAAAGAAATCACTTGTTTATCCTACATCAACACACATCCTAGACCATTCTTAGAAGCATCACAGAAAACAATATACCCCTTTCCCTGCTCAGGTAACACTAACACAAGTGCACTGGTCAACTTATCTTCCAATGACGGAAAGAATGCTGACACTTGTCATTACAGACAAAAGGGACCTCCTTCCTGGTCAACTTGGTTAGGGGTAATGCTACAGAACTGAAGTTCTTAATGAACCTCCTATAGTAGCCTGCCAGTCCTAGAAAATTGTGTATCTCTGTTGGTGTCTTTGGATATTCCCACTCCAAGACAGATTCTACCTTTTTAGGATCAACACGGATACCTGAGGCAGATATTACATGTCCTAGGAAAGACACTTCTGATAACCAGAATTCACACTTGCTAAACTTGGCGTATAGCTTGTGCTTTCTCAGTAAAGTCAGGGCATGATGAAGGTGTTGCTCATGTTTTTGAGCATCTCTACTATAAATCAGGATATCATCTATAAAGACTACTATGAATTGATCAAGTAATGGCCGAAAGATTCTATTCATGAGTTCCATGAATGCAGCTGGTGCATTACTTAGTCCAACCGACATAACTATGAACTCATAGTGACCATACCTTGTTCTGAAGGCCGATTTAGGTATGTCACCCTCCTTGATGCGTAACGGATGGTATCTTGACCTTAGATTTATTTTAGAGAATATAGTTGCACCACGCAATTGGTCAAACAAGTTATCTATCCTTGGCAGAGGATATTTGTTCTTTATGGTTACTTTGTTTAGCTGTCTATAGTCGATGCATAATTGCATAGACCTGTCCTTCTTTTTCACAAAGAGAACCAGAGCACCCCATGGTGAAGTACTCAGTCGAATAAAACCCTTTTCAAGAAACTCCCGTAACTATTTCTTGAGTTCTGCCATCTCAGTAGGTGCCATTCTATAAGGTGTTTGAGCTATTGGTTGTGTACCCGAGATTGGATTAATCTTGAAATCAATCTCTCGGGGTGGAGGAACACTTGGAAGTTCCCCAAGAAACACATCCTCAAACTCCTTAACAATTGGAACTTCAAAAAGACTAGGACTCTCTGCTCTGGTATCTACCACATGTGCCATGAATGCGAAGCATCCTTGTCGCATCAGTTTCTCAGCTACCATTGTTGACACTAGATAGGTTGGAAGAATCTTTCTGTCCCCCTGAAAGATCCATGTATCACCATTGTTTATGAACATAGCCTGCTTGGAACCGCAATCTAAGACAACCTTATACTTTTCTAAGGTGTCCATCCCAAGGATTATGTTGAAACCATTCATCTCAAGTGGTATAAGATCCACCTGAATGCTATGTTCTGGAAAAGAAAGAACATAGGGAGAACATACCTCCCACAACACTACAGATCCAACTAACGGAGTGTCTAATAACAAGTTATCTGCTCTATGACTGAAAGTCATATTGCAGTCATGAATAACTTCTCGAGTGATAAAGGAATGTGTAGCACCCGGATCAATCAATACAGATACAAAGCAGGATGAATACATATCAGAATGAAATAATTCCATCTGACTTGTCACAACTCGTGGGTTGACCACTGCCTTGGGCTGATTCATTGCATAGAATCTTTTTGTTTCCTGATGTTGAATTTGTGTTATGTTATTTGATGCAGTTGATCCTTCCTGGGACGTCTGTCCACGTCCTTGAGTGCTACTAGAAAAATGTTTCCTCTGATGGCCTTTTTGACTCTGCCTTGGTGGTTGGGTTACCATTGTTTTTCCAATTGGACAATCCCTTGCTAGATGTCCTACCTGTCTACACTGATGACAAATTCTATTCTCTTGATATGGTATAAAAGATCCAGATACTGACGTTGATGTTTTACTGGGAGCTCTATTTAGGGGAAAACTATGCCCCCTACCCCTACTTGACGTCTACTATGTCTGGGTATTGAACCTTGGTTATAATGTTGGTGCAGAAAACATTGGTTTCTTAAAACTCTCAGACCTCTATACTTGGAACTGTGTATGCTCTTTCCTACTGTTGGCTTGACGCTTCTCAATCACGGACCTTTCTATCCACCTAACGGACTCCACAAAGGTGGCAAACCTTTCTCTATTCTCTAGAGCAGATACTGGTGTGGTTAAATCAGCGTTCAAACCCTTCTCAAAATGCAGAATCCTCTCCTCATCTATAGCAGCCATATGCGGACAGAACCGTAGAAGCTCTATAAACTTCACTTCATACCCACTAATGTTCATTTGTCCTTACCTTATCCGCTCAAACTGGGAGATCTTATCATTCAGGTAAGTCTTGGGAAAATATCTACTAACGTATTCACGTCAGAATTCTTCCCATCCGACTTCAACACCTGGCCTTTTGCCTTTTTCTAAGGTCCACCAATGGCCAACACTCCCCTTCAATAGGTACACCGCATGTCTAACCTTCTCAGCTTCTGGGATATTAAGAATTTTGAAGGCCTTTTCCAGCTCAGTTAGCCACAAGTCTGCGTCTGCTGGGTCATCTGTACCAGCATATTCAGTGGCTCCTACCCGTCAAAGTCGTTCAAAAGTCTTGCCATCTCCATGTCCCTCATTGTGAGCTGGTGCCCTAGGTGTAAGTGGTGGCATCCTATCCGCCATATGTGTCATAGTCGCCATGAACTGCCCAAACAGAGCATGGAAAGCTGGATTTTCTAGTGTAGCTTGGTCAAGCTAGGGATTTTCAGGTACTAGTTCCTCCCTAGCCTGATCCCTTGCACCTCTTCCTGGTACAGCAACACTGCTTTCAGCATCATGTTCTTCATGTGATCCAACCATCTTCAAGCTTTACTTCTTCTCCTAAGAGCATAAGTCACTATCAGATAAATTGAAAGACACTAGAACAGACTCAACGACCTTAATCCTATGTCTCTGTAGACTCAACGAACCTTATGCTATGATACCACTTTACCTGAGACAACCCGACCACAAATCAGGCGGTCACAAGGTGATGATTAATAAGGAAGAAAACATTAGCAGTGGATTACTCAAAATCACTAAAAGTTAAAACCTTTTTGCAAAGAGATCCAATTTCAGGAAACTCTTAAAAAGAGAACCAAAGTATTATATATACATTCTGGTACACAAATTACATACCATGTACTTGGTGATGGTGAAATAGGTTTTCCTATGGGAACTCTTGGAATGCATATTTTTGAATATGTGAGGGTAATGGGTGAATATATCCTTACGCCTCATAGGAATGACTGCAGGCCATATCCTATGCACATGAATGGTTATGGACCATATCCCAATAAGAGTATGGCTATGGGTCATGACTCCACAATACTAGGCATTGGCTACGGGCCATATCCTGAAGAGAGTATATGCTACAGGCTATAACTTTATAGCGAAGTTTCTAGTATACCCTGGAAAGCTATTTAGTAGTGACACTAGATGTCCTGCATGTGGTCTCACACTGACCGAGGAAGATGAGGTGATGGATTCTGGCTCTTCCATTGACCTTGTGTGGTACCGATGCTTACGTAATCGTGGTCGGTTGGAGCATGAATGGTATACTTCATCTCCTTAGGGCATAAGTGTGATTGTAAAATGCAATCAGCCGTGTAGCATATTTGCTTAAGGACGAATTACGGAAATCATTGGTTGATGTTAAATTGCTTATTTCATCCTAAATGGATAGACATTATACATGTTCTTCATATTCCTTATTAAAATGAATAGAAGGTTTACTGCTTTATCATATATAGCTGTAATGCTTTAAAGGATGATATTGCTTTATTCTGCTTAAACAGTGATTTATCCTGCTATTTAATAATAAAGAATCCTCTGATCAATTTATCACTATTTACATGCAATAATAATGTTTTTGGCAGAGAGTTATATCTCTCGCTGGGACAATTTCAATTGTCTCACCCCCATGGGATCCAACCTTTTTAGGTGGACGAGGAGGAGGAGATAGAAACCATACAGTAGGGGAAGGACAGCAGCATCAGGGACAGTAGTGACATCTCAGGTGGAGATACTGACTGTCGTGTCTTGTAGATAAGACTCATATGTGTCGTCTCTGTACTCTCAGGTCCTTGGAGTCAGCATTTAGTGATTTTATGATTTATCTGAGATTTTGTCTTAAATGCCTTGAGGTTTTATGTTGCTTATGTATAGTTTTGGAAAAGTAACTATTGTGAATATATTTCTCGAAAAGATGATGGATCTATGGCCAGGGCTCTACATTATAAGATTTCACTTGATTATTTAAGTAAATTACCATATTATTTTAGCATCAATCAAGATTTCAAACAAGAATTATTATGAAAAATGCTACAAAGAAACATGTAATACTTCTATCAAGTGCTTTTCAAAACTTTATAGAACATTGGGAACTCAATCCTTTATCTCATCACTAGGAATTCACACCCTTCATCAAATATCGTCATCATGTTCACTGGATCTGGGTATTCAAACCCTTAGTTCATCTCTGAACATTGTTACCACTTATCCGGTAACTAATACCTCCAGGTCATCTGACCAAGGTATTCATGATACTTGTTGCACAAGAATCTCACATAGCTTACCAAGCATATTAAACTTCTTGTCACCTCTCACTAGGCAACAAATAAAATAATGGCTCACAAGGCCCATTAACATCATAGCTCATACCTGGTTATGCTCATCATCTCATGATACCTGCATGGTTAGTATACTTGATAACAACCATATAAAAATTATATATCAACATTATGCAATACAAAAATAACATCACTATTTCCTCAATAGGGTTAGGTTTTCCCATCTTTATCAACTAAGGTTTCACATAACATCACCCTATATTAGGGTTTCACATAACATCACCCTATATTAGGGTTACACGTAACATCACCCTATATTAGGGTTTCACATAACATCACCCTATATTAGGGTTTCACATAACATCACCTTATATTAGGGTTTCACATAACATCACCCTATATTAGGGTTTCACATAACATCACCTTATATTAGGGTTTCACATAACATCACCCTATATTAGGGTTTCACATAACATCACCCTATATTAGGGTTTCACATAACATCACCCTATATTAGGGTTTGGGTTTCCCATCTTTATATTAATTAGGGTTTTTATGATTACCTCATTAATCCAAACCCTAAGTCAGTGCTTCCACATATCTTGGAGCACAAAGCATTATTTAAGTATTAAATCATACTTATCATTATTCCATGTACTAGGAATACACATCCCCATCATACCTTATTCAGTTGACATAACCTTTCACTAAGTACATGCACCTATGCTTATCATAGTGTATTGAATTTATTACTTTCATAGATATCAAATGATAATCACTCTAATTATACTAATCACCTAAGTACTTTAGAGGTACTTCCATTGAAATCAACCTTGAGATACTCTTCAACCACTTATGGGGTTATTAGTACTTACATGGTTTGAGTCAATTGGACCTTCAAATGGTTTGGACCAATTGAACCTTCAAATGATTTGAACCAATTGAACCTTCAAATGGTTTGGGCCAATTGAACCTTCAAACGATTTGACCAATTGAACCTTCAAATGGTTTGAGACCGTTTAGACCTTCAAACAGTCTTGGTCTCTAATCCCTCAAATGGTTTGAGACCGTTTAGACCTTCAAATGGTCTTGGACTCTAATCCCTCAAACAGTTTGAGACCGTTTAGACCTTCAAACGGTCTTGGTCTATTCGAACCTTTTGCTCATCAAATGGTTTTGAAACTGTTAAAACTCAAGACCCTCAAACGGTTTGAAGATCGATTAACCCTAATCGGTTTGAGACAGTTTGATCCTTAAACGGTTTGAGACTCTTTGGTCCTCAAACAGTCTGAGACCATTTGATCAATTCAGAGATGAAATCGTTTAGCCTCTAACATTTTGGAACCATTTTGACCTCTAACGGTTTGAAACCCGTTTGGTCATCAAATGGTTTGAAAAATGTTTGGTCTCTAACGGTTTGAAACCGTTTAACCAACAAAAATTGAAACCATTTGTTCTTGATATTCTTGATGTGTGTGCTAAGATGATGGCATCATCATCAAGCTTCAGACCTCCGAATTCTACTGTCATATATATGATGAATTCATCAATTATTCAAGGAGAAAATAAAAGATCAATATATGATTAGACATTGAAATCAATAATAACATTGATGGGTTCAAGTTATATAACCCACCTTCAAAGTAGCTTCAAAGCTTCAAGCTTCTCATCTCTAATGGTGAAAGAAGACCCTTCAACTATCCAAGGTTCATTTCCAACTCTTTTGATGCAAAAGATAGCCAAGGTTGAGCATTGGATGGAAGAGAAAAGAAAATGAATGTTGAAATCCGATTTCAACCATCAATCTAAGGTTGAAGATGATCATGGAGCTTTCCTTTATCTTGGGGAACGTTTTCCTCCTGATCCTAAGATCCTTGTTTGTCGAACAAAGCAAGGAAAGAAAGTGGTTTGCAAAAATAGCCTTTCAAGTAAGGAGAAAAATGGAGTATATGTTTATGAATTTTTAAGAGAGAGAAAGTAGGAGAAAGTGCCACATGCCCCCTCACTTCCTTGCCTTCGAAGACATCTTCCTTGCACTCAATATCCTCTCAATTATCCTTGAATTAAAAGCAACCACTCAAGCACCTTAATCATTATAATACTATTATGCATTTTTAGTGGAGATTACTTTTTAATTAACAAATGTGAGTAGATTTCTTCACCTACTTAGGATATTTCGGTGCCACTCAAGGCATTTGGACGTCCTGTCACTATAGGATTTCTCCCATAACATGTTTAGTTGATGGGAACTTCAATTAATATATTTATTTTTGCTACAAAATAATTTTGGGTTTCAACTATGCTTATTTCTTGATTATTTTATTATCAATATTATCTCTCCTCAATTATGGTTCAAACAAGACGCCCCATTCTTTTTATTTTCTCTAAATGATACCAAGAAATAGTAGGGTTACTCTTGAAGTGGTATTTTACATATTCAACCCTAGATTTTGGGTAACTTGCAAATTACACCAAAACTAGTTATTCAATGCACAAACATTATTCAAACAAGCTCCTTTTGGAACTTAGGCTTCCACAAGCCATACCTCAGCATCATTCACATTCTTATGATGCTATAAAACTTAAGGAACATTTATCATGTAACAATAGCAAGGTAACCCCTTAAATTGGGTAAATTGCACTTTAGTCCAAAACATGCAAAATATTGTTTCAACATTATTCAAATAGGACCAAAATTGAAACATAAGCTCTCCTTTAGTCTTATTTACTTTTAAAAAGATAAAGACAAGAATCTAAATCACTTACTTAAGAAAAACTTCTAGGGTTAAGGCATAACCCAGGTCAGGGATGTTACAATTGAAGTTAACAAGGCAAAAGTTGAAGCCATTGAGAAGATGTCTACTCCATATTCAGTCAAAGACATCCGCAATTTTCTTGGTCATATAGGTTTCTATAGAATATTTGTTAAAGACTTCTCAAAAATTTCAAAGACATTGTGTTCCTTACTTGCAAAATATGTTGAATTTGTATTTTATGATGACTATCGCACACCTTTTTCCAAGCTCAAGGAGGCCCTAATTTTGGCCCCAATTATTCAACCACCAGATTGGAATGCCCCTTTTGAATTAATGTGTGATGCAAGTGATTATGCAGTAGGGGCTGTTCTAGGACAGTGGAAAGACAAGAAACTCCATGCCATATACTATGCAAGAAAGACCCTTGATGAAGCACAAATCAACTATACAACTATCGAGAAGGAGATGCTTGCCATAGTATATGCCTTTGACAAATTCCGACAATACTTGGTGGGGTCTAAGGTGGTTGTACACATTGATCATGCTGCCATTAAATATTTGCTAAACAAGAAGGATGCCAAACCTCATCTTATTCACTGGATTCTACTTTTACAATAATTTGATTTTGAAATCCAAGATAAGAAAGGCACGGAAAACAATGTTGTTGATCATCTTTCGGGGTTTACTACGGAGGCTGGAAATCCATTGCCCTTTGAAGATCATTAACCTATTTAAAATATTTATGCGTTATCATCTATACAAGCACCATGGTTTGCAGAATTAGCTAACTTTCTTGCTACTAGACAACTCCCACCTGATTTGACATATCAGCAGAAGAAAGAAATTATTTCATGATGTGAAATTCTACTATTGGGATGATCCATTGTTATTCAAGAACAGAAGTGATGGGCTGATCCTCTGATGTGTTGTTGAAGAAGAAATCCCTACTATTATTGCTAAATGCCATGCCTCTCTTTTGGATGACACTGTGGAGGAGAAAAGACCACTGCAAAGATACTCCAGGCCGGTTTCTATTGGCCCACATTATTCAAGGACGTCAATCTATTTGTCAAATCTTGTGATAGATGTCAAAGAACTAAAGGTATGTCTCGTCGTGATGACATGCCCCTCAAATCTATCTTAGAGGTTGAAGTATTCGATGTATGGGGAGTTGATTACATGGGACCATTCCCATCCTCTTACAATTATCAATATATTCTTGCATTTTGTGAATATGTGTCCAAATGGGTTGAGGCCATCCCAACCCAAGTGCCAGATGCCAAATATATAGTAAAACTTTTTTAAAAGATCGTATTTCCTCAGTTTGGAGTTCCTAGAGCTGTAATTTCTGATAGAGGCACACATTTTGCTGAAAAACAATTCAATAATCTTCTTTCTAGATATGGGGTAACTCATCATAAGATCACTGCGCCCTATCATCCTCAAACTTTTGGGCAGGTAGAGGTTTCCAACTGGCAACTGAAGAACATTCTTGAAAAAACAATATCTTATTCAAGAAAAGATTGGGCTCTAAAGATAGATGATGCACTATGGGCGTACCATACAGTTTACAAAACAATAATAGGAACAACTCTGTTTAAGATGATCTATGGTAAATCTTGTCACCTTTCACTGGAGTTAGAACACCGTGCTTTGTGGGCTATCAAATTCTTAAAAATTGACATGAAGAAAGCACATGAGAAATGCCTTTTGCAGCTGTAAGAACTTGAGGAACTTCACATTGATGCTTATGTAAATGCAAAGCTATACAAAGAGAGAACAAAATCTTGGCATGACAAAAGGATCCACAGGAAGGACTTCAAAGAAGGAGATAAAGTTTTGCTTTTTAACTCTAGATTAAAGTTATTTCCCGGAAAGCTGAAGTCTAAGTGGTCAGGCCCCTTTCTTGTATTAAAGATTTTTCCATATGGAGTTGTGGAACTCCAAGGCAAGGACGACACGTTCAAAGTGAATGGACAACGTTACAAGCTATATACCTATAGAGATGAAGTAGACAAAGGAGCCTCTTGCTCCCTCCAAGATGCATAAATGAAGAACTAAAAAGTCTCACTCTGGACTCTAAAAAGAGGACCTCATGGGAGTTGAACCCACATTAGGATAGATTTATTTTATGTCATTTGAGTCAAGAACACTTTTTCATTTTTTTAATAATCTTGTAATAGATGAATGTAATAATTTAGAGATAGATGGCACCACATCTATCATTACTTCTGTGCTGACTAAATGTTTTTTTTGTAGAAATTCCATTTTGCACGACGTGTCTTTATATGGCACGATGTGCAATCCTTCAGAAAGATACTGCAATCGAACTACATCTCCAGGTACACTCTGTGTTTCTCATCAACATGTCATGTTCAGTTCACAAAAGAAGCAACTGGAATGTTACATGGCGTGCTTGACTCTACACATGTCGTGTACTCATCACTCGGCTTATCAGCAAAAGTTTCTGGAAACTCGCACGACGTGCATTAATTCATACACGTCGTGCATATGGGTGCAAAGGTAGACCTACAAATGAGAATTTAAAGAAGAACATGATGTGCATGTCTAATACACGACGTGTGTCTGGGCAAAAAAGCAGATCTACAAAGGGGAAAATTAAAGCAGAACACGTTGTGCATGTCTCATACACGCCATGTCTTTTATCGTAAAGTTTGGCCTAAAAGAGGGGTGCACGACCTAACTTCTCAACTCCCTTGAGAACTTAGTCGTGTGAGAGAAAGTAACCCTAGTGCCCATGCGATTTCAGCTGTACAACTGCCAACCTCACGCTGTGCACGCTGTCGGGAGTCCTCCTTCCTCAACTCGATCCACCTCCGTCGTCATCTGTGAGCTCGTGCCTTCTCTTCCAATCGAGCTAGCGCCTCCACCAATGCCTCCACTCCTTCCCACATGCCCTAGCGCCATCCTCCGTGCCTAGTGTTGTCTCCACACCACCACACTTGTCAGTGCCGCCTTCTCCACACCGCCCAGCTCATAGCAGCGACGGCAGCAACAACCCCGACGAAGCACCACCACCAACCCGCGACTGGCAGTAGTGACCTCGAATAGCCACCATCGTCCTTGAAAGCTTCAACACTTGTGCCAATGTCGGATCACTTATTTCTTCCCCGAAATCTTCATCTCTTGCCGCAGATTCAGATTTCCTCTAACCTCCAGGTGCACGGCATTCCGCTAGGATACACGTCGTGCATTCCCGTTTCTGGGCCGAAGAATTCATTCCAGGTGCACGGTGTGACCATTGACTACATGTTGTGCGTTCTTCCAGAACATCCATGGCTCCACTCAAGTAAGGATCAGGCAAATGTCGTGGTGGTGCCAACTCTTCCTCCACACCTTCTGAGGCAGAACATGTCCCCTCTACTCAGTTCTAGGTTACACCCGAAGAGGATGTCGGCTACCAATTTTTTATTACGCGGGTGTTACCTTCCCGCTATGCATGTGAGGAAACTTTGAACAAACTGGTCTTCAAAGATGAGGTAATGGGCCACCTGAGGTTTTTGGGTCTGCATTTTGTCTGCACAAGGGTTACCAAAACCTACCCACGACTCGTTTATGAGTTTCTGACATCTTTTAAAGTGGAAGAGGATCCAAAATGCCACCATGATTTATACCCAAATATTAGTTTCCGTTTTCTTAACAAACCCTTAAGCATGGATCTTCGTCATTTTTGTGATTTACTTGGCTGCAACTACGGTGGTTACATTGATTATCCGGGGGTTTTCAATAGTGATACCTTTTGGTCTGAGATTACCAGTGAGTCGGTGCACATGGCTAGAGAGGCAAGAGCATCAACTATTCATACCCCATTTTCTACTATGTACATTGCCTCCTCAGTACAGGTATATTTGTGAAAAAAGAGACTCAAGGGGTTGTGGGTAAAACAGATCTTTTCTTCTTGTGGTGCATGGTAAACAATGAGGAAATCAGTTCAGGCTACTATATTATCAACAAACTTTTAGAAACAAAGAAGAAGAAGCAGCAAGATTCGGGCGATATCATGTGTGGTGGGGTCATCTCACTTCTTGCAATGAATCTTGGGTAGGATTTGGCTATTTTAGCACCTGCACCAGGAAAAAACCTTGTGGATATCAATTACCTTCTTGTTTGTGGTCTTATATCAAAGCACGGTGATAATAATACAAAGTTCAAGGTTTTTCTTACCAAGACACAATATATTGAAGTCCCCAACACAACCCACAATGATCTCAGCAACAAGGACAATTGGAAGGTTGTTTTAGAGCCTAAAGATGAAGTAGCGACCCAGGGAGCCAGTAGCTTCAGAGCATCACCAGCAATAGAAGCAGCAACACCACCACCCTCCACCAGTACTCAGACTTAGTATACTTGGGCGATGCCCTATGTGCATCATCTTTACAGATATGTTTAGTAGCAGTTTGACCACATAGACGACCGTTTGGACCAGATGGGCACGCGGTACACTGCAATGCACAACATGGTCCACCAGATGGACTCGTGGCATATCTCTTAGGGCCACTACTCCATCCTGCCGCTGTATCAGTCACCACCGCCACAACAGCCCGAGTTTCCACAACAACCCAGTTTCCCCAGTAGTATGATTCCACAACCCAGCCGATGGACATTCCAGATCTCATCATCCAGTACTTCCCTGATCAGGGGGGTTGTGGCCCTTCTTTTTGATATTGATCCATGACATGTATCCAGTTGTGAATTATGTGAGTTTGTTTGATGCAGTGAGGACACTGTTGATTTCAAGCTTGGGGGGGCACAACCGGCCCGTAATTGTAGTTTCCATTTTAAATTTCCTTTTGTTAGAGTCATTTGTGTCAGTTTTTCATTCCATTTTGTTCTATGTTCAGTTTCCTTTGATGGAAATCTTAATATGAATTGAGGCTACCATGTTAGAATGAACACCATGCTTGATCTATCTTGTCCTTTGTATTTCTTGTGGCTATATGAAATGATTTTCAAGAGCATGCATGAATTAAATGAAAAAGGAAAGTCCCCATGTACATGATCTTGTTTTGTGTTTGTGGTTTGAAATCTCAATTTTTACATCTTTGATTTCTCAATACATGTAACGGTTCCACATTTTTGTAAATAAATCAACTTTACAACACTTATTAGAATACGGGATACTCTTGCCAAACTCTTATTGTGTTTACAATCAACTTTTCAGTGAAAACATTTCCAAAAGAATTATTGAAATCTTGCTAATCTTAACACTCTTATTGACTCTTTGATGTTGTACCATACTTGCGCTATCATTTGTTTACCTTTACCCAATAAAAGATGGCAAACATCCCACATATCATGCTAGCCTAGTGTGAGTCCGATCTGGCAACAATGGTTAGGTGGTATGACAATCAAAAGAGGGTAAAAACAACACCCCAATAGGCATTCCACGTGAGCATAAGCCTATATTAGCAGCCAAGTGCCGGAAACCCAAAAATTTCAATCATCATCTCCTTTTAGAAAAAGGGTACAACTAAGTTTGTTAATGTTAGCACTGATTTCATCATCTTATATCCATACTAGATGAAAATGATGTACATCTACTAATTATTTGGTTTGATTATCCAAATTCTATTTAGTATTGTCTAGTTGATTATTTTGTTTGATTTGGAACCACCATTGCTAAACTAAATTTCTCTATCTTAGATGTCTAAATTGAGAGATAACAATGAACACAAACACAATGTACATTGTTGGTTGAGATGATTGCATATCTTCTTTTCATTTAATCCATGAATGAGTTTGAATATTCTTTCACCATGCATGTAGCCCTATTCTTTTTTCTTGAGGACAAGCAATGGTTCAAGCTTAGGGGGTTTTGTTGTGTGTTTTCCACATCATATTTTCACATGATATCACACATAAATTTGGTTCATTTTGACCTCACTTAGCCTCCTTTCATATAAATCTTGCCATCTTTTTGTTATTTTACTTATCGCATGATGTGCATTTTAGAGATGTTCTAGAAAGACCGATTCGGGGATTTCGTGACTCAAATTTCACGTTATTTGGACTTCCCCACGCACAACCAGCTATTAGGAGATTAATTCTACTGAAACAACATTTTGCACGACGTGTCTCATAAAGACCATGCGTTCACCCAGACTGACAAACGCACAACGTGTTCATACTTGAACACAATGTGCAAGTTTCCAGAAAGTGCAAAACGAGACAAAGACATGACGTGTTTTTGCCAACACGTCGTGCACCTGGGAGCGTTGAGCAGACTGAAAGTTTTTGGAAAGTTGCACGACATGCATTAATTCAGCACACGTCGTACAAAGTACATTCTGGAGCAACTGACGAAGTATTTACAAGCCGTGCACCAGGAATGTATGTCGTGTTGCTGTCAGTTTCAGGAATTTGAAAAATATGATCCCTTGGTTTAAAACAAGGAGGGAACCTATGAGGTGATTATCCATGGTCATAATTCGAAATTCTCTCGTCCCATAGAAAGCCTAGAGCAAAGGAAGACGATCTTGAGGAGAAAGGAGGTGGTTTCTTGCCAAAGGACCCCCAATCTTCTTCTCTTATTCTCCATTCTCTTCTCTAAAGGTGCAGCAAAGGTTCCCCACTCCACACCGTCCAAAAGCTGGAATTCTACCTTCTTGTGGTTACATCTTTGGTTCTTCTCATTTTTCTTTGCCTAGACCATGCTAGAACTTGAAAATTCTATAGCATTTCTATAGTACATGATTATGGATGAGTAAACTACTTTTCTTGGGCATGGGAGAGTAGCCCCCATGTCATAGCATGTATGGAACATGTTAATTTCGTACTAAATACTATGTTTCTTATTTTTCTACCTTGTGAGTACCAGTTTTGTCATTTCTTGCATGTATGGATGGCCACCTTATATGTTTGCATTATGCTTTCTTGCTTGATCTGAGAAGATAGGTAGGAATGTATGGAGGTACTCATCTTGGCAATTCCTCTTCTACCACGAGAGTGGAGATTATGGACTTGAGGAGTAGGTTGTGATCTAAAACGAAAATTATGCATGAGAATGTGGGTTTGAGTTGATATCGTTGCACTTGCATCGGGAGGTGAAGTGCAACATACACCTCTCTTTTAAAACAAGTACTTAGTATGTTTAAATTTCGTGTTCCTATGTGATGCTATGATGTGTGGGTGAAATCTTAATGTCCAAGATCCATTCATATCTGATTTAAAACCCTTTTTAGTAATCTTTTCACTACTTCATTTAAATTGGAAATTATGGAGTTAAATTAACATCACCATCCTTTTAAAAACATCTAGATTATTGAACTTTAGTATTGTTGCGTTTGATTATTTACCAAGCTCCTTGTGTTCGGCCTCGACTACAACTACCTCTGTATACTTGTGGAGATTGGTTAGTTGAGTAAAACATCCTTCTAATGATTGAAACTCATTAGTGTAAGAAGCCAACATAAAGTATGTCGAATGCAGTAATAGAGCTACATGTGGACCAATTGAAGCCCTAGAAAATATGTAAATGCAAGGATGAAGTTAACAATGCTTTCTACAGTTGTATAAGAACCTTAAAATGTGCTATTTGGTGACTCCATTTGGGCCATTTTTGTTAGGTAAAAATGGGTGGGCCTCTTGGTTCAATGGGTTGGAGCACCCTTAGTTCCTCAAATGCATCAAACGGGCTTCGATCTACTGGAAGTGGGTTATGAGGGTCTTCCCTTTTATCATGCCAATGTTTAGATGGGATTTTGGGAGGGTGGGTGCCTTTGTAGACTGCAAAGTGGAATGATGACTAAATGAAGCATTGCATTAAAGATGTGGAGGTAGGAGACCCAAACATCATAATCAATATTCTTCTTGAATCAAATGGTAGGTGGTGGCCAGGATGCCTAGAGGGCCTACTTAGGAGAAATGGGGTTGGGCCATTAGGAGAGGGATCAGGGGGATGCGTTGAGGATAGGGACCGACCGATCTAGTGTCTGACAGAGGAGGGGACCTTCAACTTTCAATTGGTTCATTGCATTGTCCAATCCGGCCAGGCTGTTCATCTGGGTGTCCATCTTCTGTGCTTGTATGTCCATCGTTGGATCTGCATAACACATTGATAGCTAAAATCTCCTCCTTCTCTTGGAATTTTCTGTTGATGGCTATTTCAACTGAATTGAGGATTATATATTGTAAGATTCAAATGGTTACTAGATGTGAGTATTGTGAGAGTAAAGATGAGGAAGCCACAAAGCATCTATTCTGGAAAGGGGAATTTGTGAGACTAGTCTAGGATATGGCTAAGTAGGTCATGAACGACACATGCTTCATAGAAGAAAGCTCCTTGGTGGTTGGCCTTAAAATTTCTTGGGTGAGGGAAAGGGAATGGAGTTGTTTAGGGGTTGCATGAGGTATCTTGCCTCTAATAGTTCTTTGGGTGATATGGCAATAGTGATGCACAAGTAGGTTTGAGGGTAAGAGGATGGATCATAGGAGGATCTAGGTGAAAGTCAAGAACATCTTTAGTATTTCTATGAAATATGCATGTGTCCCATCCTTTGGTGGACCCATAGACCTAGAAATTAGATGGGAAGGTGGGGATTTTTTGCAGAACATCAGGATGATGCATCCTTCATACATGGAGATCAGGTGGTCTAAACCTCCAACAGGTAAAGCTAAGCTTAATATGGGAGATGTTAATTGAAAGATTGATCATCATGAGGCTAATATGTTGTATTTTTAAGGGTATTTTAAGGTCTCACGAGGGGCTAGTAATGGGTTGCTTTGTGGTTTGGCTTAAGGGATTAAAACGATGTCTGGCATTCTCACTAATCTAGAGGTAGGTTTGCAACCATTGGGCATACACGGTGGAGGGGGATATCGTAGAGTTTGTACGATCCTTGCTGGTAATGCTTCCCTTCTTGGCAAAACAAATACTATTACAAACTTCTTGAGTGAGAGGAACACCACATGTTGTTTCCTATACAAAGAGGCTAATACGTTTTTTTATCAGCTGGTGGAATACGGGGCTAGACCGCTTCCAAGTCTATTTTCCTAGTCCTAGTTAGGATGCCAACACCTCACAGGGGGTCTACTAGCTTGAGGCCTTGGGTTGGCCTATCTTGGGCGAGGGTGCATCATAGGCTGCCACATCTCCTTGAGTCCTACATACAATAATGGGAAGTTAGTGTGTTGCTTGGTGTCAGATCTTATAGATGTTAGAGTTGTAGCTAGAAGGTGAGTTTCCTAGTATTTTGAGAGAAAGGTACCAATAGAATGTTTATTTTTTATTCAATTTACTTATTATGGGATGAATGGAATTCTCCCATAGTTTAACAAAAATTAGGCCTTGGCCTCACCTAAATCCCATCTTATTAGTCTAGCCTCTGCCTAATTTCCATCTAACTGTACCTGTCTTAGCATACCAACTTGTGTAAGTTGAGTAATGACTAATATGACTATAGTAAAACCAAAGCTCATGACCACTACTTATTTATTCCCCTTTTCTTTTTAGTTACAGTCCCTAAGTGAGTAGCGAGATTTTGTAGACCATCACCCCCACTTCAACTCTTTCCCATCATTACATTTTTGTTACATCACAAGGCACAAATAAGAGGTAAGTGCTCAACATCCTCATATTTATTTAAGGTTTAGTTTCATAATAAAACACAAAGTTTCAATGTGATAACAATAATATCGTAAAGCTTGAAAAATTACATACATATACATGTTTTGTGCTTTTTTGTTTCATATCTAAAATGAGATTCAAGATGTCAGCTCTAGGCAATGTCAATCTTCTGTTTTTCCCTCCACTTGATTGTGGTTGATATGAGGGAGCCATAGAACCTACATCCACTCATTATTAGTGCAATATGGTGGAGTCTAGCAAGATCTCTATAGCTCTACTTCCATTTCATGCCGATGATGGACATGTCAGATGATGGCCTCCTTCTAGCACATATTGACAATCGTGCGCTACCTCATGCAAAATCTCTTGCTTATTGCAGTTTAGGCTAAGATCTTTGGCCATCTATATATGTCTCTCTGTCTTTCCTTTTGTGAGTCATGGTGTTTGTATCAGCTGTTATCTTTTACATGCATAACCTCTTCTATTCTTCCATAAAAGTGTGCACAACGGGTAAGCTAATGGTGATCTAAGATAATGGTGATTCGGAGCATCACAACGTTTCATAGACGTGTACTTTCAAAAATTGGTTGAAGCTCTTGCTAGGTAGCATCTCTGACACCACGTCATCCACCCTTTCCTACTCATCCTCCTCCTCCCAGTCTAGACTCGGACCATCGTTCGTCATTGCGTTGGTTTGATCTATGACTATCCTTTGACAGCTTCAGGCACCACCCATATGATGTGGACAGAGGAAGACAAAACAAAGAGGATGACGAGTCGGTGGATGTGGTAGACCAAAATGGTAACAAATAACGACAACCACACATCTTCATTTCGTCCATTTGTGCACGTGTTACCCACTGCCACATATCCTAAGGTCATTGGGTGTGTGACACCTCCTAGCCGTTGTTTGACCCACAAAAGTTCCCCTATGTTAGTGCCGAGTTTGATGCTCCCACAATGGGGGTACAAGTAATGGCGGTGGAACCATGCGTCCAAGTTTAGCATGTTGGACATCCTAATCAAGATGTGGCATAAGTGGGTGACACTTCTGGCTTGTTGGTGACTCTATCACATAGAACTAGCGGGAGTCGCCGGTGTGCCTCGTCAAGTGTGGCTTGGCAGAGGACAAGAAGAGTGTCGTAGTGTTGGCTTACACCTTACGTGGGAGCAGGGATGTAGGGATCTTGCTAGACTCCTCCTAGTCATGATGTTCACGGGTGGATGTTGTTTTTGTGGCTTTCTTATGTCAACCACAATCAATGTCAAGTGGAGGGGAAAATACTAGATCGGGTGGCTGGAGCAGACACATCAATCTATGCTAGATGTAAAATAAAAGTGCAAAAACCATGTATATATATGTAATGTTATAAACTTTGGTCAAAAATATGGGCACTACTTTTTTTTCTGTGTCAAGGATCCCTTCCTCCATGGTAGGGGCCAGTGGCGAAGCCAGGAATTTTTGGTGGGGGGGCACCACAAAAATATAAATAGAGAAAATATGTTGATTTAATAAAGTAAAAAATTATATAAGACAAACATTGATAAGGATTCATAATGTTTACAAACCATAATTGAAATATAAAAAAATGATACTAGGGGTACTAGAGTTGACCACGACGACTAGACATTCCTTGAAATCATTTTATAATTGTCTCATTGCTAATTGAAAAAAATATTTCTTTCTCGATATAAGGAACAAGACAATCATTCAACCAATTATCTTCCATCTTATTGCGTAGCCGGTTCTTTATGATCTTCATAGCTGAAAAAACTCTTTCTACTGAAGCTGTTGCAACATGTAGAAGTAATGCCAACTTTATAAGCTTGAACACTAATGGAAAATCCTTGTCTTTCTTCAACTCTACTAACTTTTTAGCGAGACTATCAATTCCTCTTAGATGTGACAATTCAGGAGTTGGACGTCCAAAATATAAGTATCAAGTTGTATATCAAGTCTCTCAACATCGACTGTAGAAAAATCAGTGGGATAAAATTTTGCAAGTTGAATCAATTTTTTTTTATTGAAATTGCTAAATCCATCACTTGGGTCAAGACAAGCGATACATAAAAGTAACTCCGTATTAGTCTCATTGAAACGGTCATCTAACTCTGTTAACATCCAGTCCATTATGGTGTTGAAAATCTCAAATCTATAATGGTGTTTACTTATGACCTTTTCAAAATTTCTTCTTGATCTCCCATGTGGTACAAATATCTCATCCATGTTAGGAATATCTATCCCATGCTTCTTACAAAACTCTACTACTATCTCAATAAAGATCTCCCATAGGTCATCTTCCGTTCTCAAGGAATGTAGTTGTTCTTTGGATAACTTTACTAATACCATAGCATTGACAATATTTTGATCTTTTCTTTGCAAAGCTTGTGATAACTCATGTGTTTTACCCAAAACAAGCTTCATCAAATGCAATAGAAAGACAAACTCAAATTGTTGAATTTGATTAGAAAAAACACTTGCTAGGCCTCTTTTCTTTGCATCTTTTCCATCCTCTACAATAATATCCAAGACATCAACAATATAAGGAAACAAGCGAATAAAATTTATTAAAGATGTGTAGTGAGAACTCCATCATGTTTCCGTTTCTCTTTTGATGCCAAGTTCTTGATTTAAGCCTGTACCAGTAATGATTTCTCCACAATTGATTTCAGCATTTAGTCTCTCCACTTCTTTTGCCTGAAGAGCATCACGTCGCTTACATGAGCCACCTACTATGTCCATGATATTTGAAATTGACTCAAACAGAGATGCTACAAGTACATGTCTTTATGAAACTGCAACGAGAGCTAATTAAAGCCGATGAGAAAAACAATGAACATAGAAGGCAGAGGAGTTTTCTCTTAGAATTAAACTCTTTAGTCCATTAAATTCCCCATTCATGTTACTTGCACCATCATATCCTTGTCCTCGCAGTTGTGAAATACTGAGATTTGTTGCACAGAAAAATGAATCAATAGCCGACTTGAGAGAAATAGCAGATGTATCATTTACATGTGTAATCTCAACAAAGCGTTCAATAACCGCTCCTTGTGCATTAACATATCTTAACACTATGGGCATTTGTTCTTTCATGGATGCATCTCGGGCTTCATCAACCAAAATAGTAAATTCACCATTTCCAAATTCCTTTACTATTTGATCTCTTACTTCAATAGAAATTACTTTGTAAAGATCTTTTTGTATATCTGGAGAAGTCAATTTTAAATTCCCTGGTGCATTCTCTAAAATCACTTTGTTAATGTTGTCATTGTGGGAAGCAAGAAACTGCAATATCTCTAGAAAATTACCTCTATTCAGTGAATTTGAACCTTCATTGTGGCCACGAAAAGCTAATCCTTGATTTAATAGATATCGAACACAACCAATTGAAGCCTCTATCCATGTACGATAATCTCTTTTAACTTCTTCATTTTGTTTTGATAATGCCACATCAATATTTTGAACTTTATTCATTAGACCATTACACATTATTCGAGCATTGTTGTGTGTGCTTGAAGAATTACCGACATGCTTTTCAAAACCTTTTTTCTCCTTCCAATTTGCGTATCCTCTACTAACAAAAGCATGATCATGACCAGTTTTTGGAAAGAGATAACAATAGAGGCAATACGCTGCATTTTTGTCTTTTCTATACTCTAGCCAATTGGCGTACTCATCAAACCATGAAGGATTAAATCGACGAGATTTTTGTCCAAACTGTGTAAGGTGAAATTTATGACCTTTAGGTTGACAAGGACCGTTCTGTAAATAAGATCTACGAATGGCATCTCGAACATTAACACAATAACTTGAAATATTTGGCCTCAATCCTGAATCAAATATTAAATCTTGTAGATTGGATTCTACCCGATGGGTCATTGAAGGACTCGATACTTGTACTTCATGATTTTGAATAGGACTTTCATTGGAGTTTGAATCATGTGGTTGCTTTCTCTTGAGAAATCTCTCCATTGTAATTAAGTGACTGTAACATAATAAATTGTGTATTTGAGAATGTCATACATTCTAGATTCTATATATTTCATACAATATGCAAATTCTTGTGGTCATACTTCAATTCTAATAATAATAAAATAGTGGATAAAACAACACAAATGATAGCTGAAATTTTCATATAAACTGTACTTGTATGTCTGTCACTTCTTCACAGAATTAGTTTATTTTCAGTAAGAGATATTTATGCTAGGTTTACACTCCAAGTCAAGAGTAGAGATTCTGTCACATCAATCCAAGAGAAGAATAATAATTGCAAGACAGAATATTTGCTCTTGAAAATTTGTATATAATCTAAATATGGTGCTTTCACAAATATAGTTCTCTTGTAATATAATAATTTCATACGAGTCGACTGCAAGAGTTGTCCATGTGTTCAATGAGATAGAATATTTGTATACTAGTTTACATCAGCATTAAAACAAATATTGATAAGAAGAAGAATCATTTCTAAATAGAAATACCTTTTATCCTTTAGGACCAGGAGATTAGAGAGAAAGCGTCTGTCGAAATAGATGCAAAAGAATGTAACATGACGATGTGTATGCAACCAAGAAATACAAAACTTGCACTAGTCCAGAGAAGCCACCTGCTTTCCTTAGCAGTTTCTTGTTATAGAGAAAGAGACGAAGCTGCAATTTCTATTTTTTATCAACTGGGACTCCCCTATATTCCGTTGTTGTGGTTAAAATATTAGATTTTCTAGTAATGTCATTATCTATTGGCAGTTTATGAGAGAAATAAGGAGGGAGTTGGAGAGAAATGAGGGGTTGGGAGTGGGAGTGGACGGCGTCGATGTACGTGGGGATATGAATAGACACAGAGACTGAATGTGCCATTATTATTGATTGCCCACACCCAGAACACGATAGAACGAGCAGTCTCCGTGTTGATTTTAATGACTTCAATGACTTGGACTCCCCTGTATTCCGTTGTTGTGGTTAAAATATTAGATTTTCTAGTAATGTCATTATCTATTGGCAGTTTATGAGAGAAATAAGGAGGGAGTTGGAGAGAAACGAGGGGTTGGGAGTGGGAGTGGATGGCGCCGGTGTACGTGGGGATATGAATGGACATAGAGACTGAATGTTAATGCCATTATCATTGATTGCCCACACCGAGAACATGGTAGAACGAGCAGTCTCCGTGTTGACTTCAATGACTTAGACTCTTGGAGGCTGCAGCGCCGGGATGGGTGGGGCACTCCTGCGAATATCTCGCTAGGTGTTTCCAGATTTCAAAATTTTACATGCAAATTTCATTTTTAACTTGGCAACGGGTAGGCATGTGCCCTCCCGTGCCCACATGTGGCTACGCCACTGGTAGGGGCATGTTAGACTAAGGGTGTAAATAGTACATATATTGTAGGTCTGATCATACTTTATACTTATAGTCATTTAATTTTGTGGGTACTGATATAGATCTAGATGTGTATAGTAAAAATTAGACATACACCATACATGTACCTACAATATTGTGAGTATGCAGTACAAATATGAGGATAATTGCTTTTGTATAATATGTCATATTATTAATGTAAGAAAAGAAATAATATATTATATTATGTTCAATAAATAAGATATCTCTATGTACGTGATATTCATATTATAGTAGATAATGCTATACTTTACTTATAATCAACGACGTAGAATTTGAGTTAGGTGATATACCATTTTTACTATTTTAGTTTTAAGTTTAAGTTAGTTTAGTTGTGGTTTGTGGTTAGAATAGTTAGTTTCCAACTGTATGACATAATATCAACAATTATGTTTATAGAGTAATGCATAATCTCAGTTATATTATTCATTAGAGTAACAAAGTATGATGTAGATAACATATTATATAAATAGCTATTTATATATAGTGGATATATAGGTGTTGTGGGTCAAGTTTAAATATATCCATTAGTGGATTCATAAGTGTTATTAAAGGATAAAATTTGTGGAAATGTGAGTATATCCATACTAATTTACAACCCTGTATTAATTCCATCATTGTAGAGTGAACTCTAGTACCAAATGCATGGTTGGGATCCACCCATAGATTACACCTAGTAATCTCTAGTATGTGCATAGCCTAGCAGACCCACCCTCAACATATATCCATAGGAAATTTGAACCCATAATCTTCCATTTATAGAATACCATAACTACTAGTTGAGCAAACACTATCTGTCTATATACAAACTACTTGATGGAAAAACGACCGATCTAGTTTATAACTTTGTGGGACCTAACTAGATTGGTTCATGTTTAATCATATGAACTTTAATTTGAAAGTGGGTCTTCATTTTTTTTGTTTGATCCCCAGGGAGTAATTTCATGTATAATGCATATTTTAGTCTAAGAGATTCTATTAAATAAGATTTTTTTCGATCAATGATTTTTTTTTCATTCTTGATGATATAAAATTGTTTTCAAGAGATGTATGTAATTGTGAACCATCATGTAACCTTGTAGTCCTTCTCAAATGCATATTTTTATCTCAATAGTAATTGTCTAGCGATGTTTGGTATATTGACATGTGAATATTGTCCAATTCATATCATTTTGTTCTTCATTTTTCCAATATAATGTAGTGTGATTGTTTACGAAGTGTTATATTTGATGTTATATTGACATGTGAATGTCCAATTCATATCATTTTGTTCTTCATTTTTCCAATATAATGTAGTGTGATTGTTTATGATGTGTTATATTTGATGTTGCTACCAGCCTATCTTTCTCCTCTTAGATATCATGTCGAAGGATTAAAATCAAAGGCCTACCTAGCAAGCCTCATTGCATTTTTTATGAATTGGTCTTCGCCACATCGTGGATGTTGTTGTTCTAACAATTCTCTAATATTCTAACCCAAATTAAAAAAAAATTGTGGTTCTTGCATAACTCTAGTTGATTAGAATGAATGGTTTTGGTTTTACCAAATGGTTTATTGTGTGACCACAGTCGTAGGATATGATCGTTTCTGATAGTGATCTAGTGTTACAAAACACCAAAAAACAAGGGGCTAACCCGGGCGTAGAGCTTGGTTTTGAGGGGAAAAACGCTAAGGAAGTGAGGGCACAACCAATGACAAGTAGTTAACGGAAAGGGCATGCGCTAGTGCAGTGTTGGAGGGAAATAAAGTGAGAATGACAGAAGTAGATGGTTAGTGGTTTGTTTCTCACTTATTGGTTGATGAGAAGTTCAAGAGTTTTAGGATAATAGTAAGCCAAACATCCAACCAACATTCTTTCTGTAATTTTGAATTATGGCATTTCTTGAAATTGTGCCCAAACATAGGGATTTTTTACATGATTTACCCTATCGCCCATCAATTATATGTGAGTATCATCCATAATAGATGATTATTCTCTTTCAGCAATTACATGGTAGCACACAATACAACTTTTTGCAGGACAGAGAAATGTTCAACATCCAAGTGAGAAACATGGGGGAACTCAAATCAAATTTGAGATTAAAACCATAATAACATGTGTACTCGATTCGTGACATATACCTCAAACTACATCTAAGGCCTAAAGAGCAGAAGTGATGGATTGATTGCCATACTTGTCTGTCCTAGATTTTCAAAATAGAACTACAATTTTTTTTAAAGGACAACGATGATCAAGCATCTTGTTTAATTGGATTACTAGTGATATCATAAAAAAGCAGTAACAAGAGGTAATCTGCTCGATCAACCACAGCTGCATAATCATGATTACAACAGATCAACAATATATATATAAACTTATAACTAAAAGAACCTAATAAAATATCTCGTACCTAAAATAAAAATCCACAGGACAAGAATGCAACGAGCACACAGAAGAGAGAACCCCACAGGACCAAGACCCATGCGGACCCTGCTCTTGTTCTCACTATTAAAGCTGAAATAGACCACATCAAAAACTGTCTGGACTTGAAATGGAGACAGAGAGCAAAAATCTCCTGGGCTAAGGATGGAGACAAAAATACAAGATTTTTCCACAAGATCTGCAACAACAACCACAGGAAAAATACTATTGCTTACCTCAACATTAATGGAACCATAACTATGAACAAACACATGTTTACAACACACATTATCAAGCACTTCACAAACATCTTCAACACTAAACATCAACCTACCTGTCTGAACACTCTTGACTAGAATGCTCTCTGTCCTACAAAAATTTTACAGCCACATTCTCTCACTCACCCATTTTCCTCTGAAGAACTTGACCTTGCTATCAATTCCCTAGATCTAAATAAATCTCTTGGGCCTGATGGCCTAAATGTTGAGTTCTACCTTGCAAATTGGAATCATACAAAAAAGACTTTCTCACCATGCTACAGGAGCTACATCATAGCAACAATGCTCACTGCATTCTCAAACACCTATACAAAACCTTCATTGCATTCATCAAGAAAATTGACCAGCCTGATCTCATAACGCAATACGGACATATAAGCCTCATCAATACCTCTTACAAAATCATAGCCAAAACCCTATCCAACAAAATCAAACCCCGTATCAACCACATCATCCCTTCAAATTAGAATGTCTTCCTCAAAGGGTGTAGCATTCAAGATGCCTACCTTATGGTAAATGAAACTATCCATTTCTGCCACACCAACAAAACCCCAATTCTCGCCATCAAATTGGACTTTGAAAAAGCTTTCGACTTCATTAACTGAAACTGCCTCATCAAAACCATGGCATGCTTTGGCTTCCCTAACAAATGGATAAAATGGATACACGCATGTATTTCTACAAATCACTTCTCCATCATCATAAATGGAGCACCCTTTGGATACTTCAAGAATACAAATGGCCTCAGATAAGGGGACCCGCTTTCTCCCTATCTCTTCATCATAGTTACCTCTATCCTCACTAGAATGATCAAATTAGGGGTAAATAGAGGTCTGATAGTGACACCGCCTGAGTGTATGGAGAACATCATTCAATTTGCTGATGACACTATAATCCTTATCACTCCAGAAGACAACTCAATTATAAACACCATCAGAATCATAGGCATCTTCTCTTACATCTTAGGGCTCAGAATCAACCTCCAAAAATCCTCCATCTTCGGAGCCCACATAGACCAACATACGATGAATAAATACAAAACCTTACTTAGGTGTAAGATTGAAAACTTTCCTATCAGCTATTCAGGACTTCCCAATACTCCACTTAGAATTTCCCATACGACTTGGAACCCAATCATTGAAAAAATCCAAAACAGACTATCTTCTTGGTCAAACAATTTCCTGAACCTTGTTGGCCAACTCACTCTCCTCAACAGTGCTATCACTTCGATTACTACTCACTACCTCACCTGTATTCCTCTCCCCTCCAAGACAAGAAACACCATTGACAAAATTAGAAGAAACTTCCTATGGAACAACCACCACAATTCTACTATAGTAGGAAAGCACATCCACTTGGTGATCTGGGAGACCATCTCAGCTGCCCTCAACCAAGGTGGATGGGGTATCATCAACCTAGAAAAACACACTTTCTGTTTGATTGCAAAAATCATAAATAGCCTAGCTAACAAAACAAATAAAATTTGGCAAAACATGATCATGGGAAAATACTACCAGACATCCCCCCCATGGCACAAGACTAAGAAAAATAAGGCTTCGCCACTTTGGAAGTACATCAACAAACATATCACCCTCATCAAGCAAATCGTCTGCACTCCTCCACTCACACAATGTTATATCTTTTTGGGACGACCCACGGTTCAAAAATGGCACCATCAAGAACATGAACATCGAATGGACTGTCCCAAAAAAATCTTGAAAAAAATCACCACGGCCAAAGCTCTTGGCCTCCTAACCAGCTATAGACATAATTCTCTCAAACGATGGTTACTTCCACATGTAAACCAGGTCGAACTCAACAACATCATCTATGAGTTAGAATATAACACCTCAAACGAAATTACATGGAGGTGGGGTGTGAAATATACACCAAAAGAGATATACTCTTTCCTTTCATTCAGAGATATCTCCCCACCAAGTTCAAACATCTGGAAACATAGATGGCCGTAAAAACTTAAAATCTTTCTTTGGCTACTACTAAATAGCAAACTCCTCACAGACCAAAATTTAAGCAAAAGAGGTTTCATCGGTCCATCCAGGTGCATCCTTTGCACGAGAGAAGTGGAGACTGTGAAGTACATCTTTCAACCACTGCATTTTTTCACTTAACATTATCAAACATTTCTTAAAAATAGAACATCATGATCAAAACCTCATGAAATTAATTTCCATTAGCCCTCAAGCCGATTAGGAACAATCACCAGCTTCTTGCTGATGATTTCCTAGTTACCATCTTTTAGAACTTATGGTAAGAAAGGAACAACAGAAGATTCAATAATAATAAGAAACCCAAGAATATCATCATAAATTCATTAGATTTGGATCTAAATGTTATCCATCACTGCAGGTCAACAAGCAGTTGAGGAAATAGTGGAAACTAATGCAAGTCGATCGGAGGCGGAATATCTTTGCCAGCTCAAGGAAATGCTTGATGAAGAAATTGGAACTGGACTCCTTCATGGCGCTGCCAGGATTTTACCATAACCTTTTATTTTAAATCTTGAATGCTGGGGCTTGTTATGGAGTGCCTCCCCCTCCGACACCTTTTTATGTAGACCAAGGTGCATTTTACTTTCTAGTTACACCATTAGTGTAAATCAAACATTGTATGTGATAGCTTGCATTTTGTCAGCAAACTTCTATGGTAGTAATGAAACGACCTTTATCAAAAAAAAAAAAGAACCCCACATCCCCACAAACAAGGCAAGATTATACAGTGCACACCAAACGAGCCGCCCGTGCCTTGTCGGCTTTGACTTGGCCAAAGTGCGCACGTCATTTTCTCTGGTCGGGGATTGGACGTTCTTCACACGGCATCGATCTCGCGGGAAATGAAACCGATCAATCAGGTAATTCTCTCGATCTCACGGTTTTCCCTCCGCATTAATCCTACCGTACGTCATGCCGACGCAGGCATCGACGAAGTCGACGTCGATGAAATCCGTGGAGAAGATCTGGAGCCTGTCGGCAAATCCCTTGGCGAAGGCCTGGGCGATGAAGAGCCTCGCATAGCAGCGGATCCGCTTGGTGACGGGCCAGACGCAGAGCACGAGGTTATCCGCCTGAGGAGTCACCGTGTTCTCAACCCTGTAGAAGTACTTCCTTCCGGCGACGGCCGGTTGCTGGCCGAGCTTTTCCATGTTGTTTTCAAACTTCTTACCCGGCAGGTCCGTGTCCACCCAGTTGTCCCTTAGGTACCCGGAGCTCCACAGCGGGCTCCCTGGTGCCGGCTGTGGGGACTTTCGGGGCTTCCAAACGCATATCACCCGACGTGGGAGCAATTCGGAGATCGTCCGGCCAAACACAGCCTCATCCTGCGGGATCAGGACGTCGGTCCCGAGCTTTTCCGCGATGTACTTGTCGAATTCCGGAGGGTCTTCGTGGCCGAACTCCGTCCGGATCTCGATGATGATGATCTCGGACTGGGTCTCCGACAGGAACTGCTTGACGGCGTCGAAGACGACGTCAACGCTGTACGTAGGTAGGACTCCGTGGCAAACACGGCGGTCCTCACGGACGCGGATGTCCAGCACGCGTGTACCCATCACGAGCTGCCCGTAGATGGAGCACGACTGGCACTGCGCGAACGGGCGGGACACGCACGGGATTCCGATCTTGTTCGTGGCGGAGTCGTGGGTACCTGGCCAAACGACGTCCTGAATGCGGACGCGGGAAGGGTCCAGGCCAGCCATCCAGTTCTTACGGTCCTCTGGGTGGTAGTCGGCGCCAGGGAACTTGGCGCCGCAACTGACTTGCAGGTCCGCCAGGCATTTCTTCTCCGCCTTCACGTCCTTGCGACGTTGCACCTGCTTAGACACCTGGGTGCCCATCGCTATACCTAATTATAGCTAATAAACAGCTGAACGGATGAATCGGCACGGCTTCTCCTGTCTCTTCCCTCTCACCCGGAGGCGAGGGAGAAGGAAGAGGCAAAAGGCCGTGTCTGAGGACCAGAGGGAGGAAGAAAGTTTGAGCTAGCAGAAGAGGAAGGATAGGTTCCGCCTATTCGTAATTCTGAGGGATGCCGGATCTGCTGGGCTTCGTGGTGGAGGGTGGTTGGGGGATGTTGCACGTTAGGTTGATAAATGAGCTTTCTGTGTGTGTGCTGGCGTTAATGATTGAAGAAATCATTATCAAAGGTCCCGTACGGTACGTATATGGTTTTTAATATACGACCGAGACAATTAATATGGATACATACATTCTCTTTTGTTGGAATTTATAACGAAGCCAAACATGGTCCGGAGAGAAAGCGCCCTCTAGCATGTATATGCTATATGTGGAGCAATTCTCTTAACCAATAGATAGATGCAGCAATTATCTTAGGCTATGCAAAAGCATTAACTGATGCTTGAGAGAATTGGTGTTACACTAAGGAGATTTTTTTTTAAATTATAGTAATAATAGATTGTTTTAACGAGATAGAAACAAAGTATACTATTGTAAAAACATGAGTTTATGCATATGTTAGCCCTTGTAGCTTTCTTGGCCTTTCTTTTCTTTAGTGGTGGTAGGAACCATGGCTTCCCATCTCCCAAAGATTTTAGGATTTTAAACCCCTTTAGGTTCAGAAGAGTTCAGCTGACATGATGATGATCCAAATACTAGAAATAACTGAAACTGATTAGCATAGAGCTTGGGTCCCTAAATGATGATTCAAGATTGTATCTCTAAATATGCGATGTTGGTGAGTGATGTGACGATAGCAAGTTGTAGAATCATGTTACAAAATTGTGACTAAATACATGTACATAAGGGGTTGAGAGAAGTTTGAGTTTTTGATACATCATTATGTCAATACCCTATCTTGGTGATCACAATGAATACGCATATGTTTTATAAGTTATTGGGAATTATTTGGGGCTTATAGTATATTATATTTGTTTATATATAGTGGTCATATAGATATGGTTCAGATATCATATGACGTGGAGTTTTGATTAAGAAAACCTTAACTTCTAATGCTAGATAACAGAATAGGTTTTAATTGAATTTTTCTTTGCTATATCTACAATAATAAATTTAACATGACAACTTTGATCTAGATGGGGCAAGACATGGGCACAAACTCACAGATTAGAGACATGGCCCTATCTAATAAGGACCACCCTTTATGACAACATTAAAGACAACTGTTAATTTATCCTTAGGTTAAACCTAGAGTTGTAAATGGGTAGGGAAGAATAGAATAATGTAGGATAGGGTAACACTTAACCCATAGCCCGACCCATATCAGAGTTTTGGATAACATATAGGGTGATTAACCTTCATTTGAAAAAAATGTATCCAACCTTTATTGAAAATGTTTACCCACAAGGTAAATGGGTAGGGTAAAGGGTGAAGTAAGTAAATCAACATAAACAAAAAATCTTCTATCTTCAAAAATCGCTTCATGCAATATTGCTTAACATAAACACCCTAAACTATGTAAAACTAAATTAAAACAATAATAAGTTGTGTTTATTGTGGTATAGACCCTAAAGATTGACAAGTCTTACAAAAGCATCTTTATAAACAAAGTTTTTCAACTCTAATTTTATAATCTACTTTGAGTAACTCGTTGCTATAGCTACTACCCTATTATAAAAATAAGTTAATGTGCTAACCATGATGCCATTATGTTATTGGATATAATAATAATTATAGCAAAGAAGACAAATTGAGGAAGATGTGGTAGGGTTCATGTGGGAATTTTGGCTGTAGAAGTTAGTATATATGTAAGATATCCAAACTAGTAAATCAATAGAACATCAATGGGTAAACAATTGAAGCTAGTAGGATACGACTTCACCCATTACACTACCCTTTTTAAAAGTTGGTAATGGTTAAATGGGTGGCGAGTAAAAAATCATTTATCTTTCTTTACCCTATGCTACTAGTTGTGATAGTGGATAAACTAGAAATACCCTACCCTTTTATAGCCCCAGTTGAACCTGCATTAATCTAATAAATGTCACAAAATCTAGTGAGAACAAAGTGGTTGACATAAAAGACATGTAAACATTTTTTTTCTTTGTAAAACATGAAAATCATATATCAAAATCCACCTGATTTTGAAATAAATTTAATTATCTAACATTGACATTCCAGAAGTACTCTATTGATGCACGATAGATGGAGTAGTAACACATGTAGCGGTCCTAAAGTTTCATACTACAACATACAAAGACTGTCTCCTAGTATGAGAAATTACAGTTGTATTCAATAATGTAGGATCTATCATAGCCCATAAATATTGTCCAGTTGACACTAAATATATGTAAATAACAGTAAAGTAATAGATTATACATGAATGTGCAATACACCCAACTTGGAATGTGAAAGTACTATATATTCTATTTATAATACTTGGAATTTTAGTTTTTTCTTAGTTGAGTATTATACTTGGATCATTATACTACATGAGACACACAACCTCAGTGCGTTATAAAATAACCAGAGAGATAAAATATGCTAATTTATTTAAAATTTATCTATCAAAGTTATCAAGTAGTATATATCTAAAATTATGTAATTAGAGAATAACCATGAGTAAATAGTAGTAACAATGTAAAAGTAGGAAATTTATACATGTAAAGTACAAGACCCCTGACCTAGCTTAGTGCTTGATTGTGTTTGCCTTGCTTAATAAGATTCTTACACCTTAATTTAATCTCTTGAGATGCCTTAATAACATGTGACATGCCTATGTTTTGATTTTGGTCCTGTTTGGTTGATGCTTGAGCTAGTTATACTTATTTTGGACCAAGTTGCAATTTACCCATGTTCAGGGTTAATGTTGTAATTTTTCACGTGTAGGTCGTGCCTTTTGTGCCTTAGCATCGTGAGAGAGATAAAGAAGCTTTGGGGTGCCTTTTTGGACCTTGGTTGATGAGGTGGCATCATGAGATGATATTAGGGTTTGCATTGTAGTGCATATATGCTTGAGTGATGGGTGTTTCGACCTTGTATGTTGGTTTTTTAGGTGTTGTGACCATAAAACTTTCTTGGTTGATGTTTTTTGCGACCTTGGTACCCTAGCCTTGGTTTTGGTCACTGGGGTTTGCTGAGTTGAGAGGTGTTGCGACCTATTTTGTTGAGAGACATCTTGTAGCGGTTGCTAAATGGTATTTCCTAGGTTTTGTTGTGACCTAGGGGTGTAGTTGACCTAAGTGGTTTCTACACTACCTTGTTTTTGTCACCCCTTATTGCATGCATGTCTAGAGTACTTTCATGGCTATGGTTTTGTGGACGTGTGTCCTTTTTGTGCTCTAATATCTTGAAACCTCATGATCTTGACCTCTCTCCTACCCTTGAGTTTATAAACCCTCTCTTTCACATGTAAGTATATCTTTTAGCTCTTTTCTTCCTCTCTTCACCCTTGTATTCGGCCTTGAGCTTGGTGGAGCAAGAGAAGGTGTTGGTCTTGGAGCTTGGTGGACAATCTTCTCTTACATGTGGTGATCTTGATCTTGATCATCTTCTTTGTGGTGATCTTTGGTGATCTTTCATCTTAGTAAGTGGTCTACACCTTTGATCTCATTTTTCCTTTGAACTTTACCTTCTTTTCTCCTCTTGGATGTGGACTATGGTTCTTCCATGGTGGATATCTTGAGGAACTTCTCTCCATGGAGGTTGAGACTATGGTTTGACCATGGTAGTACCTAAGTCAGATGAAGGTTTCTTTTCTTTCATCTTTATTCCCTCTTGTTCGGCCTAGGGTTTGATCTTTCTTCTTCTCGAGCTCCTTTGACCTTGGTATTTTTTCTTCTTCTTGAGGTGACATTGTGGCCATGGAGTTGATCCTAGTTGAAGCTTCTTTTTCTTTCTTGGAGCTCGTGGTTTTGGAGCTTGATCTTCTTAAGGCGTGTTATATAACTTTCCCCTCTATTATTATTGCACCATACTCTTGCTTGCGTGTTGTTGTTTTATCTCTAAAATGTAATCCTCAAATGCTAGATGATGTTATAGTGATCTAGGGTTTAACATTTGAAGTTTTCTTGCATGGATTACTCTTTCTCCTAAATCCTAATTAATGTACCCGATTCTATGTTATGGAGGAGTTGTTGTTTCCTATATGCATCTGGATCCTTAGTTTTATCACCATGCTATGGTTTGGCCATCATTTAATAGATGAAGGTCTCGATTTTTATTTTCATGTGTTATATGATGGTTTTCTCTTCTCCAAGCATGGTTTCCTTGTTGTTTTTGGTATTAATCACTCTTAGGGTTTGATGTTTATCATCTTCATGGAGTTTCCCTCTTGATGACGCTTAGTTTTCTTGATTTTTATCATCTATATCAATCATGGTTCCTTTATATTTTGGATTTGTTTATGTGTTGTTTAGAGTGGCTTGACCTTGAGGTCTCTACACTCACCTTAGTGCATGAGGTCGCTACATGTTTGATGATGTGTTGTGGGCGCAACAAACCCTAACCCTAAGTCGGTGATCTCAACACATGTTTGAGCTGGTTTGGTCGCTATAATGGTGGCTACATGTGGTCTTCTTGTGGTCAGAACACATGTTTTATCTGGTTTGGTCGCAACAGGGTGTTAACCTCCTGTGGTCGCTACTTATAGGGTTGACACTATGGTCTCTACACTGTATTAACCTAGTAGGTTTCTACACATGTGTAAGTGAGTGATGGTCGCTACATCTTAACTCTTGAATGGTCAATACATATTGTTGTTTGGAATGATTGATTGATCATAATTATAATGCTTAACCCCCATGTGTTCCAAGAATGTAGGAGACGATGTTCCTAAAGTTTAATGATAAGTACTGAAATAGAAACCATAATTGACTATATGAGAAACCCTAACCCTTCCGAGCAAAAAAAGAAACTCTAACCCTAATTTTAGGTGTATGAAATACTTGTGAGCTTTCTTGAATGAATAGTATGAGTTGATGTTTTCTCTCTCCTACTTACAAAACCCTAACCTTGCAGGTGGAATGAATATCATAGTTAGTGAATTCTATTATGTGTTTGATCTAATTCAGGTGATGATTATGAGCCTTGTGAGGCATGTTGAGATAATAATGATGTGCAGAAACTATGTGTTTGGGTCTTATGACTGGGAAGAGGCTCAATGCCTAGTACACTAGTATAGAAACTATCTCTTACATCATTTAAAACAGACCTATAACTTCTATTAAAAACTGACACCTAAGTGGGCAACACTACAGCCACATGTTTAAGACGTCAATTCTTTGGGGATGGAAAAACCCACGCTAGAGATTCAGCGTTGGTTGTATGGATAAAAGAAACCAACATAGATAGGATTCTTAGGCATCACTTGCATCCTAAAACTGACATCAAAAGAGCCATACCAGGTCACATTTGCAACTAGTAAAGGACCCTACATCATCGGTTTGGTATAAACTGACACCTATCATGATGTACTATGTCAGTTGCAGCCCAAATAACCATAAATTTCGATGTACAGTGATGGTTATATCTAATAAATTGATGACTATGACATGTTCCCAGTGAGGTCGTGTTGTCCAGCATGACCGTTTTGGTTTTGTCCTTTAATGTACTAAAATCGACAACTTAGGCCTATAGTGTCGATTTTTTTATACAACTAATGACTAAGTTTTAGTTTTTGCTAAATAGCAGGCATGCATCCTACTGTCTGGTTGGTTAGTAGGATGCAGAACCTACAATTCAGTTCTGAACTGTAGGTTAACAACATCCTATGAATTCATCTTAGAAATAGTCCACCAAACCTACAATAAGAAACATAATATGCACATAATTTTATTCATTCTCTAATTCCATTTCATCACATGTGCAATCATAATTCATTCATCTTCACATTCATTCACACACATGTTACTTCATTTACATATATACCAATTTCATTTTCATGACATGTAGAAATGTGCATTTTTTCATCTTCACATTCACACACATGTATATAGATCATCATTCACATATGTATGCATCAAATTTAGAGTTGCAAGTAGTCATAAGAACCACATGTATAATAGAATTTATGACATCAAACTTTAGAAAAATCATTCTTCTTCATCTCAATCAAATTCAAGGTTCACTTCCCTTTCAAAGTCTTCTACCTATTGTTCTCGTGTCTCATCTAGTTGTTCTCTCATATAGGATATGTGTACGTCTACTATCTTTTCTAGCATATCGAAGACTTTTGTTTTAAACACATGCAAACAGAATGATGTATATAATTAATAAGTTTGATATGTTCATATTGCCTAATGAGACTATATACTTATGATGATCAAGACTATATATATATATGGATTACATTATGTATCTCATCGGCGTCTACTATTTCATATTTGATAATCATGTCCATATACCGCATCACGTAGTATGTGCATGCCCAACTGTTGTCTTGTAGAAAACATTATAAATTTCATCATCATCATCATCATCTATGCCTCAGTCCCAACTATGTTAAGTTAGCTACATGGTTCCTTCATTTCCAATCATCTCTATCATGGTCCATATTCTGGTTGAGATGTAGAGATTCAAAATCTCTCTTTATAAGCTCATCCCATGTTAATTTAGGTCTTCATCTTCTTCTATTTATGGTGCTTGACTCAATATCATTTCTTCGTATAGGCATATTAGTCAGTATGCGTTGCACATGTCCGTATCATCTAAGTCGGCCCTCGCGCAACTTGTCCTCAATGCTCACCACCCCCACTTTATTCTTGATGTAATCATTTCTCAAGCGATCTTTTCTTGTCTTCCCACACATCCATCTCTGCATACACATTTCAACTACTTTCATGTTGTTGAGACTTTATTTCTTCATCGCCCAACATTCACTCCCATAGACCATGGATGGCCATATAGTTGTTGCATAAAACTTACTTTTTAACCTGAGAGGGATCTTCAGATCACATAATACTCCAGTTGCACTCCTCCATTTCAACCATCCTATAGCGATCTCATGACAAACATCATTTTGGACATCCCCATCTATCTGAATAATAGAACCCATATAACAAAATTTATCACATTTTGGTATATCTACTCCGTCCAACTTGGCTCCATCATTCATGTTGTGGGATTGGTTGAAATTGCAATGCATATACTCAATTTTTCTCCTGCTAATCATCAATTCATTTGATTCTAATGCCATTCAAATTTATCATTTAATACATCTTTAGTTTCGTCAATCAAAACAATATCATCAGCAAATAACATACACCAAGGAATATCATCTTGAACATTCTTTGTAAGCTCATCTATAACAAGAGAGAACAGATATGGGCTGAGTGTGGATCCTTGGTGTACCCCAACTATGATAGGAAAAGTTGGTGTCTCTGCTCCGGGAGTCATCACACTTGCAGTAGAGCTATCATGCATGTCTTTGATCAAGTCAATGTGTTGGATTGGCACACCCTTTTTCTTCAAAACCATCCACAACACTTCTCTGGGTACTCGATCATAAGCCTTTTCCAAATCAAAAAACACCATATGGAGATCTCTTTTGCTTTCTCTATACTTCTCCATAAGCCTCCTTATTAGAAAAATAACATCTCTTGTTGATCTTTCGGGCATGAAACCAAATTGGTTGTTTGATATTTGTGTTATAGATCTTAGCATCTGCTCAATAATCCTCTCCCAAAGCATCATTGTGTGACTCATCAACTTGATACATCTGTAGTTTGTGTAGCTCTGAACATCACCTTTTTTCTTATAGATGGGGACTATAGTACTATTTCTCCACTCATTCGACATCTTCTTGGTCTTCATGATCTTGTTAAAGAGCTTTATTAACCACATAACTCCTTCATCCCCCATACTCTTCCATACATCAATGGGAATACCGTCTGGTCCGCATGACTTTCTCATTTTCATCTTCTTCAAAGAATATTTGATCTCAAAAGGTGAAACTCGTTGTGTGTAAATAATATCTCTTGCATTCATGTCACACGAGTCTCTAACATTATTTGCAGTATCTCCATTGAATGGAAGTAACTTCTCCATTGGTTCTTATATCATCGTCCTTCACCAACCCCCTGCCATCTTCATTCTTGATACATTTCACTTGACTCAAGTCTCTTCCTTTCCTTTCTCTTATATGAGCCATTTTATATATATCTTTTTCCCCTTCTCTTGTGTCCAGATTCTTATGAATATCATCAAAGTATCTAGACCTTGCCTCCTGAACAACCTTTTTAGTTTCTTTCATTTCTTTTCTTGTATCTTTGGAATGTTGCATCATCCCGAGATTTGGGCAAGCTCCTATATTTCTCCCTTTTTAGTTTGATAGCCTTATGTACTTCATCATTCCACCACCAAGTCTCTTTCTGTGGAGGCCCACAGCCTTTGGACTCCCCCAAAACCTCTTAGGAAATTTTTGTTATGCAGGAGCTCATGTTATGCCACATAGTGTTAACATCAGACTCCAAGTTCCAAGTTCCCTCCTTGCTAAGTTTATCATGAAAAGCCAATTTTTTTCTCCTTTAAGATTCTACCACTTGATCCTGCTATCTTGGTTTCTATTTTTCTTGCCTTTATTGATCTTCATTTTAATATCCAAAACCACCAACCTGTGTTGGGTCGTGAGTTCTTCTCCAGGAATCACTTTACAATCCTTACATATATTATGATCCACCTGCCTTGTAAGGAGATAATCAATTTGGCTACAATTGTGCCCACTCTTGAAAGTAATCTTATAAGATTCTCTTTTCTTGAAATGGATGTTTGCCAAAATCATATCATATGCAACTGCAAAATCTAAAATCATATCTCCTTCTCCATTTCTACAGCCATATTCAAAATGACCATGAACTCTCTCTTATCCAGCATTGCTACTCCCCACATGGCCATTTAAATCACTCGCAATAATAATCTTCTCCTCTATCAGTATTCCCTGCATCAATTAATCCATGCCATCCCAAAAATCCTTCTTAGCCTCCTCATTAAGGCAAACTTGGGGAGCTTAAGCGCTAATAATGTTAAAAATATTTCCCCCAAGAAAAACCTTGATAGATATGATTCTATCACCCATCGTTGTGATCTTTACAACATCATCCTTCAACATCTTATCAACAATAATACCTATGCCATTTCTATGTTTATCAATACAAGTATACTAGATTTTATAACTCGTGTCTCCAATCTCTCTGCAACGTTCCCCTATCCACTTGGTTTCCTATAAGCAAGCTATATTAGCTTTTCTTCCCATCATGGTATCCACTATCTCCAAAGATTTCCCTGTCCAAGAGCTAATGTTCTAAGATCCAACTCTAATCCTTTTTTGTTGAACTTGCTTCTTTACTTGCCTTCTTCGTAAATGTTGCCCTTGCAAATTTTTAACTACATCTGGGCAATGATGTGGTGGGACTAGCTTCTTTAACCACACTCGTCCAAGATGTGGGAACCCTTGCACATTCTTTACTACATCCGAGTGATGATGTAGTGGGACTATCTTCTTTACCCACACCCGTCCAAGATGTGGAAGCCCTTGTCTGTCCTTCAACACAACTGAGCAATGTTGTGTAGAACTCCCTTGCATATTTATCACTGTAGGCAGGTTCCGATGCAGCACTCACTAGGTAGGGATGCTTCAACGAAAATTTTGTAAGGATACATGTCATAGAAAGAGTGGCAAAGTTTTTATTGATGGTTGTCAACCTACCACCAACCCTCCTCCTTTATCCGGGCTTGGGACCGACTACATTTGCACAAAATGTATGAAAATATAGGTGGAGTTATAAATTTCAACATACAAAATGTTAATACAAATAAGTACGAATAGTTGGCATATATATGCATTGGAGTCAGAAAACTACCTCAACATTCTCCCAAACTATCACTTTCTTTTTCTTGTCCACCTTTCCTTCAGCTTTTTTTAATTGTTTTATAGCCCTATATGTTAATGTAACACATTGAATTGACATTAGTAAATAGTCATATAATATATATGTTAACAGATATAAATATAAAAATTTACTCACACGAATATTGTCTTTTTCAAAGTGTGTACTCCATCGCCTATTTTTTCACCCTTAGGATCTAGATAATAAATAGTTAGCATCACAAGGACAACAACCAATAAGACCCAATGGTTATTCCTGAGTGATAAGAAGGAAAAAATATATAACTCAAAATCCACAGTGAAATGTAATTTCTTAAGTCAAAATTATAAGCAAAGTAAGCAAACTTACCCAATATTGTATGGGGCTAATATCACGCTCTTTTTCTTTTTACCAAAATATTTAAATGTTGTAGAGCAGTATAGGGTAATAGATGCAGTGTCTTTAATTACACGACTAATCAAGGATGTAACTAGAAATTCCACATGGGTCATTGAAAACTCTATACATACCCTATGTAAGTGGCAGCAAAACATATATAATGTATGCATTAATATATAAGAAAACAGATCACCATATATAAAATGGGGTATATAGCTATATAAGATATCACCATATGCAAAGTTCTATCATAGATGTATTCAAACAACCATAACAAAACAACTCCAAAACATCTTATAGAAATATACTAGTATAATAAAACCATCGTAGGATAATCTTCTTCATGTTCGCCTAAAAATAGTGTCATACCCCTACATTGAGGACCTATTGAGTTGAATAGGTCTGTCCAAGCCAACAAGGTAATTGAAGAGGAGGTGGATGTGGAGGAGGACAATCTCTAAGGGGTTTCTTAGGCCCTATGTCCTGCATATATGATGAGTGCTATTTCAGCACTTCTTTTTCTACAAATTATTAATCTTGTCACAGAAATACTCAATTCATCTCTTGAAATTGCACAAATTAATATTTTCTCATTTTATCAAGAATCTGACAATCATGTGCATTGTATTGTAGTTTCAGGAGCTGAACCGATCGTCTGACATCACTAACTGATCATTTCACTATCACAAACAGATCATCTCAGTTGTTCAAATGCTCGTTTTGCATTCTAGCATTGATCATTGCTCTTGAGTAGACAACTAGCCAGATCGCCTGATTCCCAATCCAAACGCTCAGCTCAAGCCCTATTGATAGGAAGAAACACACTTTTGACTGCGTCGCCACCCTAATTAGGGATGGCAGTCAATCGCTTGGTGGCCGCCATCCACCAGCGTCCAGCCGATCAGTTCACTTCTAAACCGGTCGGTTGGCAGACAGCCAAAAAGCCAGCCACCGACCATTTATTTTACCCTAAACCTAATGTATACCCCCCCTCTTTCTCCTATAAAAGGAGGGGCACTTCCTCCTCATTGGGGCATCTCAGTTTTTCTTATATTAAGTGTTCTGAAGCAATTTTCCTTGTATTCTCCTTCTAGATCTGAATAAAGTGGCTTGCATCTTGTTACATGTTATTCCGTTGTGTTTAAATCTAGTACTAGCTTTTCTCCTCCTCCCACCTCTTGAGCAATCGAGCAAGGTAGGAAGAGACAGCCATCCTCATTGTCTCTAATTGAGGATCAGTAGTCGTAAGACTCGAAGATGGCTAGATCACTTCCTTCCTCCATTTCTCTCTGCTCCTTCTCCATGTGTGAGTAGTTCTTTATTGAGGAAAGGGGAATAGCCCCTTAGCCATGGCTTTATCGACTTTTCCTTAAAAAATGATTCTATATGGATTTTGGGTTTGAAAACTAATTGATCTATCAAAGTAATTAATTGATTTGATCAAAAGTTAATCTGGATGGATATGACCGTGGAAGTTCAGATTTAGAACAACAAACCCAATCACATAGAAGTTTTGAAATGACCGTGGATCTTCTTCTTTTAGGATGATGAACTGAGAATCATGAGCACCAGGACCAATGGGCTCATGTGGAGACCATCTTTAGTGGATTTTCATTAATTCACTTGCCTTCATCGAATCCATTATTTTTAAAGGATTGGTTGCTTTTTCCTAGGCTAAGGTGGTGAAAACCCCTAAAGCCTCAATTCTCATCTCTTGATTTAATCACCGCTTGCTTTTCTTTCTCTATAGTCTATTCATTCATAATAGTTTTTCCTGTGCTGACAACAATCTTAATTTTCCTTGTGACAGGGCAAATTTACATTCTTGTTAAGTGTGTTTCCATTCTTGCATTTCTTTCCTTAGTGCTAATCAGCAACCCCCAAAACTCGACTTTTACTTTCTGTTCCAAATCTAAAAAAATACCAAAAACAAATAACAAGTTCTTCAAAACAATTGGGATAAAAAGAAACAATCTTAAAAATTTGTCCTGTGGGATCAACCCTTTCTATACTAGCCTTAATCAGAAAGTCGAAAAAGGATTAAACTCTAAGATAATTTTTGTAGTGATTGTAAGTGCTAAATGACGCATTAACAATTTGGTGTCGTTACTGGGGACAATGGATTTGTTTCTTCGAACCCCAAAATTTTTTGAAAAACTTTTTTTCCTTTTTTTAATGCCTTCCGAGTAACATTCCGGTTACTCCTTCGTCTGCCGAGTTTCCATTCTGGTAGTCCATTTTTTCTACACACGATTAACTGCTTCATTTGTGCATGCGACGCCCAAACGTTGATTCTCAATCGTTTGATCCGGAAATAGGAAGGACTTTTCATCGTTTAAATCATCAAAGTCTAGCAAGAATGAATGAAGAAGTCGCCCGTAGGATCGAGCAAGAATGAATGAAGAAGTCACCCGTAGGATCGACCAAGCTCTCACAGCTCAAAGATAGCTCATTCAAGCCGAACAAGCAGAAAGAGAAGCCTCTTTACGAGCAGCCTATAGGGCTGAACAAGAAGCCATAGAAGCCGATAGGAGGGAAGCCGAAAGGCAAAAACAATTAAAAGATTTTTCTGTTCCAAAAACTGCCTATGCACAACATCCAGTCATACCTCTTGACATCATTTCTCCACAATTTGAGATCTGAACACAATGGATCACCGTGATGCAAGCCAACCCCTTCTCTGGCAACAATGGAGAAAGTTTTCAAGATCATCTCCAAAGGTTCATTGACCTTTGCTCCCTGAACAAACTTCCTGGTGTCTCTGAAGATGCTATCTACCTTAGGTTGTTCAAGTATTCCCTCTCCAG
Source organism: Alisma plantago-aquatica (assembly GCA_963693085.1). NCBI lineage: Eukaryota > Viridiplantae > Streptophyta > Magnoliopsida > Alismatales > Alismataceae > Alisma > Alisma plantago-aquatica. The sequence goes on along the minus strand of OY856412.1, from coordinate 149,032,429 downwards.
CCAAGCTAGTAGATGGTACAACTCTATGGAGAGCGAAGACCATGTCACATCTTGGGAAGTTCTACAAAGCAAGTTTCTTGAAAAAAATTACCCCCCGTCTCTCACCTATGAACTTAGGGGTCAAATAACTCACTTTTCCATGTCCCCGGGAGAGTCTTTAGGAGAAGCCTGGAAAAGGTTCAAAGACTTACTTAGAAAGTGCCCCCACCATGATATCTCTCAAGCCCAACTCATAGAGATCTTCTATCGTGGTGTTGATGATGATACCAAATTCTTTCTCGATTCCTCATCTGGAGGAAATTTCATGCATCAAAGTTAGACTAGCACATGGGAAGTAGTCAAATGGGCTTCCAAAATAAGGGCTAGAAGAGGAATTGGTGGAATCCTTAAGGTAGCCAAGGCAGAAGTTAATAATGATATCCAAAGCATAGCAGAAAGCCTCAAATTAATTTCCTTAAAACAAGATTGATTAGAGTCATCTTTGGTCACCCTTAGGGAGTCACCTCAACAACTAAAAGCCATGGATTCTCTTTGTGGTATTTGTCAAGGATATGACCATACCACCCTCCACTGTCAATACCTCTACAACATGCCCATGCAACCTAAAATAGGACAACAACCAGAGGACCTCAATTGAATCTATACCATACCGGGCCAAGGTTACTACAATCCCAACCAAACTAGAAACCACCCTGGTTTCCAATATGGGAACCCTTCTGGTGCCGAGAACTCTAGCCAACTCCAAACTCAACAAAGGCCTCCCTACCCTCAAGGTAATAATCGACCACCACCTGGATTCCCATACAACAATCAAAGGAACTTTGGAAACCAAGGAAATTACCAAGGAAATTACCTAACCCGACCACCATATCAAGGACAATAGTTTCAAAATTTAAACCTTCCTCCTCAAAACCACAATCAACCACCCCCTCAACCAAATGTCCCTACCACTACCCCTTCATCATATGAAAGGATAGCTGCCTTGGAGCAAATCATCGTTGCTCAACAAGCTCATCAAAAGGCGACAGATGCCCAACTAGCTCGTCTGTTTGCCCAACAGAAACCCCTTGTCGGGACTTTTGTAAGGCAGCCTGAAAACAACCCCAAACATCCCGAACAACTCAAGGTTGTCTCTACTCGTTCGTGAAAAGTGCAAACTCCTCCATCTCCTGAAAAATCTCTAGACACACCTCTAGAATTCGAGGATGAGGACATGGTCGTTGTCGAGCCTAAAGCTACTTTCAAACCATCCACCCCACCCCCGAAACCCCTCAAGCAGAAAATGAAGAACCAATCTACAAACCCCAACCTCCCTACCTAGCCCGCCTCAAACAAACAAGACTTGATGCCCGTTTCATGAAATTTAGGGATGTTATGAAAAAAATACATGTTGACATTCCCTTCCTTGATGCTTTGGCTGACATGCCCGCGTGGTCCAAGTACATGAAATCTCTCTTGACTAGGAAGTATGTTACTAAAGAATACGAGACTGTTAAACTTGCTAGGACCACTTTAGACATTATCCTAAGTAAGATGCCTAAAAAATAGAAGGATCCAGGTTCTTTTGGAATAGGATGCTACTTGGGCGACAATGCTTGTAGAAAAGGGTTAGCAGATTTAGGAGCCAGTATATCCACCATGCCTTATAGCCTTTGCAAAAAACTAGGATTCAATGACATGTTACCCACGGCCATGACCATCCAACTAGCAGACTCATCCACAACCAAACCCATGGGAATCATAGAAGACATTCCGGTAAAAGTTGGAAATAATACATATGTCCCTTGTGATTTTGTGATCATGGACATCAAGGAAGATTTACGCTACCCTCTCATTTTTGGACGTCCCTTCTTAGCCACTGTCCGTGCCTTAATTGATGTCGAGGCTGGCACCATTTTGTTAAGGCTTGGGAAGCAAAACCTTGAGTTTGGGGTGTTTGAAAGCATGAGGGGACCTAGCCTTGAGGAAGAAGTCTACCTCCTTGATTGCATTGATGAATTATCCCAACTAAAGCAGGAATGGGAGTTAGTTGATGACCCCCTACAAACTACCCTCACTATCCTTGCCGAATGTGATTTTGACAATGAACCATTAAACCAACTCAAGATTCATTTGGATAACTTTGAGGAGATCCCCAATACCAAAATTGAAGACCTTAAGATGATCTCCATCATAGAAGAAAAGGTTGAACCACCAAAAGCCCCAGAAATGAAGACTCTACCCATAGGCCTGAAATATGTGTTTCTTGATGAACAACAATTATGCCATGTTATTATCAATTCTGACCTTACCATTGAACAAGAAAACATGCTTATGGGAGAACTTAGGAAAAGAAAAATAGTGTTAGGGTACAAAATGACGGATTTAGTTGGGATAGATCAATCAATTTGCATCCACAAAATCCTAATGATTGAAAATAGCAAACCTTCCCAAGACCCACAAAGGAAACTCAACCCAAACATGAAGGAAGTTGTCCGTCTTGAAGTGATTAAACTTTTGACTGCAGGGATCATCTACCCCATTTCTGACTCTCCTTGGGTCAGCCATGTCCAAGTCGTCCCCAAAAAAGGTGGGACCACAGTCATTAGGAATGAGAAGAATGAGCTCATTTCCACCCAACCGTCACAGGGTGGAGGATTTGCATTAACTACAAGAAACTCAACAAAGAAACTAGGAAAGACCACTCCCCACTTCCCTTCCTCGATCAAGTTCTTTAACATTTAGCTCATCAACAATACTTTTGTTATCTAGATGGCTACACATGTTTTTATCAGATTCCCATTCATCCTGATGATCAAGAAAAAACCACTTTCATATGCCCTTTCAGTACATATGCCTTTAGACGAATGCCCTTTGTCCTGTGCAATGCACCGGCCACTTTTCAAAGATGTATGTCTGCCATTTTTTCAGGGTTAACTAAAACTGTCATGGATGTTTTCGTGGACGATTTCTCCATCTATGGGGATAGTTTTGATTCTTGCCTTGGAAACCTCTCCCTTATTCTTGATAGGTGCGTCGAGTCACACTTAGTCCTTAATTGGGAGAAGTGTCACTTCATGGTTAAGGAAGGTATTGTCCTGGGCCATAAGGTAAGCAACCAAGGCATTGAAGTGGACAAAGCTAAGATTGAGGTCATCATCAAGCTTCCCCCTCCTACCTCAGTCAAAGACATCTAGGCCTTCCTAGGACACGCTGGTTTCTATCAACGTTTCATTCGTAACTTCTCTAAAATCACCAAACCTCTCACCAACCTCCTTCAAAAGGAGGTTCCTTTAAATTTTGACAAAGCTTGCATGAACATCTTTCTATGCTTGAAGGATGCTATCACCACAACTCCTATCATCCGTGCTCCTGACTGGGCCTTACCCTTTGAAATCATGTGCGATGCTAGTGATTTTGCTGTAGGTTCCATTTTAGGACAAAGAATTGACAAGAAACACCATGTCATTTATTATGCATCCAAGACCTTAGATGAGGCTCAGCGAAATTACACCGTCACAGAAAAAGAAATGCGAGCAATTTTCTATGCATTCGATAAATTTCGCTCATATCTTTTTGGTTCAAAGGTTGTTGTTTATATTGATCATGCAGCCATCCGCTACCTCATGACCAAGAAAGATGCCAAGCCTAGACTCATAAGATGGATTTTGTTATTGCAGGAATTTGATCTAGAAATCCTAGACAAAAAGGGATCTGAAAATGTCGTAGCTGACCACCTAAGTAGACTTAGCTATAGCCCCATTGATGAAAATCCCATAAATGAATCCTTACATGATGACCAATTACTCAAGGTAGACTCCCAATTCCCTTGGTTTGCTGATTTTGTGAATTATTTAGCTGCAGGTGTATTGCATCCCTAATATAAGGGACACTCTAAAGAAAAAAATTTACATGAAGTCAAAAATTATTTTTGGGATGAACCTTTCTTTTCAGACTTTGCGCCTACGGTTTGTATCATCGTTGTGTTTCCCAAGAAGAAAGCATTGACATCCTAGAACAATGCCACTCTGGCCCCTGTGGTGGACATATGAGTTCCCAAAAAACCGCTAGAAAGGTCTTGCAATGTGGTTTTTATTGGACCACCATCTTCGAGGACTCTTATGACTATGTGATTTCTTATCATCAATGTCAAAGGACAGGAAACATTTCCAAACATGACCAAATGCCCATAACATCTTGGCAAGAATTAGAGATCTTTGATGTCTGAGGAATCGACTACATGGGCCCATTTCCTTCTTCTTATGGGTTTTCTTACATTTTAGTCGCAGTCGATTACGTGTCAAAGTGTGTTGAAGCCATACCCACTAAAACTTGTGATTCTAAACCTATTAAGAAACTCTTTAAAGATATCATTTTTCCAAGATTTGGAGTCCCTCACACCGTCATTTCCGACGGGGGATCCCATTTTTTGCAGAAACGTTTTGAGGCTCTTTTGAAAAAATATGGAGTTTACCACAAAGTTGCCACTCCTTACAATCCTCAGACCAGTAGGCAAGTAGAAGTATCCAACAGACAAATCAAATCAATTTTAGAAAAAACTGTTGGACGCACTAGGAAAGATTGGGAGTTAAAAATCAATGACGCTCTGTGGGCATATCGTACTGCCTATAAAATACCCATTGGTACCACCCCTTTCAGACTGATCTACGGTAAGTCATGTCACGTACCAATAGAACAAGAGCACAAAGCCAGTTGGGCCATCAAAAGTTTGAATTTTGACCTTTCCAGGGCTGGAGAGAAATGTTTTCTCCAAATGAATGAGCTTGATGAACTTAGGATGAGTGCCTACGAAAATGCAAGAATCTACAAAGACCAAAACAAAATGTGGCATGATGGTCATATCAAGCGCAAAGACATTAGAGAAGGGGATCAAGTTTTAGTTTTTAACTCAAGATTACGACTTTTCCCAGGAAAACTCAAGTCGAGATACTATGGCCCTTATATTGTCAAGCGTGTGTATTCACACGGTGCTTTTCTTCTCTGGGATAAAGTTTTGAGTGAAATTAAGGTCAATGGGCACCGTCTTAAAAGATACATTATTACTGAAGATGTCATCACCTCAGACTCAACCAATTATCCACCATTAGCAGACCTGAACCTCACCGACCCCGCAACTTCCCCAGAATCTAAATTATCTGATCTTTGTCGATCCACGACGTAAAATAAGGCACTAGTTGGGAGGCATCCCAACACTATCTTCCCTTCTGTTCTTTTTTTTTTCTTTGTTTTATTCTGTTTTCTTTCTTATCTGTTTCCGATCCGACCGGTTACCACTACCAGCCGCTCGGCTCAAGCTTGTTTTTTTGGATGCCTCTACATCTCAAGCGATCGTCTGGTAATCCAGTCGCTCGGCTCGTTCCTCGACTATTCCCCAATAATTTTATGCAGCCGCCACCCCTTTACTTCTTCTGTCCGGCGCCCTAGGCAAACCAGCCTATCGGTTGGATACCCAACCGATCGGCTCGTTGCTCCATTGCTTTATATAATACACCCAATGCAAGACCTCTCTCCCATCTCCTCGCTTACCCTAGCTGCCACCCTCGCTTTCACTCGCTCGCTCGAGCTTGCCGACACTCCGCTCACCGTTTCCTCCTCTTCGTACGATCGGCCTGATTCTCAGTCGGATGGCTAGCCCTTCCACCACTTGGGGTTTAAGCTCCCCGCTCAACCCATCTACTCGGCCGCACCATCGCAGTTGCTACTCTTGTTGTTCTTGGCTCCATCTCCCTGATCTGTTCAGCCGCCCGCCTGGCTAGACGACCGACCGCCTCGCTCCGACACCACCCGTTTTGCATGCTAGACGACCGACAGTCTGGCTGCATCACCACTGCCCTTTCTTTTCTCCTGATCTGTTCAGCCGCCCGCCTGGCTGTGACGCCGCCCATCTCACCAGCCAGTCGGCCGTCAGCTTGCTCCACTGAGTGCTTAGATCTAGACTCAGCCGACCGCTTTGGTCTACCAACCGCCCATCTCAGACAAATAAAACGCTCGTTTCATCAGCCAGATGATCGGTTGGTCTGCTCCAGACGATTGGTTTACTTGCTCAACTGATCGGCTTGTCTCTACAGCAGTCATGTTCAGCCACTTTCCCAGGGTAAGGGCAAGGCCCCTACATCCTCTTCCAGGGACCCTCCTCGTCGTTACAGTTCTCATCTCGGAATCCAATTCCGCACGCCCTCCCCTACTAGAGAGTCTTCCCCCGAGTTAACTGAAGAGATGTGTCGTGACATCGATGAGGCGGATCAGCTTCTCCGCGAGATGGAGGGCACTCAGAAGGTTGCCAACGATCCGGACTCCACCATCCCCCGTTCACCCCGCATAGCTCCCATTCTGGGTAGATATGACCAATTTACTAGCGTCGAGCACCGACAGCGTTATGAGGAGATGTATGCAATTGGTGTTTCCCTTCCCCGTTGGGCGTGCGGCACAACCCTAGACAGTTTGGGCACCCGCGATGCTACTGATGATATCCTATGAAGAAACCACATCCTTATCTTTCCCTACCATGTCACCTCTATTTACTGTGATCTTACCCTCGAGTTTTTGAGCACTTTCCACAGGTTACACTATTCTTTTGGAAACTCGAGTTGTAAATTCCGGATTTTTGGGAAAAATCTGGAGTCTTATGTCGGGAAAATCACTTCTTTTCTCCTCGATGGTAGAGATGATTATTGGCTAGAACGATGTATGGCGCATTCTCATGACTCCTACCCAGACAATTACGATAGAGACAAGTTTTGGGCTGAGATCACCGGGCTTCTACTCCGTCTTCCTAATGACCCAAGGCCTCTTACATCCACAACCCGTTGGTCCGTTACCTTCACCGCATCTTATCCTGCACCATTTTCAATCGGGAAGGTACTCAGGGAGCAATCACTCAGGTAGAACTTTATGCTCTCTGGTGTCTTTTACATGAAGATCCTTTTAACTGGGGAAATGCTATTATTGAGCACTTTGGTACCCAAGCCATCTGAGCCACTTCCTCTTCCTTCCGTATCGGCCACTATGTCACCCAGCTCGCAATATTTTTGGGCTACACCCACATCGCCTTTCCTCCGCTTGAGCTCAAAAATCACCTCATCAATACTCACTATTTGAAGAATAGTAGGTTTATCCATTAGGGCACCGAGGGCGTTTATTACCTTTTGTTTAAGGACACTCAGGTGGTCCTCCAACTCCCATTACATTTGCAATTTGCGGCAGCAAACTGTCTATGAGTTAACTGATCTATGAGGCCATATACAGAGATTCAATCCAGAGCATCCCGACCCATACACCATCCTTAAGCCACAACCTCATAGGAGGAGCCTCTTTCTAGAGGCTCACGAAGAGGAAACTAGACTGCCATCACCACCTTCCAGGCATCACACTAGGCATCGAGCAGACGACGACGTTGGCCCCTACGGCTTCTATGAGGTCCAGTCTCAGCTGGATGAGATTCAGTGAGAGCAGCAGAGACAGGGCCACCAGCTCAACCACATGTACCTAATGCAGCATTCACAGGAGTCTTGGCATGTGGACTACGGTCACTATGCCCCTACTCAACCGGCATATGAGGAGTATAGAGCACAGTAGAGTTATCCCGGTCCTGACTCTCCTTATTGGGGAAACTACTACTACTCCCACCTGTAGCACCCTCCACCACAATAAATCTTCCCTCCATATCGTTCTAAGAGTTTGCTCGGGATGAGCAAATTTCTAAGTTCGAGGTGGGGGTGGGTGGTACGTGATCCACCCTCTATCTTCCCTTTTCAGCATTTCTTTTGCATTTTATCTTCTATTGTACTATTTTTCTTTCAAACATAGGCCTTACTCTAGTCGGCTGAATGTTGTATTTTATCTGCAAAAATGAAATTTGTCAAAACAATTGCATTCTCAAACTTATTCAAAAAACATTGAAATATCAAGTTCCCTATGGTCATGAAAGTAATTCTTGGAAACGGTGGCAAGCCTTAGAGTATCAAATAGAATCAAATGCAAATTTTCTTATTTTTAGCATTAGATTAACTTATTCTTTTTACTTTCATATAATGTAGCTACATGTCTCTTCTATCTTATGCAACAACACTAAAATAAAAGTTTGAAATTCACACATGGGGACAAATAAATCTGCTTGCCAAACCCTAAGACCGGGGTGGCAAGCCCCTTCTCCCTATCTCTTCCATACCCCTCATAAATGTAATAGGGGCGTACCGCCAAAAGATGCCAAAAAAGAGCACACAAAAAAATTGTGGTCAATGTAACCGCAAGTCCATAAATAATATCCCAAGTCGAATAGAGGAGGGATCCAACTTCCACACCCCCACTTCTCTCGTCCCCGTGAATGAAAATTTAAAAAAAATTGAAAATTGAGTGTCGAAGCGCAAGTTAGATCAAGACTGTCTTTACAAAATATAAGTTTAAAAAAATTAAGTTATGAAAAATGCTTTCATAAAAAACATAGAGCTTGCAATTTGTGGTTCTAGGAGATGGGTCGCTTGGCCATGAAAAGGATAGAAGAATTGCTAATCTAGGGAGGATGAACTTGATATACAAAATCTTTGAATCATTTTGGTTTTTCAATTGTTTGAGGAGAAGCAAAACTTTAAGTCCGGGGTATTTTGATGAGTGCTATTTCAGCACTTCTTTTTCTACAAATTATTAAGCTTGTCACATAGAAATACTCAATTCATCTCTTGAAATTGCACAAATTAATATTTTCTCATTTTATCAAGAATTTGACAATCATGTGCATTGTATTGCAGTTTCAGGAGCTAAACCGATTGTCTGACATCACCAACTAATCGTTTCACTATCATAAACCAATCGTCTCAGTTGTTCAAATGCTCATTTTGCGTTCTAGCGTTGATCATTGCTCTTGACCAGACGACCAACCAGATCGCCCGATTCCCAATCCAAATGCTCGACCCAAGCCCTATTGATGGGAAGAAACACACTTTTGACTGTGCCGCCACCCTAATTAGGGTTGGAAGTCGATCGCTTGGCGGCCGCCATCCACCACCGTCCAGCCGATCAGTTCACTTCTGAACCGATCAGTTGGCAGACAGTCAAAAAGCCAGCCGCTGGTCATTTCTTTTGCCCTAAACCTAATGTATACCCCCTCCTTCTCCTATAAAAGGAGGGGCACATCCTTCTCATTGTGGCATCTCGGGTTTTCTTGTATTAAGTTATCTGAAGCAATTTTCCTTGTATTCTCCTTCTAGATCTGAATAAAGTGGCTTGCATCTTGTTACATGTTAGTTCATTATTCTGTTGTGTTTAAATCTAGTACTTTCTTTTCTCCTCCTCCCCCTCTTGAGCAATCGAGCAAAGTAGGAAGAGACAACCATACTCATTGTCTCTAATTGAGGATATATAGTCATAAGACTTGAAGATGGCTAGATCACTTCCTTCCTCCGTCTCTCTCTCTACTCCTTCTCCATGTGTGAGTAGTTCTTTATTGAGACAAGGGGAATAGTCCCATAGCCATGGCTTTATTGACTTTTCCTTAAAAAACAATTCTAGATGGCTTTTGGGTTTGATAACTAATTGATCTGTCAAAGTAATTAATTGATTTGATCAAAAGTTAATCTGGATGGATATGATCGTGGAAGTTCAGATTTAGAACAACAAACCCAATCACATAGAAGTTTTGAAACGACTGTGGATCTTCTTCTTTTAGGATAATGAATTGAGAAGCATGAGCACCAAGACCAATGGGCTCATGTGGAGTCCATCTTTAGTGGATTTTCATTAATTCACTTTCCTTCATCGAATCTGTCATTTTTAAAGGATTGGTTGCTTTTGCCTAGGCTAAGGTGGTGAAAACCCCTAAAGCCTCGATTCTCATCTCTTGATTTAATCACCGCTTGCTTTGCTTTCTCTATAGTCTTTTCATTCATAATAGTTTTTCTTGTACTAACAACAATCTTAATTTTCCTTGTGACATGGCAAATTTACATTCTTTTTTAGTGTGTTTCCATTCTTGCATTTCTTTCCTTAGTGCTAATCATCAACCCCCAAAACTCGACTTTTAATTTCTATTCCAAATCTAAAAAAATACCAAAAACAAATAACAAGTTCTTCAAAACAATTGGGATAAAAAGAAACAATCTTAAAAAGTTGTCATGTGGGATCGACCCTTTCTATACTAGCCTTAATCAGAAAGTTGAAAAAGGATTAAACTCTAGGATAATTATCTTAGTGATTGTATGTGCTAAATGACGTATTAACAATATATAATTTCATATCAATTTTCATGTATATACAGATACAAATGTAATGTAAATTTACCATATATCATGATCAGTATAGATAACTCCCACTTTGGGCCACGCGACCGTGTCGCCTTCTACTTCACCTATCATCTCAGTGTCGGGGTGGTTATATGGCAGTGGATACTTCTTCCAATATCTGTATACAAGCCTCATGCAGATCGTACCGGCAGGTAATTGAGCACCATGAGGTGTGGCACCTATAAGGGATGGACAAGTCTCACCCACAGAAACAACATATTCTTATCATTATAGACAGAATGGCCTCAACCCTACAAATTTTCATATAGTGTTATATATATACCTAAACATATCATCATGGAAAGATTAATATGTCATAAAAATACTCACAGCAGACATGCTAGGTGTTGGGTCCACATGATTACTCCCAACCACCTCTATCACAGGGGGGTCCACCTCGTATGAAGAGTGGGGCAACACAACTGGTACTATCTGATTAGGTGACTAAGAAGCCTCCCACATGCTCATTGCTTCATGAATTCCCTTTGCAATTAACTCTTTTACCTCCTCTTTTGAGAATCCCCCTTTTTGGACAGATTTGTGCTCTAATGGCCCAAATAACGCTCTTATACTCACACCAGTGCCTACAACCCTAACACGTTCAGGATGCTCTAGGTTACCTAGAGCAACTATGAATTCATCCCTTGTGCCCTCAGGGATAAACTTGCCTTGTTTCCTTTGTTCATGGAGCTCCCGCTAATCATCATCAATAGTAATTGGAAAGTAAAACATAAAAATCCTTAATACAATTTCTCATAGAGTTAAATAATACCATTTTTGATGCTGCCTCAACCATTACGGGGTTGCTTATTTCTCCAGATTTGGATTTCCTCCCAACTATCCATATATCATGGCAAAGTACAAGTTCAGTAGTGGTAGAGTACTCAACAGTCCTAGGACCTAGGAGTAGGCTACTGAGAAGTATATGTTGGTAAGTATGCCCATAGAGCTAATCATGTGATGATTGACATGGCATATACCATAAAGTATTTGATTAATACTCATAAAGGCAATCTTCCAATTCATTCTGTTTTTTTCAGTTATGAGATAATGAGGAAACATTATGAACGTCTAAAGAATGGCAATGCTCAATGATATATGTCTTCAAGTATGTGACTTGCAAGAATGAGATCATACAAATTCTAAGAGTATGTAAATTTTTATTATGTCCCTATTCGGTTGTTAGTGTGAAAGGTAGATAGACATCAGTAACACATAAGACTAGAGTGTGGTTGGTTGATGACAGAATCTCATTAGTCATGATATGACAATACCAAACCGAGCACACAGATACATGTTAGGGAACAATGTATCAGACAAACAGACCTTGAGAGTGACAAATGAAAACCATAATTAGTGTTCATAATCATCTCTCATAGTGAAGGTGGTGATTGTGATTCCTAGGCCAAAAATCACTACATTCGTCACATGTCGTTGGGTACGCTTTGACATCATCAAATATAGTCCTAAAACATGGGTTGATATAACGATGAAGATTGGGTGACTTTGACATGTGGGGATAGACTGTGAGTGATAGCTATGTGATTTGTCCCTCCTACTGGAGTATGATGTCCTGGCCATTTGATAAGCAAGACTGAGAAATGCATGTGCATGCACATGTGAATCAATATATGATATTGAGATCACATTATCTCAGATAGTCTACTCTTAGTTCAAGGAACATGGATTGAACATTGAGAGGATGACAATTACATGCCTCGTGTTCATTCTGGATATTAGTGACAAAGGAATTATACAATCACTACAACACCTTATACAGATTGTAGGTTGAAGTTTTTCTCCAACTTTCCATTCACTTGGGTAGCACTGATGTGCGACTAGGCATCACTCTCTGCTTGTGATGTCATTAGCTAGCTATGGACATTAACTGCCAACATGGTATGGGACCTATAGGGTCACACACATAGGAACTCATCTAGAAGAGGAGTTTATCTTGAATGATGCTTGGATTGATTACTAAAGTGTTTAGGTATTCAACTCATACAATAGATTGGATAACTAAACTTCCAAACAACCATATCAAGTGTTAAAATGGTCGTTTGGACAGACCAGAAGGGTGTCTCAAGTGTTGAAATGGCCATTTGCATTTTTAGGCTGACCAGAGTTCAAATTGTCTAAGTTCTATCCAAACTAATTAGTGAACCGTCTGGTTCAATCTGTTGAACCGATCAGCTTGACTCATGCTCACCAAGAAACCATTTGGGTGAGTGAGACAGGCATCTCTCATGGGTGAGATGGCTCTTTTGGGTATGAATGAACGTTCTGGAAGTTTCCCAAACTTGTTTTGATTGCACATTACTTATGGTGCATGGAATTAATGTCTAGCATCAATTGGAAACAAATTGTCAATTTTGCATGCAACTAGGAAACTGTGAAACGACTGTCTTGCAGTGCGAGATGGATGTATTGTGTGACCATATGACATTTTGGGTCACCAGATGACCATTTCATGGTTTGTAGGTTGTGAAAATTCAAGATCTTTCAGTCCCTTCCAATCCCACACAGATCACGAATAGACTTGGAACCTTGACCCTAACCCCGCCTATAAATAGAGGGGTATTGGGGGCTTCCCAAAACACAAAAACAAATAGCTGAGAATTAGTTCATCTGATGATTGTTGTCCTCTCTGGTTGTGGTAACTGAGGGAGCCCAAGCAAGTCCTACATAAAAATGGAGGGATAGCAATGGGAGAGAACAACTGAGGATCGTTGTTGTGGGAGAGAAAGTTGGTGACTAATACACCAATGGTAGGAACAACTCTTTACTATATATTCTATTTGAATGACATGAGTTCTAGTTTGTCTATGTGGACCACTCTAGAGGAAGGAGTCCTTTGTCTACTTCTAGGAGGACAACTGTAGCCTACAGTCTGTGGCAAGACCATAGCAGTCGTTGTAGAAGTTGTCGTGTTCATTGTTTGTGGTGAAGATCGGGAGCTTCACAACCACCGTCTAAGAGAAACCAGTGACAATTGAATTGAAGTGAGTTGTTATCACTGGACTTACTTTAAGACCAGGCATAACTCGTTAAACCATCCTTCCTATTTCATCATAGTTGACGTGATCTTGTTGTTATGGGAATACGGATAGATAAAATTTTATTTCCGCTGATATACTTTGTTTCTGTATTTCCCAATAGTGGTATCAAAGCTAGGTTTCTCTTTACAATGTAATAGTTTAATAACCATAGGATAGTTTCTTTTCTTACAACAACGAGGAATATGATCAACACTGGATGAGATGACTAGTTTGTGAGACAAGTCGACCATCATGGAGGACTCTGGAGGACAAAATGATGGAGCCAGACGACCTCTTGGTGGACCCAACTGACTGTTTGGAGGGAGTCTAATCATTGGTTGGGTTGAAGGCCATACAACCCTCTATGATGACCAACCGACCGACCAAGAGGCGAGATGACATGTTCAAAGGTTGAACCAATCTACCCAGATTGGCAAGCACAGTTCTACACCAACAGTAGGGTCAAACATGAGGTGTGATGATTGACCTAGGTGGTAGTAATTCCTTGTGGCTCCAAGGAATTACAAGTAGACAGTCATAAAAATCACCTTTTGTTTTATGTTGCATGTTTACGCTGTGGGATATAGTTGGTATATGATATGTACTATATATTTGGTGATTGGATACAATATATGTATTATATATATGATATATATATATAATCCCTCAAATCAAATATATTAAGTCTAAGATGGTTTTCAATAGAAATATGTATGAAAAACTTGTTCGATCAAGCATAGGTTACACCAAAGCATGGTGCGCCGTCTACCTCGTAGAAGTGTGATGGTAGTAGTGTAGGTTCCGCTAAAGTGGGGTGCATTATTATCGTGTTGGCTATTGGGTTAGGCTCAATTGGTGATTCCTAGAGAGTCTAAGCCCAAAATCATGTAGATGATTATGGCAAAGAGTTGCACATATCATCTATCCAGGAGTTGCATATGATGCAATTGGCATGATTTCCTACCTTAATGGTTGATTATGGATTTTGGTGTAGGTCGGGTAATAATTGAATCATTTTGGATCTTGGCTCATTAAAAATTGTTTGTTGTAGTTTTTTGAATTGATACTTGAGGGTTTCCAATTTGAACAAAATGATGAGAATGATAATGAATTAAAGGCCTAACTACTATGGCCCAAATTCTAATCAAATCAAATCAAAATTGAGTTTTTGATAAAATTGCAAATTCTTTTGTAGAATCAAATGGTAACAAACAACAATCACTTTTCTATGTGATCAGTCTTTGAGAAGGACAAACTCACTGGGAACAACTTCCATGATTGGTTCAGGAAGTTGAGAATCATTCTCACACAAGAGTACAAACTCTATCCTGGAGATGCCAGAACTAGAGGAACCACCTCAAAATGCACTAAGGGTTGACAAGGATGCTTACAAGAAGCATACTAAAGACGTTGTGGATGACAAGTGTCTAATGCTATGCTCCGTGAACTATGAGATGTAAAGGTAGCATGAGAAGATGAATGTGATTGAGATGGTCACACACCTCAAGAGCATGTACCAAGATCAGGGATAAGAGACATACAATGTCTCCAAGTCGTTGTTTAAATGTAGTATGGCAGAAGGAGATCCAGTAGGTTCTCATGTACTCAAGCTTATTAGGTATGTGGAGAACCTAGCTAGTATGGGATTCCCTTTGGGTCAAGAGTTGGACACTGACGTGATTTTGCAGTCTCTATCAGAGTCATATAGTTAGTTTGTCATGAACGACTTTGACAAACCATTGACAGATTTGTTGGGCATGTTGGGAACAGATGAGACACAAATGAAGAAAGACAAGTCCAAGTCTGTGATGATAATCAGTAAGAAAATGGGGAAGTCTAAAGGCAAAGGCAAAGCTAAGAAGAGTCCTAAAGCTAGCCAGAAACCCAAGTCTTCAGATCTCAAGGGAAAGGGAGTTGTAAAGCAAGTAAGAGTCTAATGTCACCATTGTCACCATCTTGGACACTGGAAAAGGAATTTCCCACTCTGGTTAGAGGAAATAAAGAAGAAGAAGAAGAAGAAGAAGAAGAAGGAAGGCACTGATGCCTCCACTTCTGGTATAAACATTATAAGATAAATTTGATTACTTCTTCAATTTGGTATGTGATACCAAACATAGATCTAACATACTGATGCATAGGATCTGACAAGAAGTAAAATCCTTCATAGAAAGACAAAGATGGACAAGGTGGACAAGAGTTTCGGAAGTTGTAGTCTAGATTTAAAGTTATCTTAGCCCAATGAGCATGTAATAGAGTTAATAGAGCTATTCTTTCATTGTGCCACAAAATAGAAATATTTACTTTAAAGTATCTTGTATGACAAGGATGACAAATCAATAAAGTAAGATACTAATGTTTTTGTTTCAAAATATATGATCTTACATGGCAACGCCCAATCATCTAAATGGTCTTTGCATGAAAGATTTTAAGATGGGTGTTTATAATGTTAATACCAAAGGATTATAATTCATAACTCAAGATTATCATTAGCAAGAAGTCATCTTGGGCGTACAATTAAGAAATGCATGTCTAGAGTACATATTGATGTTAATCTAGATTCCCTAGATTATTGAACCTGAGGAAATATGCAAGTCTTTCTTAAGCACAATATGACATAACATCCTTCTCTAAATGTAGGGGGAGGATAAGCATTCCATTATACCTCATACATGTGATGCATTATTATATCTTATGGAATGAATGCTATAGATAATTACTTATACCTCATATTCATGTACAGGTAATATGATTATATGTACTCAGTATAACGGAAATCTCTTGAAATGTTCAAGGAGATTATAAATGAAGTATGACTTTGACAAAAGTATTAAGAAACTTTGATGAGATCAAATGTTAAAATACTTTACATCGATACCTTGAGTACCTTCAAGGAAAAAAGTGTGATAGTGTATCAAAAGTCAAATCCATCTAAACATGATGATGTGTCAGAATGAAGGAATTATACCATGATGAGTCATGATATAATTATCAATTGAACTAATCTTCTTATTCTCATAAATATATATACATGTCACTAAATGATGTACCATCTATATGATATTATTTGGAATGTCCTAATATGTCTAAAGGATTGACACCTACATTGAGAAAGTAGTTTATTGAAAAGGTTTATACATAAACCACGACTGTTGAATCCCAAATCCAAAAGCAAAAGTGTTTTGCTTTAAGGATAACTGGATTTCAAAAGAATCAGTGGGAGGAAAAGTAGAACTCAAAATGTTTGAGGTCAACAAAAGGGTACAATGAGAACTAAGAGAATCACAAGTTTTATGGAATCTTAATTTCTTCATGTGAAACAGAACAAAATAGTTCTAGTAAAACACATCTGAGGTTGGGGGATGATCCAACAATTTAGATAGGTTGGTCATAATAGGATGAGTCAACAAATCAACTAGAAACTATAGAGTACCATAATATGAGTAGTTATGGAGTCCATGTAAACTAACAAGGTATGACCTTGATAGTACTACTTGAGGATTAAAATCCACAAGGTGAAGATAGGGTCTTGTGGAAAAGACCTACTTGGATAACATAAAAGGGTGGATTGGTTGAATAAGGTTTTCAAGTAGTTCAAGTTGTTGAACATGATATAAACTCCTTTACCAATTTTCAAGCTTGTTTTCACAGTTAAAATAAACTAAGATATTTGGCATATGAAGATAAAATTGGATTTGTTAAAGGGAATACATCATAGGATGTGTGCGTGACAAAACCTAGAAGGTTTTAAAACTTCAAGAATGCAAATAGAGTCTCTATGAACTACAAAGTTCAATCTAGCATTGAAACAAGCATCTCAGAATTGTTATCTTTTATTTTGACAAGATAGTCAAAGAGTTTGACTTGAATCAAGATAAAAGATGGAATTTGTGATTACAAAAGATTTAGTGGGAGCATATATGAATATTCCACATATAATGAGGAATCACATCTCAATATTGTGATCTGGCATGAAAACACCTTCAATAATGAAGGATAAGGTGAAACATATTATGAGATAGGGATCAAGACCTATGAGATAGTTCTTGAATGTTTCACATTGGAAGTTTGAACACACACAGTAGCAATGTGTTGAAGGATTTCAACACGAAAGGATTCAATGAGAGAGAATCTAGATTAGTCTCCCATGAACCATATGTTCCAATGCTTGTGAAGAAAGGAAATGACATGATTAAGATGCCATAGGTTGTAACAATGGATATATCTTGAATGTTATTAGTGTACATGGCATGTATATCTTGTATGTATTGGACATGACAAGATGATGGTAAATTCCAATAAGGGTTATTGGAATGTCATTAGAGAGATCCATTAGTACTTGAGAAGTACCTAAGGATAGATTGATAATCAATAGAGATACTAATAAAAGGAAGAGTTGGATGTAAAGGGTTACATCAACGCAAGCTTCCAAATGACAAAAGTGATCGCAAACTAAAATATATTTTAAAAAGGAGAAATGTTGTTAGTTGGAAGGGTTCCCAACTAATAACCATTAATTCTATTCTATAATAGAAGTTGAGCATCTTGTGTTGTGAACACAGTGATACTATATGGATATAGAAGTTCATGTGATGAACTTATAGATGTTCAAACCTTTGATGACACAGTAGTGATATTGTGACAACAATGGAGCTACTTGTTAGGCATGGAATATCAAATACCATATTACGGAAGCTCCATCTCATACGAGAAATCATACGACAAAGAGATAAGGAAACATGCAATATACCGACTATAAGAAAAGTGTTGTTAACCCATTGTGTCAGCACTAGTACAAAAGAAGCATGGTGGACATGTTTAGACCACCAAGAATATGATTCAGTGGGGATTGTCTCTAAGTGGAAGTGGGAGTCTGTTGGTGAGGTATGCCCATAGAACCAATTATGTGATGATTGATATGGAATATACCATAAAGGATTTGATTAATACTCATAGCAAGCTTCTAATTCATTATGTTTCGTTCAGTTATGAGATAATGAGGAAACATTATGAATGTCTAAAGAATGGCAATACTCAGTGACGTATGTCTTCAAGTACATGACTTGGAAGAATGAGATCATACAAATTCTAAGAGTTTGTACATTCTTATTATGTCCCTATTCAGTTGTTACTGTTGAAGGTAGATAGACACAAGAAACACATAAGACTAGAGTATGGGTTGGTTGATGATAGAATCACATTAATCATGATATGGAAATATCAAACCAAGCACACAGATACATGTTAAGGAACATTGTATCAAATAGACCCACCATGAGAGTGATATATGAAAATTATAATTGATGGTCATAGTCATCTCTCATAGTGAAGGTGGTGATTTTGATTCTTAGACCTGAAATCACTTCACTTATCACATATCGTTGGGTATGCTTTGACATCATCAAACACAGTCTTGAAATATGGGTTGTTATAACTGTGATGATTGGGTGACTTAGAAACATGGGGATAGATTCTGAGTGATAGATATGGGATTTGTCCCTCCTACTAGAGTATGATGTCCTGGCCACTTGATAAGCGATATTGAGAAATGCATGTGCATGCACATGTGAATCAGTATAAGATATTGAGGTCACATTATCTTAGATAGTCTGCTCTTGGTTCAGGGAACATGGATTGAAAGTTGAGAGGATGATGATTCCATTCCTTCAGTTCATCTTGGATATTAGTGACAAATGAGTTATACAATCACTGCAACACCTTACACAGATTGTAGGTTGAAGTTGTTCTCCAACTTTTCATTCACTTAGGT
Source organism: Alisma plantago-aquatica (assembly GCA_963693085.1). NCBI lineage: Eukaryota > Viridiplantae > Streptophyta > Magnoliopsida > Alismatales > Alismataceae > Alisma > Alisma plantago-aquatica. Next base: position 149,013,350 of record OY856412.1, on the reverse strand, counting down.
GGCATTGATGTGTGACTAGGCAATGCTCTCTGGTTGTGATGGCATAAGCTGGTTATGTACATTCACTACCAACGTGATATGGGACCTATAGGGTCACACACATAGGAACTCATCTAGAAGAGGAGTTTATCTTGAATGATGATTGGATTGATTACTACAGTGTTTAGGTATTCAATTCACGCAATAGATTGGTTGACTGGACTGCCAAACAACCATCTTAAGTGTTGAGACGGCTGTTTGGATAGACTAGACGAGCATCTAAAGTGTTGAGATGACCGTTTGGGTTTTCAAGCTGATCAAAATTTGAATTGGCTAAGTTTTTCCCAAATTGAGGAGTGAACCAAACAGTTTAATCTGTTGAACTGATCGGCTCGACTCAGGCTCACCAGAAGACCATCTGAGTGAGTGAGACGGGCATCTTGCATGGGTGACATGTCTCAGTTGGGGACAAACGTTCTTTCTGGAAGTTTCACAAACTTATTTCGATTTCACATTACTTGTGGTGCAAGGAATTAATGTCTAGTATTAATTAGAAATTAATTTACAATTTCCTACGCAATTGGGAAATTGTGAAACAACCATCTCACAGTGCAAAACAATGACATCATGTGACCAAGCGACCGTCTAGGTAACAAGACGACCATTTTATGGTTCACAGGTTGTGAAAATTTAAGATCTTCCAGTCCCTTCCACTCCCGCATAGATCCTGAACAGACTGGGAACCCTGACCCTAACCCTACCTATAAATAGAGGGGTATGGAGGGCTTCCCAGAACACAAAAATTGACAACTAAAAATTAGTTCCTTTGAAAATTATTTTCCTCTCTAGTTGTGCTAACTGAGAGAGCCCAAGTAAGTCCTACCCAACAAGAAAGGATAGTGACGGGAGATAACAACTGAGGATTGTTGTATTGTAAGAGAAAGTTGGTGAGTAGTATACCAATGGGAGGGACAACTCCTTCTTGTTTGTTCTAGTTGAACAACAAGAGTTCTAGTTCGTTCGTATAGACTACTCTAGAGGCAGGAGTCATTTGGTTGCTGCTAGGAGGACAATTGTAACCTGCAGTCTGTGGCGAGACCATATGAGTCACTGCAGAAGTTGTCGTGATCATTATTCGTGGTGAAGACCAGGAGCTGCATAGCCACCATTCAAGAGCAACTAGAGATAGTTGCATTGAAGCGAGTTGTTGTCATTGGACTTGCTCCAGGACTAGGTATAATCTTTAAACCATCCTTCCTATTTCATAGTAGTTGATGTGATCTTGTTGTTATGGGAATACGAATAGGTAATTCTATATTTCCCAACATAAGACACAAGTAGTTGCTTTTGGTAAAGATTTGTATAGCCACCTCAACCCATCGTGTGGTTGTGCACATTCTTTGCATGCCTTTTTCTTTGAGCATGATTTACAGCCTGGTTAGTAACAATCATCAATAGTAACTGGTAAGTAAAACATAACCTACTATGTCAAGGTAAAAGAATGAATTCATAAGAATGTATTCAAAATGAGGAGTGAGGCTTAATACCTTGAATTTATAGATATTTTTCATAGAAACAAACACCTCCCACATCGCCGAGTCAAGATAGCTCCATTGCTCAATGGCTAACTTCTTCCTCTTCTCAGCCTCCCATATTTATAGTCTTGTCAAAGTTGTCCTATAATTCCTCAGTACCCTCCCATAGTATTGCATCACCTATTTACGATGTAGTTTTTTTATCCAGATCATATATGCTCTGCAAAAGTTCATATACTTAATGGAATATTCTCAAAAATAGAATTGTAAATAATTTTTAAAATAGAATTATAAATGATAATATCTCACATGTAGATTTTTTTTATAAAGGTCGTAGCATATATTAAAAGCAAAGCAAGCAAACACCTACTTTAAAGTGTAATACAGGTTGAAAGGCATAAGTAAAGTTCTACTGGGAAAGGAAAGTGATGTTAAAAGTTCAAGGGGGAGGCACCCCTTACAAGCCTATTTTAACACTAAGCCAGAAATTTTTAGAGATATGGCAGCTACGGGTACAGAACAAAATCACTGATGGTGTTGCAGCAAACTAACACCCGTTTCATCGACCACCATTGCCTTCAGGTCACAGAGAAAATGAGCTTCAGATTCACCTTCTTCGGAGTCCTCCATCCCATCTAGTACTTGTTTACCTACACACAGTGAACATATGAAGGTTTGCATCTATTTGTGAGATAATATTTTGCCTCAGTTTTGGAGTGTTGTTGAAGAATCTGTTGTTTCTCTCAAGCCATAGGTTCCAGCTAATGATGATGAAGATATTGTTTCCCGTGAAGGAGTTGCAGTGTTTGTTTGGTGTAATTTGTAGGGGAAAGGTTGATGATGAGAGATCAAGCTGGTAGTTTCGTGTGAAGTGTGAGAAGATGCTTAGTGAAAATTTACACTTAAAGAAAATGTGTTCCACCGAGTCTTTGTCAAATTTGCATAGAGAGCATCTGGATGGGCCAATGAAGCCTCTCTTGGATAGGTTTTGTTCAATAGGCAGCTTGTTGTGAAGGAGCAGCCATAGAAAGGTTTTATGTTTTTGTTGCCATTTTTTTCCATATTTTTGTAGTAGGGGGGGAGACCTCTGTAGGATATGTAAGTGTAAGCTTTTTTAACTGAGTAAGAGTTTCCCCATCTCCATGTGATATTGTTTGAGGAATTATTTTCAAGAATCTGCTTCATAGCAGAGAGGTCATCTGGTTTGAGGTGCATGAGAATGAATCGTTTGAGAGCATTTGGTCTGTTGCTGGTTAAGAGGCTAAGGGCCTTGACAATGTTGATCTTTAGGAGGTTGTTTGAAATGGCCCAATTTGTGTGCAGGTTTAGAACAGAATTTCTTTCGTGCCATGGATCGTTCCAGAAGGAAATTTTTAGGTGAGAGTGTGGTGGGGTGTTGATGAGTTGGGTTATTTTTTGGATGTTTTTGTTTATGTATTTCCAAAGGGGTGAGGCTGATTTTTTTGGCACTTTGTGCCAGGGAGGGTATTTTTTATAGTATTTGCAGTTGATGAGGCTCGTCCATATTTTTATCTTATTTTTAACCAGAATGTTGATAATTTTCGTTATGAGGCAAAAAGCATGGGTTTCAATGTTTAGTATACCCCAACCACCTTGGTCTATAGGGTCAGCAATACTGTCCCAATTTACAAGATGGTAGTGATTTCCAGATTTTGTGGAGGGATGGTAGTTGTTCCAGAGGAACTTCCTTCATGATTTGTCAAGGAGCATTCTTGTTTTGGTTGGAAGAGGGATACAACTAAGGTAGTGAGTAGTAATTGGAGTGATGACACTGTTTAGAAGAGTAAGCCTTCCCGAGAGATTTAGAAAGTTATTTCTCCAAGTTGAGAGTTTTTTATTTATTTTGTCTAGGATGGGGTTCTAGGTTGCATTTGTGATGTTTTGGGGGGTAATGGGGAGTCCTAGGTATTGAATGGGGGAGTTATCAATCTTGCATCTAAGGAGATCCCTAAATCTTTTCAAAATTGAGTGATCAAGGTGTACCCCAAAAATGGATGACTTTTGGAGGTTTATTTTAAGTCCCGAAATGTAGGAGAAAATGCCTAAAATTCTGAAGATGTTGAGTATAGAGGCATCCTCTGGGGAGGAGAGGATAATGGTATCATCAGAAAAATTGTATAATATTCTCTTTGCATTCCTCTGGTGAGTTAATGAGTCCACTAATTTTTCCTAGTTGTATCATGCAGGAGAGGTTGGTTGTGATTATGATGAACAGGTAAGGGGAGAGGGGGTTGCCTTGTCTGAGGCCATTTTTATTATGAAAATAACCAAAAGGAACCCCATTTATGATTGTTGAAAAATGGTTTGTGGAGATGCAAGCATGGATCCAACTGACCCATTTGTGTGGAAATCCAAAGCCTATGAGAGTTTTGGTTAAACAGTTCCAGTTTACAAAGTCAAAGGCTTTTCAAAATCCAATTTGATGGCTAGAAAAGGTGTTCTATTTTTGTGACAGAGATGTATTGTTTCATTTACCATCATGTAAGCATCTTGGATGCTTCTACCTTTGAGAAAGGAGTTTTGATTGAGGAGAATGGTTTTTTTCATGTGGGGTTTTATTCTATTTGCTAGAGTTTTGGCTAAGATTTTGTATGATGTGTTGATTAGGCTGATGGGTCTGTACTGGGAGATAAGGTCAGGTTGATTGGTTTTTTTATTAGAGTGATGAAAGTTTGGTTTAGGTGTTTGATGATGTTGTGGGGGTTTTCACTTTTGTAGAATGTCTTAAGCAAAGACAGGAAGTCAACTTTGTAGTGATTCCAATTTGCATGATAGAATTCCACATTTAGTCCATCAGGTCTAGGTGATTTATTTAATCCTAGAGTTTTTATGGCCGTGTCCAATTCCTCTGGGGAAAAAGGCTTTATAAGGTCTAGAGGATTTTCAAGGTTTGTAGTGAAAATCATAGGCCAATTCAAGTCATTTAGGTAGGAGGGGTTGTGGTTGTTGTTAAAGATGTTTTTGAAGTGGTCTGCAATGTGGTTTGTGATAGTTGGTTTGTGGGTTGTGATCCTATCATTTATCTGAAGGTATGAGATGGAGTTTTTTCGATAATTTTTGTTATAGATTTTGTGAAAGAACTTTGTTTTTTGTCCCCTTCTTTTGCCCATGTGATTTTTGCTCTTTGTCTCCATCTAGTGTCAATACACTCTTTTTTGAAGTCAAGGTCAGCTTTAATAGAAAGGACAAGAGATGGTTCAATTGTAGGATCTTTGTCCACAAAGAGGAATTGTTCTTCAAGGTCTTTTAGGGTTTCAGAGAGCTTGTTTTGGTTGGTGTGTTTCTAGTTTTTGATGTGTACTTTGATTTTTTTTGTTTTTTGGAGAATGTGGAGACCAAGGTTTGTGGTTTGGGAGTCTGCCAATTTCCAATTCTCTACACAACTGTTGGAAAAGTTGTTTATGAAGAGCCAATAATTATCAAATTTGAAAGGTCACATACGCCATGATTCAGTAGTGGTATCGAGAATGTGACGAAAATGATCAGAGATGGCTCTGTGAGAGATGTGAACCGTGGAAAGTGGGTGTTTGTCTTCCCATGAGGTGGCGCAAATGAAATGGCCAAGCCTGGCATAAGTTTGATTTCTTAACCATGTAAAGGAAGCATTTGATGGTTTTAGTTCGATTAATGCATGATTTGTGAGGAGTTGGCTAAAGAGTTTGTCTGTTGTTGTCATGGGTTGTGCAGAATTTGTGGGGTTGGATCTATCAGAGTTTTGAGTTATCAAATTGAAGTCCCCACTAATAATCCAGGGAGTCTTATGGAAGGAAATCATAAGCGATTCTAGTTCTGATAAGAAGGCTATTTTATTTTGTCTAGGTTCTCCATAAACCCCAGTGAAGTTCCAACTAAAACCATCGGATGTATTTTTAAATGCGATGGTTATGGAGTAGTCTAGTGTGGAGGAGTTTATGGCGGTGAAGGTAAGATTGTTGTATCCCACTATGAGACCTCCTTTGAAGCCAGTGGGGAAGATTTGGACCCAGTCAGTAATTCTATTACCACCGATGGTTTTGAGATCAAAGGGGGAGAGAATAGATTTTGTCTCTTGTATTGTGATCAGGTCTATTTTATTTTTGTAGATGTGTGAGTGGATTTCCTTACGTCTATTAAGGTTTGTATCTCCACAGATGTTCCAGGAAGAAAGTCACATATTTGGTGGTTTTGTTTTGTAGAGAAAAAGAAGGTTAGAAAAATAGACTAATCAATTGTAAGAAGGTCAAAAATTTCTTTGGTAGTTTCCAAATCTCTTCTGTTGGTCCAACCCATAAAGAGTTCAATGTCATCTAAAGCCTTATGTGCCTTGTCCTCTTCTTCAAGTTGTATGCCTATGTTTCTAGACAATTTTGTGAATCTAGTGATGTTTGACCAAGATGCAAGGTCTTCTATGTTGTCTATGTCACAGTTTATAGACTTTGTAAAATGTGGGGAAGCGGCATCTAGAATAGAAGATTTTGTGTTGGATGAACTGGATGAAGTGTTTGTGGATGTACCTGATTCCAGTCTATTGATGATGTGTTTCTTGTTTGCCTCTTTAGGGCCATGCATCATAAGCTTCTGGGTTTTGCTGCCTCCTTGCCTTTTCCCTGGGCTCTTCTGCTGAGGACTCTGTGAAGATCTGACTTCCTTTAGCATGATAGGTTTTTGTTTTTTCAAAGTGTTTTTACTTGATTTTTGAGCTTGACTACTTTCCTTGGTATAAGTTGGGGAAGGAAAATAGTTCCATAGGGTGGAGAGGTGTTTCCATGTATGGGTGGGGTGGGGTTCTGCTTCTTTTTCGGCTTGAAAGAAATTTTTTGTTATCAGAGGAGGTGGTGTTTGAGTTTTTTCTTTCCTAAATGAGGTGTCTGTCACCTGAAAGGTGGGTAGGATTTGGTGCCTTTCTATCTTTATTTGGACAGAACCATGATGGTGGATGGTTTGATAGATCAGAGAAGGCTGTTCTATTTTCAGAAGGATATTCAGCTGACAGCTTGATGTTGTAGATAGATTCTCCAATCCTAATATTGATGGAAGGAGGTAGGGAAATAGCAGCTTTGACTACAAAAGGCAAAAGGCTTTTATGTATTCGATAGGATGCAGGGTTTCAAGACTGATGTATTGAAGAGTAGCCCTGATGGAGTGTGATATGCCTCTGAAAATCTCAGCTTCCCAGAGGTGTGGTGGGAGGTTGGAGATGGCTACCCAATCAAAGCCGCCGGCAGGAGTTGGGAAAGCCCCAAGATCAGCCGTCCATTCAGACAATCTGGCTTGAATGAAGCTAGATCCACATGGAATAGTGAGAATCTGGTTGAAAAGATGGTTAATTTTTGTACCTTCAAGAACCGTGTATATCAACTGGGTTGGAGAAAGGATCTTTCACTTAAGGATTGTCTGTCCTGGGATAAGGAGGGCTACATCGCGGGTGATATCTTGGACATTTATCAGGTTGTTGTCAATGTTATTTTCAATGGAGATTAGGATGCTCCTCAGAGCGAGGACTTTGAGCAGCCTCATAGAATTTTCAGGTAAGTCAAGAGCTATCACATATTCAAGGTGTCCCTGGGTTTCCATGTCTGACGGTGTAGGATTGGTGTTGGTGTTGTGTATGAAAGAACTAGAAGTTGTACTGAAAGAGCAAGGTTTTTGTGGTGATGATATGTGGTTTGATGGTTTGTGGTAGGGTTTTGTATATGGCACAAATCTGGTGTTTATATGCTAATTTTGGGTTTGGGGCGTGTCTTCATGCTTGGGCGGGAGGTTTGAAAGACATGCAAAAGCGTTGCTTGTGAGTGGTGGAGAGGGAGAGGGATAGTTGGGGCGTCTATAGACTGTATCACCTTTTTTGGGAACTCGTTGTTTTTCTTTGAGAGTCGTAACTTTATCAGAAAGGTGTCTAGGGAAAAAATGCTCAGGGGCAGCAGAAGGTCTGAGTTTTACTCGTGGGATGAGTCTTACAGTTTCTTTTGGTGTGACCTACTTGGTGGAATCTAAAGCAGGTAAAGCGGGAAGGGCATCTGGAAGCTGAATGGTGTTTACTTTTGCAAAAAAAGCATAGGAGGGCCCGAAAAGGTCTTCTGGGAGGGGATATTCTCCAGGTCTGGGTGGTGGGGTTTTCCTCTAGGTGTTTGTTGATGAGGTGTGTGGATTTTTCCTATCCTAAAATAGGAAAAGTGTGGTTTAGGAGAAAGGTGTCTTTTGGGATGATATCATCCACTATGAAAGTTCGAGGGTTTAGGGTTTTGTGGAGCATATTGAGTGAAAGTTTTGTAGTCTTTTTTTTATTTTGGGGAGAAAAAAGATGGTACCTTGCTGCGATGGAGCTTGTTTGACGTGGTGTTGACGTTGTGTCGGCTACATCTTCCTCCTCTGAGCAAGAGGAAACAGAGATGGGACAAGCCTTTGAACCTATCGGGGGTTGATGGATATCCCAAACGAAGAGTTGATCTGTCAAGTTTGATGAAGTTAAACTCACTCGATCTTATTTTTTATAGAGATGTGCTAGCTCAGGTGGTGTGTTAGCATTGAAATCCCTTACCCAAGCCACGAATGTTCGACTACCTATAGGCTTGATGTAGATAGTCCATTCCAGCTTGAGCTTGAGATCAGAGATCAACTGGGTCCAACCCTCAGATATGAGAAGGGTTGATGCTTTGTTTTTTCAGTAGTGATTAGTCTGGGAAGACCATGTGACCATCATCGGGAAGGAACAATGACCTATGTTAATCATGTAAGACCCCAGAGATAGGTTGAACTTGTGAGAGATCCATGCTTTGGGTAGGGGAATACATGTGGAGTAAGAAGGGTTTGAGAGAATATACTCCATCAAGGTGAAGCGAGAGTCCATGTCTGGAGGTGTAGATGGTGCCCTTGTGCTATCGTCTAGTGCCGAGGTTTTTTTCTGCTTTAGGGCACTCCTGGAGATTTTTGGTTTGCCCTTTATCGACAGTTGATCCTTGTTTATGCATGTGGCCAAGGTGAGCAGGCCTCCCGTTCTCATGATGTGATCTTGGTAGAGAAAGCAGGTGAGAAATTTTTGAAGTCAATATTCTCTGGGAAGCAGAGAATCGAGCCCAAAGTGACTGCAGTTTAGGCACAGAGAGGGGAAATGATAGCCGGCAGAAAGGTTGGTAGCTGGAGAGATTTGCGGAAAGGGATGTTTTAGAGCGTCAGAATGTCCTGGGCGAATCAGAGAGAGAATGTTCCCCAGTCGCCATTTGATGGGGAAAATCAGATGTTATGGTTAAATGGTCTGCATGTTGCCATTTAATATTGGGTTTGCAAACTAGGAGCCTCGGGAGTGATCCAAACCCCTGGAGTATATGTTGAGGAGTAAAGAGGGTAGAGGAGTAAAGAGGGAGGGGAGGATGTATCTTTATGCCGCCACCAAGCATTCCAGACAGGTGGGAAATTGTTAGGTGAAGAGGGAGGGGAGTATGTGCCAGACCCTTTTCATTTAACCTGATACTATCGCTCCGGCCGCACTGAGAAATCAAGGGAGGAGCTCGATGGACAAGAGGGGTGTAGACCGAGCTTGGTGCATCCCTTCCCATCGTAGCGCTTACCGTGAAGGGTGGGGAAGCGTTGGATGGGGCTCGCCGGACTGGGGCTCACTGGGGCGGGGAAGATGAGACCTTAGGGATGTTTCTATAGAGAAGTTGGAGCATTTTCTCAGTGCAGCCCTTCACACATAGATCTTTCTATATGAAGTGTTTCTTGCTTTTATCAATTTTATGCCAAGATTCTACTTCTATACTACAATGGATATGAGTAAGAACCCTTAGATATGGAATAAAAGAGATTTGGTTCTTTCGAATAGGATTTCTTGCATGATCAAACTTGGTGCGCGTATTTTTCACGCACATGTGGTCTTTCAATATTTATAAGATTTTCCCTAACTAGGTTCACTCACAACACTAAAATATGCTCTCGCAAGTGCACGGGGTCATGTTATAGTATAGGTGAGAGGCAAGTAAAGGATGTCAAACCACAGGGATAGAGGGGGCACTAGAGCTTAGTCGGTGTTGTCTATGTTCCTAAAGTGGAGACTAGGGTTGAAGGGTTTAAAAGGGGTTTTGGTTTAATTACACTACACAATAAGCAAACTAAGGCAATATGAAAACTAGATTACCAAAAACTAGGTTATCCTAAGAAATTTAGGTCTAAGAAGCTAGATTAAGCAATTGACTAAGAAAGAGCAAGATGATCTACTCTACTCTAGCAAAGCAATTATCAACTAAGAACTAAGATAAATAATAAAGAAAGCAAGGATATAGATTAACCCTAACTATTAAGACTAAGCAGTTAACTAAAAGAAGTAAAGACAATTAAGCCACACTAGCATTAACAATAAAAAAGGCTAAGGTTGGTTTCAAGCAATGGATTAGGTAGGTGTGCCGTTTGGGAATGTGATTTGATATTAGTTGGGGAGGGGTCAACATGGCATGCAATTATCACAATTCAATCTATATTACCAAACCAAACAATAAGGCAAGTGCTATTAGAATGTACCCTATACTACTAGTTAGAGAACTAGGGTTAGGTGTAATTCTAGTAGAACTTTTCAAATCTAGGTTTCTAGGTTAAGTGGTATTAGGGTAATTGAGAGCCAAGGGTAGGAATGGGAGTAGAGATGAGGGTTTTTCACCTCATGCTACTAACCATCTAGCCTTTAGAAAGCTCTAGCAAATTGCACTAATCACACTTACACTAGTCACTTACATCTCACACTCACTTGTAGAAGGAAAGATATGTATGTAGGAATAAATGGGGATAGCTAGGGATCCACTAATTGGACCTAGGAGCCATTCTGAAGATTTCTACATACACTCCAATTCCTCCTAGAAGCTAAGTGTCATCAAACATCACAAAATAAGCAATTTATGTTTAAGAACAAAAACCACATGCAAGATAATGGGAAATGAGATAGAAGAAAAGGTAATCATCATAGAATGAAATTGTGTTCATTACAAATTATTCTCCCCTAACATGATATCAAATTCACATTTTTACCCCAAACAGTCCACCACTAGGGGCTTAGCTAGACATAATCAAAGAAAAGGCAAAAGAAATGAGAAGAAGGGGATAGGACTCCATGGAGCTCAACGTAGATCCTCCTTCTTCACCTCCTAGCTGTTGTAGGGTGACCTCCTTCCTCTAAGATGGCTGATGGGCATGAAAATGGAGGGGTAATGGTAGAAAACCTAGAAAACTAGATTTCTATGGTGGAAATGGTGGGTGGAGAGCATTAATGCAAGGGGAATGCAATGAATGCTCAAGAGAGGGTGAGGAGGAGTAATGGCATTTGGGGGAGTGTAACCTTCATGCTCCAACCGCCACCTATGTATATATAGGTGGTGGAGAAGCACTAGGGTAAGTAGGGGTATAATAGGAAAAGAAGTGTAGAAAAATAGTAGGGTTGAGTGATCAACACAGATGTGGTGGATGGCCACAACCGTGGCAGGGGTTAGTTGGCATGGACATGGGCTGGAGACACGGTCATTGTGGAGGAGGTTTTAGGTAGATTTGGCTAAGTGAGGTGGTACGACCGTGGCAGGGTGCCACGGCCATGGTGAAGAGTATGTGGTACGGCCGTGATGGGTAGCACGGCCGTGTTGGGTAGCACGACCATGCTGGGTAGGTCAAGCCATGATCATAGTGTCCTTGGAGGCTGTTTTATCTTCAGTTCACCACGTTCGTGGCAGATGGCCACGACCGTAGCCATTCAAGTGTAAAGCGGCTGACTTCTCTATTGATTTTGGGGAACTTGAGCAATTAATTCCCATGGTTGTGGCTGGAGGTCACGGTCGTGATGTCTTTAGTTGGCCACGGCCGTGCTGATGGCCACGGTCATGGTACTTTCAGTGCGAAAGTACTGACGTCCCTATGATTCTTGGCTTTAATTCCCACGACTGTGGTGGATGCCCACGGCCGTGCTGGGGTCTTCAATGGCAAACTTAACTTCAAGCTTCATCATCAATGAACTTATTTTCTTGATGTAAAATCTTGTCCATTAGGGGTAGGTTGAGGGAGCTTTGGGGCCTTCTTTGGACCCCTCCATGAGTGAAGGAACCCTAGAACTCCTTCCTTCTCTCTCATCCATCCAAAGCATGGTCCAAGTACCTAAAAATAATGCAAAGAATGTCCATAAGTTCATTTGATAATAATACTCATATTGGGGAATTTAACTTGCATTCTACTAGTTTAGATGTGAATAAGGTACAAAATGGCACAATATGGAGCCTGAAAATAGGGTTCCATCAAAACTCAATGACCATCTTTGATCTGTTACCCCTTTGTTGTATCAACTTTTTCATCATGGTGATGCCCCTTATTTTTGATGTTTTTTATGTTGCTCATCAAGATGAACAAGATTCTCAGGACGTACATCCTCAACCTAAAATTGACAAAAATACACATATTGGTCATAAACAGATATAACTTATAAATGTGATAAAGCAATACAACAAGATAGACATATTGTAAAATGCACAACTTACACCAGTGTCAAGGTGCACATTGTGATGCTGCTCATCCTCACGGTCATCATATTCATAGTCAGACGCCATCTAAAGACATGTCATATAAAAATAGTCAAACAATGGAATATAAGTTTTAAAATGAACATCTAACATCAAAAAAATAAAAGCATGCCTCTAATATTGAGATATTTTATCAACTAACATTCCCTCAGTGTGATCTCCAAGTACATATAAGTCAGCATCAGTTTCAATATTTGGTGTTGGCAAGCCAACTGAGAAAGGACTAAAGTCATCATACTTTTCATAGTACTCTTCTTCATCTATAGGATCTTCAATGAATTGTCTTTTACCATGAAGAAAAACCGACCATTTTTCAATTGCAAGGTCATTAATATAAAATACTTCATTTCCTTTTGATGCCATTATGAATGGTTCACCCTTCTCACCAATCTTTTCAAAATTCACTAATGTGAAACCCAATTCATCCACTACAACTCTTTTGGTGTTATCAAACCAATTACACTTAAAGACCAAAATTTTGAAATCTATGCAGTCAAACTCCCATATGTCTTCAATGACACCATTATATGACATTTTAGCTTCACGTAGACTATCATTTGTCACACTAGAAAAAGGCAATGAAGACGCTTGAAGGGTGTCCCCACTATTTTGGAGGACGCTCTTATCATTTTGATGCTTTGTGTAATATGAGAACCTGTTTATTTCAAACCCTTCATAAGACATAAGATTCATTTTTGGTTTAAAGGTGGGGCATTTGATATTTTTACCAATGTTATTTAGTGTTTGAGATAGTTACATAAGACTTTATCTTCAAATCATGTAATAAATATCTTGTTATGTTGTCTAGCTTGCCACATTAAATTAGCTCGAGGATATTGTTTCTTGATGAAATTGGTATGTTCGGTGATATAAACACTCACTTCATCGATGTTATGTAAAATATACAAGTGATCGTGTTCCCACAGCTCACGAATGATTGCTTGCACTCATGCTCCTAAATTCCCTTTGTCGGAATAGTCATCAATATTCTTGTCATTTATAGGAGCTTCATTACAACTCAGTAAGTCACTACAAAAGTCCATAACCTCCCTCGCCACATAACCCTCAATAATACTCCCTTCATACCAATAATAGTTTTGAACATCACCTTTAAAAACACCCATATAACGTTCAAAAGGACACATCCAATACAAGAAAACTGGTCCCAACATTTTCACTTCCCTAGTCAAATGGACAATAAGAGGTACCATGATGTCAAAGAATGAAGGTGGAAAATACATATCAAGTGGTCATAGGGTAAAAACCAATTTTCTTTGTAACTTATCGAGATTCTTACGATCAATAACTTTGTTGCATAGAGTGTTGAATAAGAAACAAAGTTTGGTGATTGCAAACCTTACATGCTTCGACAGTATAAATTGAATTGCCACGGGAAATATTTGTTGCATTAGAGTGTGACAATTATGAGATTTAATACCTTTTAGCTTCAGATTTTTAATTGATACCATTACACAGATATTGGAAGAGTATCTCTGTGGTACCTTAACATTAAGCAAGCACTTACAAAAAGTTTTCTTCTCCTTTCTAGACAACATGTAACAAGTAGGAGGTAAATATATTTTTCGATCACTCCTAACTACTTTTGTTAATTTTGTCATTATTCCCATTTCAAATAGGACCATTCTGGATTTGATGTCATCTTTAGTCTTACCTGGTATATTCAATAGAGCACCAACGACGTTATCACAAACATTTTTCTCAACCTGTATGGCATCGATACAATGCCTAACTGCCAAAGAACTCCAATAAGGAAGATCCTAGAATATTGACCACTTCTTGAATAAAGATTTGGAATGGTACATTTTGATCTCTTACCAAATTCATTGATAAAGTCTTTTACTCTTTCAAAAACAACCTCCCCTAGTATAGGTTTACGGGAACTCTGTTCCTCATTCGATCCATTGAATGCTTTACGCAACCTTTGATAAGGATGGACTTTTGGAAGAAACCTTTGGTGGCTTAGATATACAGTCTTGCTATCATGTTTTACTTGTATTTAATCAGTGTTCTCTTCACATATAGGGTATGCTTTGGATCCTTTTCTACTATATTAGACAAATTCCCATATTTTGGAAAGTCATTAATAGTGAAAAACAACATAGCATACAAACGGAATGTCCCTCTATGCAAAGCATCATATGTCATCACACATTCACCCCAAAATTTCATTTAAGTCATCAATCAAAGGTTCGAGATAAATGTTGATATCATTTCTAGGTTGTTTAGGGCCCATATCAACAACGACCGTATAACATACATATTTTCATACACAACCATGGAGGAGGATTGTATATAACAAGCATAATAGGCTAGGTGCTATGTTGGGTGCTCAACGTGCTATATGGATTCATCCCATTGGTACAAATCCCAAGTATTAGATTCCTGACTTCTTCACCAAATTCAAGGTACAATAAATCAATCTTCTTCTATTGTGGGAAATCATACACATGTCGTAGGATCCTTTCATTATTTTTTTAACCTCCGCATACCACCTTAAATTTTTGAAAACCATAAAATTGTCAAACAAGCATTGAAACCATGGTATTATAGGTAGATACCACATCACCTTGGAAAGAGAGTCAGTTTTGGACTTCCTTGAAGTTGTCATTGTATACCTTGATGCCCCATATTTTGGATAATCATTCAAATAGACATAGTCCTTTTGAAATAACACACAATCATTCGGGCATGCATGTATCTTCTTAGCCTTCATTACCATTGGGCATAACATTTTCTTTGATTCATAAGTTGAGATTGGAAGCTCGTTGCCTTCAAGAAGAATTTTTTTCAACAAAAAGAGCAATGACGTGAAGCTTTTGTCGCTCCATCTATTGTTAGCCTTTAGCTAAAAAATCTCAACGTAGAACTCAACTTCATAAACTTAGTACAACCTATGTATAATGGTCTCTCAGCATCATGCATAATGTTTCTAAATAAGGAAGGCGGATCAGTGTGCTCTACACAAAAACTATCTAGCATCACATCAACCATGTCTATCGAAATCATTTTATTTATATCTACATCATCAGAGGCAATTTCTTCTTTAACACAAGTATGTCTATTGACATCTACTAATATCAAGTTTGGAATCTATCCATGGCAGTGGTATCAAGTGATGATGGGGCAAGTTTATAACTCATACACTACTACAGAAACAGCATTCAGTGTCGCTTTTCTGGGCGTCGGTTCTTTAGGAAAACCGACGCTTAAAATATTAGACGTCGGTTATTTAGGCAAACCGACGTCTATATTCAAAGACCAGCCAGACACGGGTACCGCTTTGAATACATCGTCGGTTGTTAATAACAAACCGACGCCTAAAGTCGCCCGCGAAATCCAATTTTCGAGCAAAAAAAATAGTGTCACTTTCAGCGTCG
Organism: Alisma plantago-aquatica; assembly: GCA_963693085.1. Taxonomy (NCBI): domain Eukaryota; kingdom Viridiplantae; phylum Streptophyta; class Magnoliopsida; order Alismatales; family Alismataceae; genus Alisma; species Alisma plantago-aquatica. The sequence goes on along the minus strand of OY856412.1, from coordinate 148,997,897 downwards.
GTTATGTAGATAGAAACCGACGCCTATGCGCGATGAAAATTTGCGCGAAAAGTGTCACTTTCAGCGTCGGTTAACCTTCTATAACCGACGCTGAAAGTGGTTCCCGCCAAACATTTTCGTGAAAATATCGTCCAATTGGACGTTGGTTGGTTCAAACAACCGACGCTAAAGAGGTTTAGGCGTCGGTTGTTTGAAACAACCGACTATTTGGGAACTTAATATCCCATGATCGCCCGACTCTTCCCCTTTCTTCTATTTCATTGCGAGCCAATTTCCCTTTTCTTCTCTGCTGTCGCCCGACCACGCCGCCGATTTCTCCTCCACGAAAGCTCCTTCTTCCTCCACGACAGCGTCGCCGCGCCGCCGCCGCGCCCCCTTCTCCGCCGCCACTGCTGTTGCCTTCTTCCCCTTCTCCGCGCCCCCTTCTCCGCCTGGAGCTCGCCGGCCACCGCTGCCCTGCCGCCTGGAGCTCGCCGGCCACCGCTGCACCTTCCTGCCCTGCCGCCTGGAGCTCTTCGGTCACCGCCACCACTGCTGGGAGGTCAGTTGTTGTTGCTCGCCTAATATTGCATCTAAATCTAAGTTTCACCACTTCTTTCACTGAGAACTGAGAAGAATGGCCTACCACAGTCGTGCTGGGCAGCACGGCCGTTCTGGACAGCACGGTCGTGGTAGGCCAACACAGCCACGGCCGTGTTTGATTTTATTTAAACCCTAATTTGATTTAAATCCATTCTAGCATCCTAGTTTGATTTGATTAAACCCTAACATTGATGAAACCCTAACATCAATTGTGAACAATCATTGTTCTTTATATTACTTGTACATTGGTATAAATTAGAATGAACAATCACTAAATTATATACTATTTGTATGAAGTCCGACTTCATTGTACATATCTATTATTGTGTTTGTTGGCCTAGAAACCCGTCCAAGATTGACTCATTAGGAGTAAATCTTGGATAGTCCTCGGTTTGGGACTGTTCTTGAACACCTAATCTCACTTAGGATGTAAGTGTATAATGTGTATCGGGTTTTCGAGAAAATTTCGGCAGCATTTCCCCGTTTGTTCTCTAAGTACATATGTACTTAGAGAACAGCGGGGAAATGCTGCCGAAATTTTCTCAAAAACCCAATACACATTATACACTTACTAGTGAGATTAGGTGTTCAAGGATGGGATAGGTGGTACACATTTATTATATATAAGAATGACATCACATTATACACTTAGGATGTAAGTGTATACCCTAATCTTTTCCTAATATATACTTGTTTCCTAATATATACTTGTTTTCTCTTATCATAGAATGGATAGATCATGGATGTCCATTCGTAATCGTTGCACCCCAGAGTTTATATCTGGTCTTGATCAGTTTATTAGATTTTCCGAGGAACATAGGAAAAAACCTACAGATAGGTTCTACTGTCCATGTAGGCATTGCGGTAACAACTTGAAAGTCAACACTGGTGAGGAAATCAAAATGCATGTCATGTGCAACGGGATTGTACAAGGCTATACAGAATGGCACTGGCATGGAGAGATTTCAAAATCAAAACCAGTAGATGTCGATAGCAGTGCTTGGGTGGAAGAAGAAATTGCCTCCGATGACGTAAATGTGAACGAACCAGTTCCAGCAGACATCATTGATGCGATGCTGGATAGTTGTAGGGTAGAGCACACCGATCCACCTCCTATCTTTAGAAACATTGTGCATGATGCTGAGATACCGTTATATACAGGTTGTGCTAAGTTTATGAAGCTTAGCGTTGTGTTGAGATTGTATAAGTTGAAAGCTAACAATAGATGGAGCGACAAAAGCTTCACTTCATTGTTGACTTTGTTGAAAGAAATGCTTCCTAAAGGAAACGAGCTGCCAATCTCAACATACCAGGTAAAGAAAATGTTGTGCCCAATGGGAATGGAGACCAAGAAGATACACGCATGCCCGAATGATTGTGTATTATTTCAAAATGTGGTGTGTCAAGGTATAAATTGACGACTTCGGGGAAGTCCAAAACTGGTTCTCCTGCCAAGGTGTTGTGGTATCTACCTATAATATCACGGTTTCAACGCTTGTTTGCAAATCCGAAAGATGCGAAGAATTTGAGGTGGCATGTAGATGTTAAGAAAAATAATGATGGGATCCTACGACATGTGTCTGATTCCCCACAGTGGAAGAAGATTGATCTATTGTACCCCAAATTTGGTGAAGAAGATAGGAATCTAAGACTTGGGCTTTGTACAGATGGGATGAATCTGTACGGGACATTGAACAGCCAACATAGCACTTGGCCAGTCATGCTTGTTATATACAATCTTCCTCCCTGGATGTGTATGAAAAATAAGTACGTTATGTTGTCGTTGTTGATATCGGGCCCTAAACAACCCGGAAATGATATTGATGTTTATCTTGAACCTTTGATTGATGACTTAAAGAAACTTTGGGCTGAAGGTGTGATGACCTATGATGCTTCAGCAAGAGAGACATTTCGTTTGCACACTATGTTGTTTTGCACTGTTAATGACTTTCCAGCATATGGGAATTTGTCTGGATATAGTGTCAAAGGAGCTAAAGTGTGTCCTATATGTGAAGAAAACACTGATTCAATAAGACTAAAACATGGTGGCAAGACTGTATATCTTGTTCATCGAAGGTTTCTTTCAAAATTCCATCTGTATCGTAGGAAGCGCAAAGCATTCAATGGATGGAATGATGAACGGAGTGCACCTAAACCTATACCAGGGGATGTTGTTTATGCAAGAGTAAAAGACATTGTCAATGAATTTGGTAAGAAATCACAATGTAGTATGGCCACACGGAGTGGCAATTCTTCATTCAAGAAGAAGTCAATATTTTGGAATCTTCCTTATTGGAGTTCTTTGACAGTCAGGCATTGTATCGATGTAATGCACGTTGAGAAAAATGTCTGTGATAGCATCATTGGTATTCTGTTAAATATGCCATGTAAGACTAAAGATGGGATAAAATCTAGACTGGACCTATGTGAAATGGGAATAAGGTCAGAATTAACAGAATTACGTGAAATGGGTAATAAAAGAACATACTTACCTCCCGCTTGTTACACGTTGTCTAGAAAGGAGAAGAAAACTTTTTGTGAATGTTTGGTAAATGTTAAGGTGCCACATGGTTACTCATCCAACATCCGTAGATTGGTATCAATGAAAGATCTGAAGTTGATAGGTCTTAAATCTCATGATTGTCACACTCTAATGCAACAAATATTGCCCGTGGCAATTCGATCTATATTGCTGAAGCATGTAAGGTTTGCAATTACCAGACTTTGTTTCTTTTTCAACAGTCTATGCAGCAAAGTTATTGACCCTGATACTCTCGATAATTTGCAAAGAGAAGTGGTTGTTACCCTATGTCATCTTGAGATGTATTTCCCTCCTTCATTCTTTGATATCATGGTACATCTTGTTGTCCACTTGACTAGGGAAGTGAAAATGTTGGGACCAGTTTTTTTGCATTGGATGTATCCCTTTGAACGATACATGAGCGTTTTTAAAGGTGATGTTCAAAACCGTTATCAGCCTGAAGGGAGTATTATTGAAGGTTATGTGGCGAGAGAGGTTATGGATTTTTGCAAAGACTTTCTCAGTGGTAATGACACTCCTGATAATGATAAGAATATTGAGGAGGGCAAAGGAATTTTGGGATCACGGGTGAAAGTAATCAGTCGTGAGCAGTTGGAACAAGCTCACTTGTATATTTTACACAATATGGACGAAGTGAGTGTTTATATCGAGGAACATACCAATTTCATAAAGAGACAACATCCTCGAGCAAGTTCAATGTGGCTTGCTAGAGAGCATAATAAGACTTTTACTAAGTGGTTTGAAGATAAAGTCTTACATCAACTATCTCAAACACCAAATGATATTACAGAAACTATCAAATGCCTCGCCTTTAAACCAAAACCGAATGTTATGTCTTATGAAGGGTTTGACATTAATGGATTCACATATTACACAAAGCGCCAAGATGATAAGAGTGTCGTCCAAAATAGTGGGGTCACTCTTCAAGCGTCGACTATGTACTTTGCAAGTGCAAAGGATAAGAGTCCACATGAAGCTAAAATGTCATATTACGGTGTCATTGAAGACATTTGGGAGTTTGACTACATAGATTTCAAAATTCCGCTCTTTAAATGTAATTAGGTTGATAACACCAAAGGAGTTATAGTGGATGAATTGGGTTTCACTTTGCTGAACTTTGAAAAGATTGGCGAGAAGGGTGAACCATTCATATTGGCATCACAGGCGAAACAAATATTCCATATCGATGATCCTACAAATGATAAATGGTCGGTTGTTCTTCATGGTAAAAGATAGTTCATTGAAGATCCTATAGATGAAGAAGAGTACTATGATAAGTATGATGACTCCAGTCCATTCTCAGTTGGGTTGCCAACTCCACAAAATATTGAAGCTAATGATGACTTATATGTGCACGGAGATCACAATGAAGGATTGTTAATTGATAAAATATCACAATTTTAGAGACATGTATGTTTATACAAATGCTAAATGTTTGCCTTTTTCTAGTTAATACAAATGCTAAATGTTTGCCTTTTTCTAGTTAATACAAATGCTAAATGTTTGCCTTTTTCATGACATTTTCAGATGGCTGACCATGATGAGCATGATGTCCATGATGAGAATGAAGTCCATGATGAGCATGCTGTCCATGACAAGCATGGTGAGGATACCAATGTAAGTTCTGAAAACATATCCTGTATTTCTATAAAATTCATTATCTTCTAGTTATGTCATATATCTTATATTTCTATATTGGGCTAATTCAGTGTGTTTATTTTTGTCAAATTTTAGGTTGATGATGCACATGTACCCACTGAAGCACTGGAGCAACTTGATGCGCAGCACCAAACACTTAACAAGAAAAGGGGCATCACTCTGTTGAAGAAGTTAATAGCACTTAGTGGCAGTGGATCCAAATTGGTTGTGGAGTTTGATAATGGAGGAAATGCAATTGGAGTGAACCACAATAATTTTGTAAACTATCTTGGGTGTACCACTCGGAGCCATTGTGGTGTTAAGTATGATAACTGGCATAAAGTTCCTGAGGGGAAAAAAGACTTGATATGGAAGGATTTATACGTGATTTATTATTATTTGCAATTCTATTTTGTAGATTACAAATTCTATTATTTGCAATTCTATTTTGGATACTAGTTAATAACATTTCTATTTTACAGAATTTGTTTGCATTGGATGAGAAGTTGCATCGTAAAAGTGTGATGCAACGCGCTGGAAAGATGCTTAGGAATTATAGGACAAATCTGAATAGAGAATACATAAAAGAGGGTGATAAGAAAAAGAAGTCAGCCCTTGAACAATGGAACTTCTTGGACAAAGAAGATTGGGACAATTTTGTTGCTTTAAGAAAATCTGAAGAATTCAAGGTATTAGGTGTCACTCCCAATTTAATTAATATACATTGTATTCACCTATTCAAGATTAACATTTAGTGATACTAACCAAATCATTAATGTGCATACTAACTAGGCCCTCAGTGATGCACAAAAAGCAAGGCGTGCACTGAATGTGCATGACCACACTATGGGTCCAAAAGGCTATGCAAGCGTTCGCCAAAGACTACATGCGGAGTCTGTGGCTACTCAGGAGTCTACTCCTACTCAGGAGTCTGCTCCTACTCAGGAGTCTGCCACACCCATGCCTCGCCATGATATCTGGATAGCTAGGAGGCAAAACAAAAAGGGTGAAATAAAGAAGCTCGTAACTGCTGAGGCGGCTGCAAAAATGGTAAAATACAACTCTTAGAGCAATCGTTTGAATATTGATTAGTTGTGGTGTTAACTTACCAATTTCTGTTGATGGTGATTAGCGGGAGCTGCACGAGCAGAGGAAACAAGGCACATTCATCCCTCAGGGCACAAGGGATGAATTGACAGTTGCTCTGGGTAACCCAGAGCATCCTGGACGTGTTAGGGGTGCAGGCGCTGGTGTGGGCATCAAAGCATTATTTGGGCCATCCCAGCGCAAACCCAGAGCGGGACTTTCTCAAGAAGAGGTAACATACTCTTTTTTTAGAATGTTACTGCAAAAGGAAATTCAATAATAAGAAGCTAATGTTTCTTTTATCCATGTATAGGAGAATAAGAGAGTCGAGGATATAGTTGCTAAGAAGGTCAACGATGTAGTTGCTGAGAAGGTCAAGGAAGAATTGCTGCGGTGGCAGGCATCTCAGGCTTCCAATCAGCCTATGGTGACCCACTCTTCTCCTGATGCACAGACTGCGAGTAATCCTGGAGACCCATCGCCTAACACGTCTGCTGTAAGTATTTTTTATGACATTGTAGCTAGTCTTTTCAAGATGATATGTTTTCAAGATGATATGTATATATGTATAACATTCTTTACATAAATTTGTAGGCATTGAAGCCATGCCGCTTAAGAATGCAAGACTATGTTGTTGCAGAGGCGCAGGCTTACCAATCCCTTCCTGGGGCAACGTTTCATGGGACTCCAATGCCGCAGGGCTACATTCGTGTGAGCTCGATATGTGTATTACCAGATTGGAGGGAAGTTGTGTTGCCATATGCCCACCCATATATTGATACACTTGGTGAGGCAGAAGGCGGGGTCATATTGTGGCCCAAAGCAGATGTCGTCTACACTACTGAAATTGTAAGATAAATTTACATTGATTTAGACTATTAATGTGTATATATGAGGTCAACTGATCTGAAATTATATATACATGTTAAAAAGAAGACACCAAGAGCACCTAGGCCTCCACCTCCACTTCCCGCATTACCAAGTTGGGTTCCAACTGACCTAACATACCCGTTAGGTCCTTCTTGTAGGGGAATGGCATGTTGGCTACGGGCACATAATATACATTGCCCTATAATTGTTTCTTTAGATGCAGATTATGCAGGTCAATCATACGATAGCTCTTTATTTATACAAGATATTATTGAGTTGTTTATGTATGCTTGGCTGAATACATCAATGATAGAGACATGGATAAGGTGAGATCTTGTTTATACATCTATATACCTTGTGTAAGATTCGGTGATCTGGTTTCTTATATATTAATGCATACATAATACATATTTTGCAGCTACTTAGTCGAAGATCAATGCAAACAATTTGCATTTGATCATGTGGGATTTTTGATTCCATCATTGATTAGTATGGTAGCTAAAGACCTCGATAGTGTTCAACAATACTGTATAGATGCTTTTACAATTTTTGGTCAGCAAAAGAAGACGATAATAATAGCTCCATTCAATGTCAAGTAAGTTTACTTTATTTATAATTTGGACTTAAGAAAATTCCATTTTTATTGTGCATTTTGAGTTATTAATTGTTAACTTTTTACCTCTAGCGGTAAACATTGGGAGTTACTAGTTATTGTCCCCGGGACGTTCACTGTTTATTATCTAGATCCTGCGGGAAGTACATTAAACACTAAAATTGGACACGTAATGAGAATGCCATTATTCTGGTGAGAAATATTTCATTTTTGTATCCGTTAACATCTGTTATTACATTACTATTTACTTATGCAATTTATTGTGTTATATTAACATGTAGGGGTTTAGATGCATTCAAAAAGGTTGGAGGAACGGTCCCAAGGAAAAAGAACCAGCCAATAAATTGGCAGAACGTACAAGTAAGTTCCCGACTCCAATGTATATATTATTGATGTGAATTGTGCTTAGTTGTATTATTTTGTATGTTTCAATTTATAGTGCGCTACACAAGACAACGGCTGGGCATGCGCATACTATGTGATGCGATTTATGCAGATGATTATCCGACATGCCGCATTGGACATCGATAACATACATGAGGTATTATATATAGTCTCATTAGTTAGTATGAAATATATCAATCTTATTTTTATATTATTACTTATATATATACATCATTCTCTTTGCAGGTGTTTAAAACTGACCACACTATAGGTAAACGCTTAAAAAATATACATGCTCCATATACGATGGAAGCATTAGATGAAATAAGAGAAGAATGGGAAAAAGCCATACAAGCAGTGGCAACTGTAAGATATAATTGGGATGTTGATAGCGATAATGAATGATACTTTGTAAATGAATATTTCTGAATGTTAATACATGTATTTGAATGTTTCTATATGTGTGAATGTGAGAATTGAATTGATGTCTGAATGTATCTACTTGTGTGAAATTTTCCTTGGGACTTTTGCAGGTTTGTGGCCTGTTTGTAGGCTTATATCAATGGATGTCGTAAACCTGCAGTTCAGAAAACTGAACTGCAGGTTCTCATCCTGCTGACCAGCCACAGCAGGCCTGCAAACTGATATAAAAAATAGATATAGGTGTCGGTTATTTACAAAAAACCGTCAGCAAAGACCTACAACGTCGATTATTGGACAAAAACCGACGCCTAATAGTACAAACAACCCGACCGTGCAGGATAGCACGGCCATGGTGGAAAAGGCGTCGGTTATTCATATAAAACCGACGCCTATAGTACTAAACACGGCCATGCAGGGAAGCACGGCCGTGTCATCTTGAAGTATGGTGTCGGTCTTTTAGTAGATAACCGACCCAGAATGTGTCCTAGATGACGTCGTTTTCTGTGGCGCGAACCCTTTTGGCGTCGGTTATCTACTAAAAGACCGACGCCTATATGGACTATTGGCGTCAGTTAAAAAACCGACGCCGAAGTGTTCGACCTTTAGCGGCGCCCACATAGGCGTCGGTCAGAAACCGACGCCAAAGGGGGTTAAACAACCGACGCCAAAGGTTGTTTCTATAGTAGTGATATGTTTTATATCCTCTAGAGTTGTACCTTTACCCCTATTTTGTAGAATTTGTTTAGGGTTTATACGTTGTAACTTGAATGATGTGAAAAGATACCCAATTGGCATAACTAATCAAGTGAAACCCTAATACTCATTTTACATTTAACTTTTAAAAACATTGATACTGGAAAATATGAGTATTATCCTCTAAAAATGATACAATATGTATATAACAATATTCACTTTTGTATTACTTTTGTATTTTATGTTTTTTTTTCAAAAGTATTTCAACATTAGTATTATTGGAATGTGTTTTTGTAAGGAATCTCAATGTTTTTATTTCGTCAAAAATTTCATTATGGAGTGAAAGTTATTAACAAAACAAATTTGTCTTTTTTTCTCTTTCCATGCACCTTTTCAGTCCACTTCTCTCTCTTTCCTTTTAATTTCTATGTAAAGACATAGTTGCACATTTATGATTGGTTTTAAATTCATGGGAGGACATGAGTGGTTCTCAGGTTGAGAACATATGGTAATAGGTTCATCGCCATAATTTCCCCAGAGACAAATGGTGCAATCTAGGGAAGCCCTATCCACAGATCTTCCTTATCAATAAGGTAATTAATAGTTTTCTTTTCCAAAAAAAATGCAAACCTTGTAGAAAACACAAAAAATGGATTATATACGAGAAAAATATTAGCTGTTGGATTCAAAAAAATTGATATCTACACTATAAACACTTAGATTTGACTTTTGATGAAATTTTCTTGATTCTATCTAATTTATGCTACATTGCTCCTTTATAAGGTCAGTTAATTAGGATAATTAGGAAAAAATGGAGATTAAACCTTAAAAACTTCATTATGTAAAATCATGTGGAGATTAAATGTTGACTCTGATCTTTGTATTATAGAATTATATTAGGCCTTTTCTCATTTATGTCTAATTACATGTTCAAATCTCATGTTAATACTATAAATTAGAATGAGCCTCAAAATAATATGGCCTAGAGTCTTTATATAACATATAGATCGGTACGGGAATAACAGACACTCCTTTTACATCAATGAGTGTAGGTTTGGCCTAAAATCCTAATCTCGACCTAAATAGTATTAAAAATGGTGACCCGTGTAGTAATGATGATTAATTGTTATTAATCAGGTGATGACCAGAGTAGTAGATTATCATGGATATTTTAGCAATCTCTGAATCAAGATACATGGGTTTATTTAATCATTTGACATGTTTCTTGGTTGAATCATGATATCTTTGTATGCATTTTTATTTCCATATATTGGATATAGTACTACTATAAGTTTTCAAAGTTTTTCCACTTGAAAACATCAATTATGAGTAGATGTTTTGTATTTATTGAGTTGTACACAATCCCCCATGACCAGAAGAATTGTGTGAAATAAGTGAATTTATCCAGTTGAGGCATTATTGATTCATCCAAAATGATTCCCTCCAGACACAAAGAGACTCCTTCCTGTACAAATGATATATGGATTAATGTTGGCTAGTACATGTCATGGGAGCACAAGGTGTATGAGGAGTTCCCTAGAGTACTTGGTACATGTGGTTGTACCAAATATTTATGTTTTGTACTAGTGCACCATGATAATGTCATGTCCTCATTTTCTTTACGTATGTAATTCCAAGTATTACATAGTTTTACTCCTTATTGGCTCAGAATGTCATGAGATTCTATTTATTCCTTTCTAGGGTATAACAAGTGATGAAATGAATATATGTTAAAATGGGAATGATGGACTAAGGACAATGGCCAATTTGGCAAGATAATGTTATTCCTATGATTTAATCGGATTTGAGGGTCTAAACCTAATTAAATTACTTAGGATTTTTAGTTGAAAAATTAGGGAATTTAATCACACAATAATGTTCTAAAGGGTAATGGGAAACTGTGGTCAAAATTTGGAACCTTTTTTACCTTGTTTGACCCCTCAAATATTTTTAGAAGTTTCTATATAGTTTTTGGTCCGAAGTTTCTATATAGTTAGGACCTAAATAACCTTCATTTTTTGTTTAATCACTTCAATTTCATAAGGTTTGAGTTATCTAAAATGTCATGTTGACATTAGTCACATTTTATATTTTCAACCAAAGTCCAATTCATTCAAGTTGTCACACGTATCGATTATTTATTTCCTCTCATGTATGGATCACGACCGTCATTGGATGCAGATCCAAAGGGTGGCACTTTGTCCAAGGATGGCACTTTGTCACCTAGATCCCACCCTAGATAGTACTCTACACAGCTAGAGGGACTTGATATCTCCATGATTTTCATGCTACCAATTGCAAATCAGATAAGGCTTTAGATCCCAGTGAGATTAGGACTTTAAATTGAACCTATATATACCTAGTTTTGAACCCTAATTCGCCACCTCAACGAATCACCCAATTTTGGATATCTTCTTACTCTAGCCATGAGTTGCATATGGTGAAAGTGCCCCTTGCAAGCACCAGTGTTGGTATCTTAAGTTTCTTCCAGTGCCATAGAATCGGTCATGGTCTTCTATTTGGCCCATGGTTCATCGATAATGTACCGTCAAACCAAGTTTGATCTTCGATGATGATTGTGTTGTCCTTGTTGTACCAGCCTCCATTTCCAAAATACCAGCAAGGTAAGCTTCCTGACCCTTCGTAATTTCCTCTAACATTTTTTTCCTTCTACGAGCTGTTTCAAAATGTCGGGTTGGAAAGCCTCTCTCTTCATCGGAAATGGGGAGAGTTGTAGGGTCATTTAGTGCATACTTTCACTCCAGTTTTTCCCTCTGTGACATTTGGTTGGTCGTAACGATGCAATGTCGCCTTCAGACTCGAGTTCCTCTTATGGTTTCCTTGTTTTTGGTCTCAAGCCCCTTTGTCATGTCCTCTTCAAGTGGCGGGCTCCTGCAGTAACCTTGATCCATTGTGGACTGGATTGTCTGGCTTGGTAGGTTGAGATGGGCCCACCAGAGTCAAGACTCTTGACCGCAAGGTCTGATGCATAGTGTGTACAAGTCCGGATTTCTTTTAGGTTGGCTCCAGTCCATCCATGGGTACGTCTATGTGCAAAAGGAGAACATGAAGCTTGGGTGTTGGGGGTAAAGCAATGGGAATGCCCAATATCAATGTAATATGATTTATCATGCGTCACATTTTGATTAATAGACTTAGGTATTATGATGATTTCCAAAACAAGTTTTGATGTATCTGGTTTACACCCCATGTCATGCTCAAAGTCCATGATTTGTATCAAAGGGTCTTTCAATATTGTTATTTTTGTTTTGTACAATCCTTGGATAAAGCTAAAATGTGTTGTCTAAATCTTGATTGGATTACTTTGGAAATTTAATATATTTTTACTGGTATCTCCAATGGGGTCGAGTAATTTATGGTTTTTTATCAATTTGTTGAGATATAGCCACTAGGTTAGGTTATAATCATTATTTTGACTCTAGTTTCTTAGATTTTAAGACAACCTATTTAGTTTTTATGAGAAAGTAATTAGGGTTTTGGGTTATAATTATAGGAAGGCTAAAGTTATGAAATCAAAAATCTTGGAGGAAGTGTTCCTACTATATTAGGTAAGTGGATGGTGCCTTGGCTTTTGTTATGAAGCATTCATGCAGTTGTACTCGCTTAATCATGTTTAAAGTTCATGTTATATATGTTATCATGTGAGCACCTTAATGTTTTAAGAGGTATTTATATATGCACATATTATTATGATTTACTGCAGTGAGATTCATGTTAAGATGTGATCAGTTAAAAGAATCTATCTCTTCATGTTTAAGATATGTAATGTGATTCTGGGTGAGAACCATATGTAAGATAAGATTAGATCAGTTAAGAATAGACAATTAGGCCCTACTCATGAACCTTTTAATGGAAGGTTGGTGCCTCATGAGCCCCTACATTATATTGGGTTCAAGCCCAATCATGTTCACTTTCAGTGTGTTTGGTATGTTTATGTTCCTGTTGACTCTCAGTGTGTTCATAATATTGTTCACTTTCAATGTGTTCAATATGTTTATGTTCTTGTTCACTTTTAGTGTGTTCAATAGACTACTCACTTTTAATGTGTTCAGTGTGTTTATGTTATTGGGTTCAAGCCCAATCATGTCCACTTTCAGTGTGTCTAGAATCCTTCACACCTCCTGTGTTGTGAGACCAGATCATATAAGGTTCATTGAGTAGGTATTCTAATAACATTGTTTAATTAAGTTAAGAATACATCCTTAAGCCATAACTAATGTTTATGCAAGTTCTTATCAGTTTTAAGCTTATTTATGTTATGTTCATATACTTTTATCAAATCCAACCACTTAAAATAGTTTTGTGGAATGCATGGCTATGTGGGGATACACATAGGTGGAGGACGACGCTAGAAGCAACCACAACATCAACAACAATGGGAGGTGCAGTTGGTGAAGCTTTTGGATCCTATTTCCAGTGGGGTTCCATTCTAGAGTGTTCCTCTAGTTTATCTTTACATTCATGGTTATAATAGGTTTTCTTTCATGTTCTTATGATGTTGGACATTCTATTTATTTCTCTTATGCATGTATTAAGACACTACAAGTGGATGTTTTAAATTTCTATTGATCTTCCTTAATTAATGATACTATGTAATGATTTTTTCATGAGCTCCTATGTATGAAAATTATTATGTTATGCTTGTATTGTGTATGTTATGGAGGTTGTGATAGATAAAGCAACTCATATAGAAATAAATTACTAAATTGGGTGTATTTTGCTTATTAAAAGAAAGATTTTCTATGATCTTTTTTCTTTTTATATATTTATTCAAGTTATGAAAACATTAAATATATTTATCTTTCTACATGTGTACACAACACCTCGTGTGTTGATTTGTTGTTTCATGTATGTTTTAGGTTCAGGGATAGCATGGGAGAAAAGAAGGTAACTAAGCAAGTGTACATGTTATACCTAGTGTGTAAGGTCTTAGTTAGCATACATGACCGTAAAGTTGTAAAATTATCCTTTAAATATGTAATTGTAAGTTGTCATAATTCATTTCATAATATAGAAATGTTGAATGTTGAGAAACTACTTGATGTATGCTTACATTTGTTTGTCCATGTATGTGTTTTTTCTTCTGCATTGGGCTTTGAGTACGATTTTAGAGTTTTTCTCTCGATCCAATGGGGTTTAGAGAATGTAGAATGTTGGAACTTTACACCCATCCTCTACACATTATGAACATGAGGTTGGTTGCCAACGCTTCATGTTTGAAATTGATCAAAAACATAAGTTTCTTTCTCATATTGATTCCAATTCCATATAGAAGTAAAGTATGGATGATTTTTGTAATAGAAAAATTTCTTAGAGGGGGCCTAATTGTAACATCCCATACATGGGTTATGGACTAACCCTATGTGTTTTGCTCAATTATGTAATTAGATGCTTGTGATCATCTTTTGGTATGAAATTAAAGCTTTTGAGGAACATATATATCCATCTCTATTTTTTTAAATAATTTTGTAGTATTATTTTGTGATACAGGGACCTATGTGCAAATTACCCAATTAGAGGGGTTAACTTGCAAATTGCACATGATTAGATGTTCATTTGGTGTTGAGACATCATATGAGTGAATATGATGAAGTATGATGGATCCTCCAAGCTTGGGCATCAAGATGCAGCTTGTGGAGCAATCCTTGTGCTTAAAACCCTAATTTTGGTGTAAAGTGCAATTTACCCAAAACCAAGGAAGCAACTTGTAGAATACACCTTCTAGAGTATCTTTTATGACTCTTGACATCATTTAGAGTAAAATGATGAAGAGGGAGCTTCATTTGAATAATCAGATAAGAAGGATAATTCTTGAAAATACAATAATCAAGTTGTAAGCAAAATGACCCCTTTTATATGTACAACTTAGTAAGAAGTTGGATTTCTTATCCTTTAGACCTTGGGTTTTAGATGAACTTTGCTTATCTATGATAGAGAGAAACGTGCCTAAAGGAGGGGAGGACTTAGTTGAGAATAGAATGAAAAGGTTGTCCTCATTTTGAAAATAACCCCAAAGTATATAGGCTTCTTTCATTTGCAAACAAAGGATCGTTTCCTTATTCCCTTCACTTTTCTTCTGCTGAGACCGACTTAGAGAAGAGCTCTGGAGCAAGGAAGGACGTCCAACCAGTTCTAGGTAAGAATTTACCATCATCTAGCTCAGATTTGTGAAGGAAATCATGGTGCAAGGTTGGTTTGCTAGTATTTCTTATCTAGTTCTTCTTTCTAGCCATCCCTTCCAACCAATTCTTGGAGAAACGACCTTGGCCGACCTGTGGAGCTCAAGAAGCCATTAAATCTTGGAATCTTGGAGCTCTAGGACTGACTTTAAGGTGGGTTTTATAACTCTAAACCCTTATGCTTTGTTATGAATCTCTTTTCTATGTGATAGTTGCTAGTTCTTCCTTTCCCCTATCCTCCCTTGCACTCTTGCAAACAAAACCGTGAATAACAGACCTTAGTCTCAAGGTAGATAACGATGGGCGTGAATACCTAGGCAACTTTATCAAATGGTCTCCCACCCTTTTCGGTCTAAACGGTTTGCAAAACTGTTTGGGACCAAACAGTTTCAAAACCGTTTGGATTCATGCGGTTTGCAAAACCGTTTAGACTGAAACAGTTTCAAAACTGTTTGGGAGGTTTGACCAGGCGTTGACCTTTTGAGGGTCTTCTGGACACATTATGAGTTAATCACCTACAAATAATCATCATCTAATTCTAAGCAAATCTCAAGTTGAAGGCACTTTAATCACCTAAACCCTAATCGGGTTCAATTGCTGATTTCAATGGACCAATCATGTTGGAGTTTGGGTTGAGTGGCCCAAACAGTTTCAAAACCGTTTGGGGATCACCCAAACGGTCTCAAGACCATTTGGCGATCACCCAAGACCATTTGGAGGTCTAGGGTTAAGAGAATTTGATCAATTGAAGGTCCAATCATCATGGGTTGTTGAATTAATCAAAAAGTTGTTTTTGTGACCTAATTAGGGTTCAACCCTTAACAAATTGACTTATTTTTTGATGGGACTTTGGGAAAACGGTCTCAAGACCATTTGGAGGATGTCCAAACGATCCCAAGACCGTTTGGGGTTAGGTCATGGCCCAATTGGGTGATAGTTGATGGGTTCAACTTCAATTAGACTTATGTTGATGGATGTTGATGGTTAACCGATTATAAACCCTAATTCAATGGGACCCAACCTTAATTGATGACCAATTGAGGGTCAATTGAGTGTCAAATTGGTTAAGGATAAACCTAATTGTCTCAATTGATAAGTGGTTAACCTTGGCATGATCAATTGAGGGGTTCAACATTGGAAACCCTAATCAATTGCAAGTGTTGATGCACTTTTTAGGTCCAGGCAGTTTTGAGACATTTGGACCAAACGGTCTCAAGATCGTTTGGGGGCAAATGGTTTCAAAACCATTTGGACTCATGCGGCTTCCAAACCGTTTAAGGTCATGCAGTTTCAAGGCTAATTTGTTCAAACGGTTTCAAAGTCAACCATGGCTAAACGGTCAACATAATCAAACGGTTTCAAGACCGTTTAAGGGCAAACGGTCTTGAGTGTGAACATGTCTATGCGGTCTTGAAGGTCAAAGTTAGCAAACGGTCAACCCCTCCATGCAGTTTCAAAACCATTTGGAGGTTGAAGTGTGAAACCGTTTGGGGACTTTTAGGGTTAAGAATGCTTAATGCTTTGAAGGCTTAGATGGTTCAATGGTTGATTAACCTAAACCCTAATGATACCTAAAGACATTAAGGGGTTAAGTAATTAGTAGTTTGACCCATGTTGTGATCAATGGAGAACATTACCAAGGTACCCTTGAAGGGTTCAAGAAGACAAACACCCCTTGATCAAGCAAACCCTAATGACATGATAGTGCTGACTTGACTTATGTTAACCTAAGTTGACTTGACCTAACCTAATCTAGAGTGATGTAAACATCGTTTATTAGTGATAGGAGAGAGAAGACTCCTAAGATGAATGAAAGTTAAGTAAAATATCTTCAATATGCATGAATGCACATGATTAGGGTATGATCCACCAAAGTGAGATCGTAGAAACCTTAATTATGGTGATTAATGAATCTTAACCTAATTTGAGGGCATCGAATGATAATAATCTTCATACATGATGAGGCTATGAGTTCAATTTACTATGAAGTGAATAGTAAACCCCAATTCTAGGGTAAATCATGCAATGTGAAATAGTAAACCCTAATTCTAAGGGACTAACATGATGTGAAATGATAAGTCCCTAATGGTGGGATATTAATCATAAACCTAATCTAGGGGAGATGTGATATGAATAGAAACCATAATTGGAGGTGATCTTATAAAGAATCCCTATTAGAATGAATAGTAAACCTAAATTATGGCCTATTAGTTATGAAATCCTGGAGACGGTTTACTAGATAGTACAGTAAAGAGAGGTATAGCTAAACAAATTAAATAAGATGATTATGTCATAAGCAAATAGAATAGGGATAATGAACCCCGTGAATGATGAAATGTGGTAATTTCAATAAATAAGGAATTTAAAAGGTAAGATGATGCCAAGATCCAAACATCTGTAAGAATGAATAAATTCTTTTGCAACCTACAATAAGGATGGGCATGAAACTCTTAGAAACAATGTGTACCAAAGCATGACGTAGATAACATCCTGGATATGGAGATACCTAGAATAGTTGATGATGGTTTATCCTACATCAACAATGTTTAAACCTATATCATTCAAGATAATTGGATAATTCTGATATATAATACATGCACCATATGAGGAAAGAAACAAGTTAGTGGATAAAGTATTCAGAGAGAAATATCTTAATACTAAGTTAACCAATTATCTCAAGTAAGATAATAATGAGGAGAAAGTGATACATCAAGATATGATAGATATTACATTCGACAATCCAAGGTATCATACCTTAATGAACCTCTAAACCATTATACTTAAACAAGAGACACAAAGAGTATGTGATAAGCAATTACCAGTAATAGGGACATAATGGACTCAATGTACTCAATAAGTGTAGATTAATACATCTTGGGAGGGGAGTAAGCCAAATCAATGAGTATGATGTAAACATAACAAGATATGAAGGAGAAATGGGCTAATACTTAGAATTGATGATCATTAATGATATTCGATGAATATAGTAATCAAAAGTAAACATTCATCATGTCCTTGTATGCTCCCAAGAGTGGTGGAGTAGTATGTTAGGGTTGGATTGATAACATGATCAGGAAACCCTAACTATTGAAAGGTGGGGTATGTTAACCCTAATTCTGGGTTATGCTTTCAAGCATGAAACCCTATGAACAAATTACAATATAAGGAATCCTTATGCCTTATAAGACAAAGGGATTTAATAACCTTAATTGAGTGGGATAAACCCTAACTCTAGGTTATGTTTTTAAGCATGATTCTTCATGATTGAAGTATGAGATGAGGAATCATTATTCCTAATTATAATAAAAGGGATTGAATAACCCTAATTGATTTAAATAATGGGAACCAAGCTTTAGTGAAGACATGAAGGTACAACCCTTGAATTGAAAGGTTATTCATGCATTATAAATTACTGATTTAGAGATGAATTGTTTATTATTATCAATTGAATTGACCATGCAGGTTCTTATAAAGAAATGATCATAGCCAGGTAAGGGTTATGATATCATATTCACTGAAAGCATACTGTAGGCTTTATGAATAGTGATATATGCCATGTTGCCTAAGTTTAAGTGGCAACATATGAGATTAATGGGCTGTAAGAGCCATGAGCAACATCAAGGTCATGCTAATTAGATGACTTATGATGATTTAAGGGTTTGAACACCCCTATTCTTAAATCATAGTAATGAAATGGTTAAGAATTGATATCCATATGATAACTGATGTGAGTTAAACTTGACACATTTAGTATTCTTCTTTCATAGAAGTTGTTTTGATGATTAAATGAGTGAAAACATGCATGATACTAAAAGAATGCTAAAATGTACTTAAATAATCAAGTATAATGATATCATGTAGGGCCCTGACCATAGATCCATCATTGTCAGAGACCAAATGATGGTGAAACAGGTTTTCCTAAGGGAACTCCTGGATCATATACTTTTGAGTATATGGGGGATTATGGACGCGAATATCCTTACGTCCTAATGTAGGAATTGATGTAGGTTGTATTTTTAACCTATCAATCTTTCATTATATGTTTATGTCGGGATAATGTACCACTAAACTCTCGAGGGAATCAACAATGCCACATCGATGAGAGATAAACAAGAGATCCCTCTATGACGAAGAGAGTACAGAACGCCACTGTGACTCTATAGCGAAGTTTTCAGAATACCCTGGATAGCTATCATAGCAGAGACACAAGATGTCCTGCAAGTAAATCCTCTTACTGACTGAGGAAGATGAGGTCATAAGAATCCGGCTCTTTTGATTACCTATGTATGGTACCGATGCGATTTCGTAAATGGTAGGTTGGAGTATGAGCGGTATACCTCATCTCCACAGGGCATAATAATGTTTGGAAAACATAATCAGCCGTGTAGCATAACTGCTTAGGTTGAACTACGAGAAACAATGTTTGATGTTACATTGTTTGTATACGTTCTTCATATTCTTTAATAAGATATGCTTTGATATCCAATTAGGTTATAATTGAAATGTTGTTTTACTTAACATTAAACCTGCTGTTAAATGTTAATAATTATACTGCTTACCGTTATTCCTTATTGCAATAACACAACTTCTAGCGGAGAGTTATAACTCTCACTGGGACAATTATTCAATTGTCTCACCCCCGTGGGATTCTACGTTTTAGGTAGACGCTGAGGACGAAGGAATCCATTTAAGAATGAGCAACAACAGCAGCAACAGCATCAGGGGCAGCAGTGAATCTCAGGTGGAGATACTGACTGTCAAGTCTTGTAGATAGTGTGTCTTATGTCGTCTCTGTACTCTCAGGTCCTAGGAGTCAGTAGGTCTGAGGTTTTTGGCTTTAAGCCTCGAGATTTTGTTGTATCTTGTCTTGTACAGTTAACAGGGCAATGGATGTATGTAATCACTTGAGAGGTGATTCCACAGAGATGTAATGTTAAAACATGATGTAAACTGTATAACTTGTTTCTTATAAAGAAGTTTTATGGTTTAAAGATCTTTTCTGAAAAAGTTTTAATTTCTAGTGATTTTTCATAATTCCTCTACCTGCTAATCAAATGCTTCCGCTGAGTTTACCACTTCTGCATTAGTTAATCCTATTTTTGCGAGACGGTCGCCACAATTAAGTGGTATCAAAGCTCTAGGTTCGCTGAGTCTACAGAGACATAGGACTTAGGTAGTAGAGTTTGTTCTAAGTGTCATCCAGTGTATCTGATGGTATCTTCTACTCACATAGGAGGAGAAGAACTTGAAGATGACCGGATCGGACGTGGAGTTTGATGCAGAGAGCAACAATGCTACACCAAGAAGAGATGCAGAGGAGCAAGCAATAAAGGGACAATTACCTGAGATCCCCTAGCTAATCCAACCATGATAAGGAATTCTTCCTTAGGAATCACCGTTGGGGAATTTAGGGCAACCATGATGTATCTAGTGGATCAAGCACTAGTAATGCAACCCAGATTACCAGCTCCTAATGATGATATTTTGGATATCAACAGAATATTTAACCCACAACCACAGGTTGAAGCAATGGTAAATGATGAATCTTTGAACTTAGAGCAAGTCAGTTCTGAACCTCAGTCTGTTGAATCAATATATAGTAATATAGGGGTTAGAATACAACCAGAAACCAGGACCTGCTATAGGTGTAGGAAGCCTGGACATATAAGACATAATTGTCCAGAAGAGAAATATAAAGGAAGAATTGAGAAAAGGCCTATCCAAACCCAGGAGCAGAGACCTGGTAGTTCCAAAAGGAAGAAGTTTCTGGTGTCACCAACACAACCAGGACCTAGTACACCAAGTCCATGGTTATCCATAAAGGGTAAGGAACCCTTTAGACCACACCGAGGACCCAGAACTTGCTATCAATGTGGACAGATAGGGCATCTGGTAAGAGATTGCCCAGCCAGAAATGTAATGGCAAATCAACCTCTGAGGCAGAATCAGCCTGAGATAATGAATAATCCTCGAGCCATGATAGGTTAGACAAAATAAATGGTATTCCTTATATGTCTTTTTATGATATTTTGGATTAAAAAAATTGAAAAAGTAATTGATTGAACCTTCCTTGATTAGTCCTATAAAGACTTATAATGTTGTATAAAATAGATGTTTCATGTTGCATGCTTACCTCCATAAGAAGATGAGGTATTAAAGAATTGGTCTGGAGAGAAAATTCAGTAAGATTAATACTTATACTTGTGATGATAAGAAAAGAGAAGGAATATGGTAGTATATAAGTGCATATTACCTTATCTTGGTATTTATATACCCTGGCCAGGTATACAGTTGTTGATGATAAAGTAAATAAGGAAACTCTTAGATTGTTATCTTTTTAATTGCTCTGATCAAGCAGTCATTCTGAGACAATCTAATGAGTATCATGAAATAAGAAATATGGGAATAAAGGAGGTCAACCCTGACTAGTAAAATTGTAAGAATAATAATAAAGATATTTATGTGGTGAATACCTATAAAGGTATCAGTTTAACCTAGACTTTGGTTCTAAGGTGAGAATATATGTAATAAGTAATGTCCCAAGATAAAAGGAAGAAAAAGATGTAATGTGTTGATAACACATGTGATAGGTACCAAAATAAGAATGTAATAATATATCAAATGATTTATATTAATTACCTGGAATGGTTAACTATGAAATCAAATTAAACATACAAAATAATATGAACATCACATGTTAGGGGTTTATGTCTTTCATAAACATATCTTTCTCCAAGATACCTATCAAATAAGTCCTTGTTTGATAAGTAACTTTTCCCTATGATAAGGAAATGTAAAACTAATGAGATAATTAGTGCAAATAATAAGGAAAGTTAGTATGGTGTTATCAGATGTGATGACACAATCAAGGTATGGAAGAACTTATATAGTCTCAAAATAAATAACAGAGCATGAGTGTGATCTTAAGAAAGGTTGACCAAAACTTTATAATATCTCCATAATAACGAAATGTTATCTAAGGATGTAATGACATTATGCTTAAATAATGTCTGCTTCCCCTTTTCTTTCTGGGATTTCGGGGGAGAAATCCTTGTTAGGGGTTTATAACTTGTAACATCCCTGACCTAGGTTATGGACTAACCCTAGGTGTTTTGCTTAATTATGTAATTAGATGCTTGTGATCATCTTTTGGTATGTAATTAAAGCTTTTGAGGAACATATATTTCCATCTCTATTTTTTTAAACAATGTTGTAGTATTGTTTTGTAATATAGGGACCTATGTGCAAATTACCCAATTAGAGGGGTTAACTTGCAAATTGCACATGATTAGATGTTCCTTTGGTGTTGAGACATCATATGAGTGAATATGATGAAGTATGATGGATCCTCCAAGCTTGGGCATCAAGATGCAGCTTGTGGAGCAATCCTTGTGCTTAAAACCCTAATTTTGGTGTAAAGTGCAATTTACCCAAAACCAAGGATGCAAATTGTAAAATACACCTTCTAGAGTATCTTTTATGACTCTTGACATCATTTATAGTAAAATGATGAAGAGGGAGCTTCATTTGAATAATCAGATAAGAAGGATAATTCTTGAAAATACAATAATCAAGTTGTAAGCAAAATGACCTCTTTTATATGTACAACTTAGTAAGAAGTTGGCTTTCTTATCCTTTAGACCTTGGGTTTTATATGAACTTTGCTTATCTATGATAGAGAGAAACGTGCCTAAAGGAGGGGAGGACTTAGTTGAGAATAGAAGGAAAAGGTTGTCCTCATTTTGAAAATAACCCCAAAGTATATAGGCTTCTTTCCTTTGCAAACAAAGGATCGTTTCCTTATTCCCTTCACTTATCTTCTATTGATACCGACTTAGAGAAGAGCTCTGGAGAAAGGAAGGATGGCCAACCAGTTCTAGGTAAGAATTGACCATCATCTAGCTCGGATTTGTGAAGGAAATCTTGGTGCAAGGTTGGTTTGCTAGTATTTCTTATCTAGTTCTTCTTTCTAGCCATCCCTTCCGACCAATTCTTGGAGAAATGACCTTGGCCGACCTATGGAGCTCAATACTCCATTAAATCTTGGAATCTTGGAGCTCTAGGACTGACTTTAAGGCGGGTTTTATAACTCTAAACCCTTATGCTTTGTTATGCATCTCTTTTCTATGTGATAGTTGCTAGTTCTTCCTTTCCCCTATCCTCCCTTGCACTCTTGCAAGCAAAATTGTGAAGAACAGACCTTAGTCTCAAGGTAGATGATGATGGGCATGAATACCTAGGAAACTTTATCAAACGGTCTCCCACCCTTTTTGGTCTAAACGGTTTGCAAAACTGTTTGGGACCAAACGGTTTCAAAACTGTTTGGACTCATGCGGTTTGCAAAACCGTTTAGACTCAAACGGTTCCAAAATAGTTTGGGAGGTTTGACCAGGCGTTGACCATTTGAGGGTCTTCTGGACACATTATGTATTAATCACCTACAAAGAATCATCATCTAATTCTAAGCAAATCTCAAGTTGAAGGCACTTTAATCACCTAAACCCTAATCAGGTTCATTTCTGATTTCAATAGACCAATCATGTTGAAGTTTGGGTTGAGTGGCCCAAACGATTTCAAAACAGTTTGGGGATCACGCAAACGGTCTCAAGACTGTTTGGTGATCACCCAAGACCGTTTGGAGGTCTAGGGTTAAGAAGAATTAATCAATTGAAGGTCAAATCATAATAGGTTGTTGAAACAATCAAAGTGTTGATTTAGTGACCTAATTAGGGTTCAACCCTTAAGTAATTGACTTAGTATTTTATGAGACTTTGGGAAAACAGTCTCAAGACCGTTTGGAGGATGTCCAAACGATCCCAAGACCGTTTGGGGTCAGGTCATGGCCCAATTGGGTGATAGTTGATGGGTTCAACTTCAATTATACTTATGTTGATGTATGTTGATGGTTGATCGATTATAAACCCTAATTCAATGGGTCCCAACCTTAATTGATGACCAATTGAGGGTCAATTGAGTGTCAAATTGGTTAAGGATAAACCTAATTGGCTCAATTGATTAGTGGTTAACCTTGGCATGATCAATTGAGGGGTTCAACATTGGAAACCCTAATCAATTGCAAGTGTTGATGCACTTTTTAGGTTCAGAAGGTTTTGAGACATTTGGACCAAACAGTCTCAAGACCGTTTGGGGGCAAACGGTCTCAAGACCGTTTGGACTCATGCGGTTTCCAAACCGCTTAAGGTCATGTGGTTTCAAGGCTAATTTGTTCAAACGGTTTCAAAGCCAACCATGGCTAAACGGTCAACATAATCAAACAGTTTCAAAATCGTTTAAGGGAAAACGGTCTTGAGTGTGAACATGTCCATGCGGTCTTGAAGGTCAAAGTTACCAAACGGTCAACCCCTCCATGCGGTTTCAAAACCGTGTGGAGGTTGAAGTCTGAAACCATTTGGGGACTTTTAGGGTTAAGAATGCTTAATGCTTTGAAGGCTTAAATGGTTCAATGGTTGATTAACATAAACCCTAATGATACCTAAAGACATTAAGGGGTTAAGTAATTAGTAGTTTGACCCATGTTGTGATCAATGGTGAACATTACCAAGGTACCCTTGAAGGGTTCAAGAAGACAAACATCCCTTGATCAAGCAAACCCTAGTGACATGATAGTGATGACTTGACTTATGTTAACCAAAGTTGACTTGACCAAACCTAATCTAGAGTGATGTAAACATCATCTATTAGTGAGAGGAGAGAGAAGACTCCTAATATGAATGAAAGTTAAGTAAACTATCTTCAATATGCATGAATGCACATGATTAGGGTATGATCCACCAAAGTGAGATCGTAGAGACCCTAATTATGGTGATTAATGAATCTTAACCTAATTTGAGGGCATCAATGATAATAATCTTCATACATGATGAGGCTATGAGTTCAATTTACTATGAAGTGAATAGTAAACCCTAATTCTAGGGTAAATCATGCAATGTGAAATAGTAAACCCTAATTCTAGGGTAAATCATGCAATGTGAAATAATAAACCCTAATTCTAAGGGATTAACATGATGTGAAATGATAAGTCCCTAATGGTGGGATATTAATCATAAACCTAATCTAGGGGAGATGTGATATGAATAGAAACCCTAATTGGAGGTGATGTTATAAAGAATCCCTATTAGAATGAATAGTAAACCTAAATTATGGCCTATTAGTTATGAAATCCTGGAGATGGTTTACTAGATAGTACAGTAAAGAGAGGTATAGCTAAAAAAATTAAATAAGATGATTATGTCATAAGCAAATAGAATAGGGATAATGAACCCCGTGAATGATGAGATGTGGTAATTTCAATAAATAAGGAATTTAAAAGGTAAGATGATGCCTAGATCCAAACATCTCTAAGAATGAGTAAATGCTTTTGCAACCTACAATAAGGATGGGCACGAAACTCTTAGAAACGATGTGTACCAAAGCATGATGTAGATAATATCCTGGATATGGAGATACCTAGAATAGTTGATGATGGTTTATCCTACATCAACAATGTTTAAACCTATATCATTCAAGATAATTGGATAATTCCGATATATAATACATGCACCATATGAGGAAAGAAACAAGTTAGTGGATAAAGTATTAAGAGAGAAATATCTTAATACTATGTTAACCAATTATCTCAAGTAAGATAATAATGAGGAGAAAGTGATACATCAAGATATGATAGATATCACATTCGACAATCCAAGGTATCATACCTTAATGAACCTCTAAACCATTGTACTTAAACAAGAGACACAAAGAGTATGTGATAAGCAATTACCTGTAATAGGGACATAATGGACTCAATGTACTCAATAAGTGTAGATTAATACATCTTGGGAGGGGAGTAAGACAAATCAATGAGTATGATGTAATCATAACAAGATATGAAGGAGAAATGGGCTAATACTTAGAATTGATGATCATTAATGATATTCGATGAATATAGTAATCAAAAGTAAACATTCATCATGTCCTTGTATGCTCCCAAGAGTGGTGGAGTAGTATGTTAGGGTTGGACTGATAACATGATCAGGACACCCTAACTATTGAAAGGTGGGGTACGTTAACCCTAATTCTGGGTTGTGCTTTCAAGCATGAAACCCTGTGAACAAATTACAATATAAGGAATCCTTATGCCTTATAAGACAAAGGGATTTAATAACCTTAATTGAGTGGGATAAACCCTAACTCCAGGTTATGCTTTTAAGCATGATTCTTCATGATTGAAGTATGAGATGAGGAATCATTATTCCTAATTATAATAAAAGGGATTGAATAACCCTAATTGATTTAAATAATGGAAACCAAGCTTTACTGAAGACATGAAGGTACAGCCCTTGAATTGAAAGGTTATTCCTGCATTATAAATTACTGATTTGGAGATGAATTGTTTATTATTATCAATTGAATTGACCATGCAGGTTCTTATAAAGAAATGATCATAGCTAGGTAAGGGTTATGATATCATATTCACTGAAAGCATACTATAGGCTTTATGAATAGTGATTTATGCCATCTTGCCTAAGTTTAAGTGGCAACATATGAGATTAATGGGTTGTAAGAGCCATGAGCAACATTAAGGTCATGCTATTTTTTTTTAGATTTACGAGAGAACCACCCCCGCAGAAGCGCCACATTCGTGACCCCACAGGCGGCATAAACTCTCAGGTCCCTGGGCGTCCCGCAAACCCAGGAACCATTTAAAGCACACAGTTGGCCGGCCTGCGCGACGGGTAAACACTTCAGGGGCGGCCGTTGGGTATCGAACCCAGGTCCCTTCATGAGGGGGGCCATGCCCGAACCACCTGAACCACTCCCCCCGGCAGGTCATGCTAATTAAATGACTTATGATGATTTAAGGGTTTGAACACCCCTATTCTTGAATCATAGTAATGAAATGATTAAGAATTGATATCCATATGATAACTGATTTGAGTTAAACTTGACACATTTAGTATTCTTCTTTCATAGCAGCTGTTTTGATGATTAAATGATTGAAAACATGCATGATACTAAAAGAATGCTGAAATGTACTTAAATAATCAAGTATAATGATATCATGTAGGGCCCTGACCATAGATCCATCATTGTCAGAGACCAAATGATGGTGAAACAGGTTTTCCTAAGGGAACTCCTGGATCATATACTTTTGAGTATATGGGGGATTATGGACGCGAATATCCTTACGTCCTAATGTAGGAATTGATGTAGGTTGTATCTTTAACCTATCAATCTATCATTATATGTTTATGTCGGGATAATGTATCACTAAAATCCTGAGGGAATAAAAAATGTCGCATCGATGAGAGATAAATAAGAGATCCCTCGATGACGAAGAGAGTACATAACGCCACTGTGACTCTATAGCGAAGTTTTCAGAATACCCTGGATAGCTATCACAGCAGAGACACAAGATGTTCTGCAAGTAAATCCTCTTAATGACTGAGGAAGATGAGGTCATAAGAATCTGGATCTTTTGATGACCTATGTATGGTACC
The DNA here is from genome assembly GCA_963693085.1 of Alisma plantago-aquatica. Classification (NCBI taxonomy): domain Eukaryota; kingdom Viridiplantae; phylum Streptophyta; class Magnoliopsida; order Alismatales; family Alismataceae; genus Alisma; species Alisma plantago-aquatica. Next base: position 148,970,366 of record OY856412.1, on the reverse strand, counting down.
GACACGATTTCGTAAATGGTCGGTTGGAGTATGAGCGGTATACCTCATCTCCACAGGGCATAATAATGTTTGGAAAACATAATCAGCCGTGTAGCATAACAGCTTAGGTTGAACTACGAGAAACAATGTTTGATGTTACTTTGTTTGTATACGTTCTTCATATTCTTTAATAAGATATGCTTTGATATCCTATTAGGTTATAATTGAAATGTTGCTTTACTTGACATTAAACCTACTGTTAAATGTTAGTAATTATACTGCTTACCGTTATTCCTTATTGCAATAACAAAGCTTCTGGCGGAGAGTTATAACTCTCGCTGGGACAATTATTCAATTGTCTCACCCCCGTGAGATTCTACTTTTTAGGTAGACGCCGAGGACGAAGGAATCCATTTAAGAATGAGCAACAACAGCAGCAACAACATCAGGGGCAGCAGTGAATCTCAGGTGGAGATATTGACTGTCAAGTCTTGTAGATAGTGTGTCTTATGTCGTCTATGTACTCTCAGGTCCTAGGAGTCAATAGGTCTGAGGTTTTTGGCTTTAAGCCTCGAGATTTTGTTGTATCTTATCTTGTACAGTTAACAGGGCAATGGATGTATGTAATCACTCGAGAGGTGATTCCACAGAGATTTAATGTTAAAACATGATGTAAACTGTTTATCTTGTTTCTTGTAAAGAAATTTTATGGTTTAAATATCTTTTCTTAAAAAATTTTAATTTCTAGTGATTTTTCATAATTCTGCTGCCTACTAATCAAACGCTTCCGCAGAGTTTACCGCTTCCACATTAGTTAATCCTATTTTCATGAGACGGGCGCCACACTAATCATACAGATCTTTCCCCAGTTATATTCATCTTGATCATTCTGGGTGTTCTAAGAACATTACCTAATATCTTTGACAAACTTTTTCCTATTAGTATATAAAAATTAGCACGTAGATATTGGTTGTAAAGTTGCAAAACTTATAGCTAGGAACTTTTGAAGCAAAACTTTTGAAGGAAGAAGTGAGTGCATGTGAATTTATTGGGGATTAGAAAGCACACTCAGACTGTAAAGTGTGAATAAACAAAAGTATGAGACAATATAAGATTTTTATTTTCACCCATATATATCATTAGAATATGCAAAATGTAGTTCCAAAAATATATCATTTTTCCCCAACATGGACGTAAAATAAATTAAGCAAAGAAAATACAATGCACTTCTTCTGAATACATATATATAGATAAATATTTAATCAAACATTGGCAAGCCTACACCACCACAAAATGTATATTATCAAGAAACATGAAAGAGACTTGGTTCTTGTCATAAATCTCTACAATTGAAAAATACATGTTGAAATAGATTATTGTTATTAAAAATATTCATCATCATCTAATCATTAATCTCAAACATGTTGGATTCAATTTCACAGATCCTTTGCTTCCATTCATTAATGCAATGTGTCATTATCCTTCTGAGAGGTAGATATTTAACTTTATTTCTTGCATCTCTCCCCAACTTAATCTTAGGCTTGTCTATTCTTATTTTAACCATGTTGAACTTAATATAATAACTTGAAATGGGTGAATTTGCCATTTTTTCTTATTTTTGTCATAACAAAATGAAAATTACATTTTTTAAAAATTGCAAATATTATTGATGTATTTTAGAAATTCAGCACAAGTACAATTTTGTGTGTGTGGAATCATGAGTACTTATATATCAATGACTCTAAAGGAAACATGGGAAGTGTCCAAATGACATTGTCCCAAGTGAATAAACATGGGTACATGTTGTGTTTCACTATATAAAAACATTAAAATTGATATGAAACAAACATAAGATATCTTGTATAGAAGATAAACAAATAAATAATACCTCGAGACATGTCATTTCCTTAAGAGTTGTTGCCTTATTCACATTTAGAAACCCCATGTGGAATATATATTGGACATCTACTTCACAAGAACTAGATTAACCTGACTCACATGAAAAAATGCTAGTGAATGCACAATGGTGCACAAACTTCACTCCTAGAATTTATGCTTTTGTGATTGTTACATATAGTAAAACTTGTAGGGACAAAATCAATAACTCATGAAATTATTGAAGATGTACGAATCAAGGTAATGTCCACCAAGGTCATAATAGTGTTTTCATCTTTGGAAGGTATCTTGAAATGGCACGTTCTGCCTAACCACACAATCTTATGAGTGTGTAAATTGGAGAAATATACAATATATGTATATACATATATATAGTGATTGTGAAGTAGAGACAACAAGTGTTATTTAAGACTTGGAGACCAATATGCAATTGTTTAAATACATTATAATGTGTTATGTTTATACAATGAAATTCATAAAGATATTAGAAATAAGGATGCACTTCCTATTTTTTTTATAATGTTTTTTTACTTATACTTGATTTGCAATTCCAATTAATAGGATTCCTCATTCATTAAAAGTTAATAGGAAAATTATATTATATTTTAGTCTTAAGTTGTCCCTATAATGGTCAACATATAAATGTGTTATTTCATTGTAGAAGGTATATAGTACATTAATAACATGCTAATCTACTCTGGTTTGACCCTACTAATATATGTTTAATGTGCATCAGAAGGTAAACATGGCGTCGATACTATGTGAGATCTTTTGTGTTCATTCCTAATAGAATATATATTTATACAATCACAAAACAAGTATTAGATAGTAATGAAGTTCTTCAATGATAGAAATACACCCTCATCAAGCTCCTTTATCCTTCATCATTGCCATTTTAGTCACCATTGAAGTATAAGACTTAATATAAAGAGATTACTTTGTCTAGATCACCATGTAAGCTATCAACTTTATTTTGCATGAAAATGTATCAAATTATGAGTAAATATTAAAAATGGTTTAGACTATTTAAGTTGATAAATGACAAAAGCAAGCAATAATATTTGTATTTCTTGTGAAATAAGGTATGCTTTTTTCCCTTATAATACACCTTCCTTCTTAATAAGATCATAGAGCATTTTGAATATATGGTATTCAAGTAGGTGTCTTGATTTGTTTTTCTTCTACAACTCTACAACATGATGGATTTAGTGATTATGTTGGCATGTTGATCCATGTTGCCTCTTTTCATCAAATCTTATACTATCCTAGTTAATCATGTTTCTAATTGATTCAGCATGAGGATTAGGACTCATTATTCTATGCATCCCCTCTGTCTACTTTTAGAAACAAAACTGGATGAATTTCCCCTTTTTCTCTAGCTGGAATACTAGTTACTCCTTGAAATTTATAAACATATTTTATTTTTGTCGCCAACTTGAATATAACATATTACATGTTCCATAAATCTCCAAGTATTAACATATTGTATATTAAAACAAAATCTTAACCAAATTTCACATTAACTCAATTGATCAACTAAGATGATACTCATATTATATGGGTGTCATGGTAGGCTTTACTTGACGCGTTATCTCTCACTCCATTTTGTAAATTCAATAGACATCCTTGACAAGATGGTGTTAGTATTATCATATAAGTATATTGGCATGCTCATTTTCCAATTGTAAATTATACTCGTGAGAGATTAAAACATATATGTTTCTATGTGACCCCAATTTAATAGGCCAGTGGCATATTTGAATTTTATCATTTTCATTTTATGGGATTCTATATGCCTTAATGTATCATCTTGGAATTGCAGTTGGAGATATATCGTGTTAAAGAGTATTGAAGTTCTACATATAGCATATTGACTTAATATATTTTCTAATACATTATTTCAACATGGTCAAATAGATATTAAAGCTTTAGTATTGCTTTTGAAACATAAGGAATAAAATAAAAGGTGAAATCCCTCATACAAATTGGTTGTAGCTATGACACATTAGTATCATAAACAAATAGGTTGTGAAAACTCACTTACATTGTATTATATGATGATTGCACTAGTACAGAAATGGGTTATAACGTCACTACATGTAGGGTCGGTTTTACCAAATAACCAACTTTATATGTCTAAAAAAAACGTGGGCACCACTTAAGACCTCTTAGGTCGGTTTTTTTAAATTAACCGACATTGTAGTGTAACTCTATAGGGTCAGTTTTCCAAATAACCGACCTTATATTTCTATAAAAAATGCGGACACCACTTAAGACCTCTTGGGTCGCTTTTCTTAAAATAACCGACCTTGTAGTGTATCTCTATAGGGTCGGTTTTCCAAATAACCGACCTTATATGTCTATAAAAAACACAGGCACCACTTCAGACCTTTTGAGTCACTTTTTTTAAAATAATCGACCTTGTAGTACATCTCTATAGGGTTGGTTTTTCTAAAATAAGTGACCTTATAGACAATTTTTCCCGCGGCAAAAATTTGCTTGATTTTGGTTTCATGCCTCGATCTATAGCATCGGTTTTACCTTATAACCGACCCTAAAGGGCTCCTCGGTCGACAAATTTTTCGACCGAATAAGAGTTGAATTTCACGTATACAAGCACCTATAGGGTCGGTTTTTTCTTTATAACCGACCTTACAGTCCTCGTCGGTTCAGCACCTCTAAGGTCGGTTATTACTACAAAACAGACCTTAAAGGCCTCCTCAGTCGAAAAATTCGTCGACCAATATCTATTCTGAATCTAGATAGTTCACGCATGTATAAGCACATCTAGCATCAGATTTGTACTTATAACCGACCTTAGAGCCTTTCTCGGTCGACCAATATTTCGACCGATACACTCGGTCGACAAATTCGTCGACCGATAAGTACCTCTAAGGTCGATTTTTTCAATAAAACCGACCCTATAGGTACTTATGCGAAGGAAATCTGGCTCTTTCTCGATCGACAAATTCATCCACCGATATCTATTCTGGATCCAGATAGTTCACGCATGTATAAGAACCTCTAGCGTCGGATTTGCACTTATAACCGACCTTAGAGCATTTCTCGGTCGACAAATTTGTCGACCGATAAGGAGTCAGTTTCAAGTGTATAAGCAACTTTTAGGGTCGGTATTTTCTTTATAACCCACCTTAGAAGTCCATTCGGTCGACAATATTGTCGAACGAGATAAACTAGGATCCAGTTTAGTATTTCACACATGAATAAGTACCTTTAGGGTCGGTTTTATCCTAAAAACCGACCCTATAGGTACTTAAGCGAATGAAATCTGGCTCAATCTCGGTCGTCAAATTGTCGACCGAATCATATCGGTCGATGAATTTGTCGACCGAATAACGACTATAAAAAACCAACCGTCATAATGGCTAGAAAATCAACCGTCGTAACGGCTAAAAAAATCAATCGTCGTAACGGCTAGAATTTCAACCGTCGTAACGGCTATAAATACGACCGTTGGGTGACCAGGAGAACGGTCCAGAAAACGACCGTTGCGGGCATCGGTCGACAAATTGTCGACCGAAATTGGCTCTATTTTGCTATAAATAGCACCCAAAATGATCCATTTCTTCACACCATCACATTCTCACTTCTCTAGCTCCTCTCTAGTGTATTCTTGTGTAAATCTTTAGCTTCTCTACATCCAATTCTTGCTTGCTATTTCTCCATTTCAAAGCAACAAAATGGCTTCATCATCTACACGCGGAAAGAAGCAAGTTGCATGTAGGAAAGCAAGGACGGGCCTTGCACCGCTGTCGTTCATCAACGGCGTCCCTTTCATCGACGCAGCTGCAAGCGACCGCTACCTTAGGCTCTCTGCAAAAACTCCTCTTCCACGACGGCCAGTCGACGTCATGGACTTCCACAGCATTGTCGATTTGGAGGAACTTTTCAAGATGCAACATTTGACTGATTTTCTAACTCCCTCCTTCCATTCCTACTCTTCCAAAGTAGTTAATGAATTCTATGCCAATTTAACCGAACATCCTGACCATGATTCCTTCTCCTCTATGGTTGGTGGGTATGGATTCCATTTTACTGAGGAGGGTATTCTTAATATGCTTGACATAGATATAGAAGAATATAAAAAATTTATTGATCTCACTAGAGGAACTCCACTCAACAAACTCTCCCAAGATAACACTACAATTAGCCTTAGTGATGTCAAAATAGACATCTTTCAATCCAATACGACTTGTCATGAAGATAGGGGTACCTATTATGCCATAAATTTAAAACATGAAGCTAGGATCATAAATCTCATTGTTTCCACCAATATCCATCCTAGAGCAAACAAATCTGAAGTACCCACCTTTCGTATGTACCTTATCTATGCCATTCTCAAAAGTATTCCCATAAACTTTATTCGTATCATCATTAAGAATATGTTTGAGTTTTCTGGCAATCCACCATATGCCGACTTTGTATGCCAAATCACTCAACATTTTCTTAAGAAGAATATTGAGGACGACTTAGGTTACACATGGGATAGAAAACCCCAAAAAATAAGTAAAAATACGGTGGAAAAAATGGGAATTGACTTTGGCCACAAAAGGGCTAGGACTGAAGGGGAGACATCCACCCAAGACATACCTCCACCACCTCCTCCTACCAACCTACCCCATGATCCTATTACAAATACCTTGACATACATTGTTGGCTCCCAATATCACCTAAGTAGGCAATTGGATTATAATCACCATGCCATGACTTATTTAAACCAAAGGATGCAAACTCAACCTGATGAATATCCCTATTCCCTTAATCCTGGCATGATAAATCCCTACAATCCTTCCTACAACTACTATCAAATTCCACCTCCACCATCTCCTGATCTCACACATACTCAGTTTTCCCCAATTCAACTTCAAGACATTGCTACCCACTTTCGCTTTGATCGTGTTCCCACCTTCTTGGAGGCTTATTCCTTAACCATGACAGGTGCCTTCGAGTGGCAGACACTGGTCAAATATTATGGAGTTGAGCCCTTTCTTGGAAAAGACCCATACATTGATGTAATCCTTCGGTCTTTCCAGTGAGATTATGAGATATCTTTGTAATGACGTAATGTATATCTTTTTATAAAGCAAGTATGTCATGTTTCATCTTATAAAGTGTATGGGCATTAAATTTTTATGAATAAAAGTGTTTTCCATGGCTTCATTTGGACATATACATGTTATATAAGAATATTGTTATTTCAAATGATTGAAAAATAAATTATGGCTAAATTTGACAAAGCATCACTTGGTTAATCTCATACACACACTTGGTATTTAATTTAAAACATTGAAACAAGGTTAATCTCGGTCGAAAATATTATCGACCGAGACAAATTTGGTCGACAATATTGTCGACCGAGGATGACTTTAGGGTCGGTTTTTCCTTATAACCGACCTTAGAGCTCTTTCGTTCGACAAATAGTCGACCGACATAATTTTTGAATAGAGTTTAGTATTTTTCAAAACGTTATAAAGAATTGGGATCTCAATCTTTAGTCTCATTGTTGGGAATTCACATCCCTCAATACCACCATCATCACATTTGCTGATTCTGGGTATTTAAACCCTTAGTTCATCACTAAACATGGTTATCACTTATCAGGTAACTATTACCTTCAGGTCATCTGACCAAGGTATTCAGGATATTTGTTACACAATCATCTCAATTTCATATCAACCATATCAATTTCATATCAACATCATGCAATACAAAAATAACATCTCTATTCCCTCATTAGGGTTAGAGTTTCCCATCTTTATCAATTAAGGTTTCACATATCAGCATCCCATATTGAAATTTCACATAACATTATCCCACATTACGGTTTTTACACAACACCACCCTATATTAAGGTTTCACATAACATTTCCATATTAGGGTTTCACATAACATCATTCCATATAAGGGTTTCACATAACATTATCCCATATTAGGGTTTCATACGACATCACCATATATTAAAGTTTCACATAACATCATTATTAGGGTTGTGGAAGCACTTTAGAGCTCCTCGGTCGATGAATTTGTCGACCGAGACCGAGATAGAGTCAGATTTCACGTGTATAAGCACCTATAGGGTCGGTTTTTCCTTTATAACCAACTCTAAAACGCTCCCCGGTCGACAATTATTGTCGACCGACATGAATTTTCGATCCAGTTTTTCACGCATCTTCGGTCGACAAATTTGTCGACCGAAACACATTCGGTCGACGAATTTGTCGACCGCATGAAGCCAGATTTTCTTTCTTAGAAGCACCTCTGGGGTCGGTTTTTCTAATAACCGGCCCTATAGGGTCTCGATCGACAATATTGTTGACCGAAAATATCCAGTTTAGTTTTTCACACATGTATAAGCACCTCTAGGTTCGGTTATATGAAAAAACCGACCCTAGAGGTGCTTGTACGAAGGAAATCTTGCTACTTTTCGGTCGACAAATCGTCGACCGAAACGAGCCAGATTTCTTCGTATTAGCACTTGTAGCGTCGGTTTTACATAATAACCGACCCTATAGGTCTTTTCGGTCGACAAATTCATCGACCGAGTTTGCGTTTGATTGTTATTAAACAACCCAACACGGGCACTGTTTATCTGTAGAGTCGGTTATTGGTTGTTAACCGACGCTACAGTTTTTCGCTCCGTGCAAAAAGCCGAAATTTTAGTCTTTCTTCCTCCCGTGAAACCCTTTTCTCTTTTCTAATCTCTCTCCCGCGGCGCCGTGAAACCCCTTTTTCCGCCGTTGCCGCGAACGCTTCTCCGTGAAGCCGTTGCCGCCTCTCCACGCCGCCAAGAGGATTGTGAAGCTCGTCGTCGCCGTGAAGAGGATCGTGAAGCTCATCGTCGCCGCCTTCCACTCTTCCTCTACAAAGCTCGTCGTTGCCGTGAAGCTCTCTTCGTTGTCGTGAAGCTTTTCGTTGCCGTGAAGCTCGTCGTCGCCGCCTTCCACTCTTCCACGAAGGTCGCCGCCTCTCCGTGAAGTTCGTCTCTTCCTCCACGAAGCTCGCTACCATTTCCAAGTAAGTTCGAGCTTCCTTCGTTCCTTGTTCCCCTTCATTCCCGCCCGCCGCCATTGCTACTTCCAGGTCCATCTCGGTCGACAATTAGTCGACCGAGAGCCCACCTGCGCGCAGCGTCCAGGTCCACTCTCGGTCGACAATTTGTCGACCGAGAGTGGACCTGGACGCTGCATGCAGGTGGGCTCTCGGTCGACTAATTGTCGACTGAGATGGACCTAGAACTTATTTATGTTGGAGCTATAAATGTTTTAATCATATTTGCTGTAATGTTCACAAATAGTTCTGAATATTATAATGATTTCAATCTTTGGACTATTGGAAATGGCCTTACTTTGCTAATTTGTACAAGTATTTTCCATTTTATATGATTTGATAACCCAATAATAAAAACATGCATGTCTTTTTTCATATGTAATCATTATATAAATTTTAGAAATTAATACTAGATTAGACATGTGTACTCCTAGATTGACACTTTAGGGTTGATGCATGATGTTTAACTTAATATATAAATATGAAAATAATGCATTTATATATTAACTTAGAAACCCGCTCAAGATTTACTCATTAGGAGTAAACTTTGGATAGTCCCCGGTTTGGGGAGTTAAATTTACTCATTAGGAGCAAAAATTTTCTTGGCATGGGGAGTTAAAGGTCAATGATGATGGTGTCCTACGACATGCATCTGATTCACCACAATGGAAGAAAATTGATTTATTATACCCTCAATTTGGTAAAGAACTAAGAAACCTAAGACTTGGACTCTGTACATATGGAATGAATCCCTATGGTACATTAAGCAGCCAACATAGCACGTGGCCTGTTATGATTGTTATATACAATCTTCCTCCTTGGTTGTGTATGAAAAATAAGTATGTGATGTTGTCAACATTGATATCAGGGCCCAAGCAACCTGGAAATGATATTGATGTTTACCTTCAACCTCTATTTGATGACCTAATGAAACTATGGGAAGAAGGTATTATGACATATGATGCTTCACGTAAAGAGATCTTCAGTTTGCGTGCTATGTTATTTTGCACGATTAATGACTTTCCAGCTTATGGAAATTTGTCTGGATATAGCATAAAAGGATACAAAGCATGTCTTGTTTGTGAGGAAAATACTGATTCAATCAGACTGAAACATGGTGGTAAAATCGTATATCTTGGTCATCGGAGATTTCTCCCACCAGTGCATCCTTATCGAAGGCAACGCAAAACCTTTAATGGGTCAACTGAGGAACGAAGTGCTCCTAAACCTATACCAGGACATGTTGTATATGATAGGGTGAAACATATTGTTAATGAATTTGGAAAGAGTTCAAGTAGTCATACACTCGCATGTGACAAATCTCTATACAAGAAGAGGTCAATATTCTGGGATCTTCCTTATTGGAGATCTTTGGCAATTAGACACTGCATTGACGTCATGCATGTTGAAAAAAATATTTGTGATAGCATCATCGACACGCTATTGAACATACCAGGAAAGACTAAAGATGGCATCAAATCTAGAAAAGATTTAGAATTAATGGGTATTAGAAAAGAATTATCCATTTGAATGCTACATGAGTGTTTTTAAAGGTGATGTTCGGAATCGTTATCATCCTGAAGGGAGTATTGTTGAGGGTTACGTGGCTAGGGAGGTGATGGATTTTTGTAATGATTTTTTGAATTGCAATGAAACTTGTAGCGATCAAAAAAATTCCCATAACACTGGATCTTATTGTGGCAAAGGAACTCTGGGAGGACGAGTGAAAGGAATCAGTCGTGAGTTGTGGGAACAAGCGCATTTGTATATTTTACACAACATCGATGAAGTTAGTAGCTACATCACAGAACACAATGATCTTATCAAGAGAAATCATCCGCGATCCAGTTCAATGTGGCCTGTAAGAGAGCATAATCGAACATCTATTAGGTGGTTTGAAGAGAAAGTATTTAACCAACTATCTGAATCACCAAATAATGTTGCTGAGAACATAAAATGGCTCGCCTTTAAGCCAAAAATGGATGTCATGTCATATGAAGGTTATGACATTAACGGATTTTCATACTACACAAAGCGTCAAGATCAAAGTAGTGTAGTTCAAAATAGTGGGGTCACTATTAAAGCTTGTTCATTGTATTTTTCTAGTGCCAAAGATAAAAGACCATGCGAAGCTGAGATGCCATATTACGGCGTCATTGAGGACATATGGGAAATGGACTATACAAATTTTCGAGTTCCTATATTTAGGTGTAATTGGGTTGACAACAATAAAGGAGTTTTAGTGGATGAGTTGGGTTTCAAATTGGTGAATTTTGAAAAGATTGGTTTCAAAGATGAGCCATTCATCATGGCAAACCAAGCAAAACAAGTATTCTATATTGATGACCCGGAAAATAAAAATTGGTCTGTCGTTCTTAATGGAAAAAGACAGTTTACTGTAGATCCTATAAATAAAGAAGAATACTACGAAAAGTATGATGATTCTAGTCCATTCTCAGTTGGTTTTCCAAGTGTAAATGTTGAAGATAACACTGATGAATATTATAAACGTCAAGACCATGCTGAAGGAATTTTCCTTGACTAACAACTCAACCAATACTAAAGGCATGTATTCTTTGAATTATTTATTTTATTATCATGTATATCTTATCACTTGCGCTTTTATTATCACTTTTTTTTTATCATGTATACTTGCAGGTTCTAAAATGGCGAGTGAAGATGAACATTTTGAGCATGAGCACCATGAAGATGAACATTCTGAGCATGACCACCATGAGGATGGTAGTGGTGATGCTAAGAACAGTAGAGGTCCTACATTGATGTGTAGGCTGCAGGAGCTCAGGGCTAAAGGGGATAAATTGCCAGTCCAGTTTGATATGACAGGAGCACCTGTTAGGGAACATGCTAGTGTTTTCAAGCATTACGTAGGGGTGACCGCGCGCAGTAAGGTGCCAATAGATATAGAAAATTGGCATGATGTTTCTAATGCCAAAAAAGACCTCATATGGAAAGATATATCTGTGAGTTGAAGTGATATCATTTTAATATGTTTTTTATCTATTGATTCTAATTTTGTTTGCTTGGAATTAATTCCTTTTCAAAACAACATTATTAATTGCTTCTTTTGTATGTATAGGGTGTTTTTCATCTAAATGAAAAAGATCACAAGAAAAGAGTGCTACAACGTTGTGGTGTATGATGGAGAGGTTTTAAGACATATCTTGTAAGGGAATTTATAAATAATCCTAAACAAAAGAAGAAAGCTACAGATGTATATATTTTTATTGATCCTGAGGTGTGGGAAAGATTTGTTGCAGTTAGGAGATCGAAAGAGTTTCAGGTAATAAAGATTGTGATGTATTGTATGAATATTTTATACAATTAAGGAGGTGAATCTTTTTATACATGTTTGCCAAGTCTAAATTGCAATACCTCGTTTTAAATGATCAGGCTATTCACCAGGCTCAAAAGGAAAGACGGGATAAAAATGTGCATGACCATCGCTTGGGGCCCGGTGGTTATGCCTTCCGCCGCCAACTACAAGAGAAGCAATCATCTTCTGGAGAAGAATCTAGTACAACTCAATTTGAGCGACCACCCCGACACATGACATGGATTGATGCTAGAAAGAATCGAGCCGGTGAAATTGTCAACTCAACAACTAAGGAGGTGGCACAAAAGATGGTAGGTTTATCCCAACTAAGTAAAGAGTAACTTCCACAAACTTAGATTTATTTATATCTAATTGATATTGTGATTTAATATTTTTATTAAATATGAATAGAATGATCTCCACGAGCAAAGGAAGGAAGGAAAGTTCATCCCAACTGGCTACATGGATGAACTAGCAGTTGCTCTTGGTACAAAGGAGCATCCTGGTCGTGTTAGGGGATTAGGAGCTGGCATAGGATTCAAGTCTTATTTTGGCCCTTCACAATCTAAAAGAGGTCGTGCAAGAGGTCTTACACAAGAGGATGTTGAAGCATTAGTAGCGCAGAAAGTAAAAGAAATAATGTCTTCATATCAGCCTACTCAACCTTCTCAACCTATTCATACTGCATGTCTCTCAAGTGATGAGGTACAAGCCCATGCTACAGTTGTAGAAGGTCATGGGATCACTCCCGATGAACCACCACAACAATCTGTAGTAAGTTTTTCTTCTATATGTTGTGTTATTAGTATGATAAATATATGATAATATATATAGTTGTAACATGTATCTGTTCTACTATTTCTTATATAACTTATATTATTTCAATCTAGGTTGGTATGAACTGTAAACTTGCAGTGGAGGTTCCAGAATATAATGTTGTGGCAGCGGGCAAAGTGTACAACCTTGGTGGTACATTGCATTGCCAACAAATTACTGATGACATCTGCTGTGTGTCCATCCATCTTGTGTATGACGGAATGGGGGACAAACCACTACCCATACCTAATCCTGAATATAGTACAGTTGAAGAAGCTGAGGGTGCTATGGTGGGTCGGCCTAGACAATTGGTTATCAATGACAAGGTATACCTTATTTCTATCATATTTTTCATATTTGACTGCGTATATGAACTCATATAATATAAGTATGTAATTTAATTAACAGGTTTGTAAACCAAAAAGTAAAACTTTTGCTAGTCGTCCTCCTATGCCCAAGCCATCTTTCATTCCCGAAACTACATTCGACGAATTGGGAAGCAAATCTAAATGTTTGTGTCGATACTTAGCCAACCAAAGATCGGGATCAAATATGATGGTCAAGTTAACAGAAGATGCAGTTGGGAGGGACTTTGAGAATTTTATTTTTCTTGATGATATTATAGAGTTGTTCTGGTATGATTGGCTGAACACTTCGATAATAGAAGTATGGATAAGGTAAGGATCTATCAATATATATAGAAAATTCTAATACACATTTTAGCTTATTTCTACATATGAAAATAATTACAAATGTTTAACAGCCATTTATATACCGAGGTCACCAACTTTGATATAAAGAATATTGCATTCTTAGTTCCTTCGGTCACTAGTCAGGTGGAGACAAATATTGAGGATGTGAATGAGTACTTCTTTGATGCATTCAAATATTTTGCTAGTGAGGGGAAGGAAATTATCCTAATTTCTTTTAACGTCCAGTAAGTATTATTATTCAATATAATTTTAATAATGAATGAAACTATTTATTTTAATGTTTGTTTTATTCTTACTCAGAGCTAGACATTGGGAATTACTGGTGATTGTCCCAAAATTGATGACTCTTTATTATCTTGACCCAATGGGTAAAACAACAAGGAGTCACAAACTGAAATTGTCAGCTATGGAGTAAGCATAAATTTAATCAATTGCTTCAACATGATATTTCTATTTAGAATTTCTATTTTACCAACTATCGTTTAATTGATAGGGGTATAAAGGCTTTTCGTGAAGCTGGAGGACAAATACCCACAAAATTAAAGACATTGACTTTGAAAAATGTCAAGGTAGATACTTTGACAACTGCTTACTCTTTATGTATTAATTTTCAACTGTAATATGTCAACTCTTATACTCTTATCTCAATTGTTGTTTATAGTAGTTTACTAACATTAAGTATAATTTATTATTTGTAGTGTCCTATGCAAAATAATGACTGGGTTTTTGGCTACTATGTAATGAAATATATGCAAACTATTGTCAAACAAGCATCACATGACATTCAGACTATAAGTCAGGTAATAAAGAATAACATCATAAATTTACAAGTGATTGTAGTCATTTTTATAAAATATTAACATGTGCATTTTCTGTTACAGATCTTTACAACTCAGCCTTACACACATGTGGACTTGAATGAATTCTGAGACGAGTGGTCAGAGTGTTTTATAAGTGAAGTCAAAATAGTATTGGATTAAATATGTCGGCTCCATTTATGTATGTGGTTTGAGTACGTACTCTTTCATATTTTTACTTTTGTAATATGTCATCTCAGACTTGCACTCTATCATTTTGTAAAATATGATATTGATTATCATTTTTGTTATGAATGTGTGGTTTTGAATGGTGACGGTTGAGCATCACTTGCTCCCCTCTCCCAGAATATATGAATCTTCTTGTTCTTCTGTTCTATATCAATTTCTGTAGAAATTTTTTTTAAAAAAATCGTAACTTCTAGCGTCGGTTTTTTAAATAACCGACCCTACAGATTGAATTCAGTGTACACTCTTCGGTCGAAAAATTTTCGACCGAAATAGAACTTCTAGCGTCGGTTTTTGTAAAAAAACCGAGTCTATAATGTCCTCTATAAGGTCGGTTTTTTGAAATAACCGACCCTAAAGATTGAATAAAACATTTCAGTGTAGGACTCGGTCGACAAAATTCTCGACCGAATTACTATCGGTCGACAAACTTGTCGACTGACTGTTACACTGAAATGTTTTATTCAATCTTTAGGGTCGGTTATTTTCAAAAAATCGACCTTATATGGCGTTCTCGGTCGAGACCGAAATATTTTCGGTTGACAATTTTCTCGACCGAGAGTTACCACTGAAATGTTATTCAATCTTTAGGGTCGGTTATTTCATAAAAACCGACCCTGTAAACATTCTCGGTCGACAATTTTCTTGACCGAGAACGTTTACAGGGTCGATTTTTATGAAATAACCGACCTTACAGGCTCCTTTTTTCTCGCCTAGATCAGAATTTTTACAACCTTTTGCGTCGGTGTTTACTCTGTAAGGTCGGTTTTATTTGGTTAAATAATCTGACGCTATAGACCAAATTTTGTAGCGACGCCCACCTAGGCGTCGGTTAAAAAGTGACGCTGCAGGCTTTAAAAAACCGACGCTACAGACCATTTTTGTACTAGTGTTGGTTGTAACATTTTAGTAGCTAGAGAAAACAAGTTGACAAATAGACAGTTGTGTAGTATAATACAACAATAGGTAGAGTAAATTTCAAGTCATATTCTAGTTTGTTGTAGACACCATCACTCCATGCTTTCACCTCCAATAGACCATGAAAACATACTCACGATCAAGCCCTAGCTATCAAAATCCTGGAAGGCACTTAGATCTAAAGATAGACCCTTAGACTCATGTTTTTATAAGATTCTTGGATAGCCCTCACAAGACAAAAGGATCTATTTGACTCCGTTTGCTCTCAACCATTATTTCTTGTAATAAAATACTCCCAATTCAACACGAACAAACTCTAGACAACCACCCCAAGGGAGACATGTTATATGCAACATTTATTCAATATGATCATCTTTCACCCCGTGTGGGGACTTCAATTCCCCTTGCACAAGATGGATTTGATTTCTATTTCTTTGTGTATGTTGTTTATTATATAAGTATCTTGATATTCTCTTTCCCTCTCTTGCATTAACATGATCGTGTTGTCCAAAATAATATATGTTAATGTTGGAATCAATTTCTAATTGTTTCGCTCAAATTCTAATATAAATGTAATTGCGGTTGATTTTCTTTGCTAAACCCATACATGATATTGATTTCCCTAGAATGTCGGTTTAGGGCCTATATTAAGAAGTTAAGACTTCATCACTTACTTAGGGTACCGAGTACCGGGTTGCATCTCCAATGAGTTTATATGAGTCAAGCAACCGTAGATCTGATTTCCGAAGTGAACGTCGTGTTTAGACCCAGAGGGTGCGTAGAAGCTACATGCATTTGGACTCCGTGATCAAAATGGTAATTCTCTTGCCGACCTTATCTGCCCAAGATTTTTTCTTGTTATGCTATTATAGAGATAATACTTAGGACCTGCTTTAAAAATCAGCAAGGCAGTTGAAATTCAAGTCCACGCGTGATGATCCGTATTTGTGATAGGCTCCGGCGTTCCCGATAAATCGAAAACCTTATCCAAAGAGCCTCTGTTTTTATTTCCCTTGAGATATCGTTTATGACTTGTTGATGATATCGAAGTTGTGTTTTGTATATAAACTATTTGCATAGTGGCATTGGGGGTTGCTTTCTTAGTAGTGACTTCGACTCAAATCCGTGGGTTAGGTATGGCTGGTGGCGGAGGTGTCATACAAGTGGACAAACTCTGTGGGTCTGTCGGTGAGTGCTACCGCTGAACAGCTGACGATCTCATGGCCGCAGGTCTAAGATGGATATAGTTATAATTGAGGCAACCGGTTCAATATTTTTTTGGCGGTTGCCGGGTTGGCATCACGATCTGGCATGTTTCCGTGCAATTCAATCGCTTGTGTCTTGGAACAGCTCAACATCAACAACTGGCATGAAATCTGTTAGCTATGATTGCTTTCTGGGATCCACACAAAAAAAAACCGCGCGATGGCATTTAGAATCGCTGCGTAAATTGGAAGACAATCGGCCTCCCAGAATATGTGGTGAAAAAAGTAAAAGCAATTTCGGATTCGCCAAATTGGGTTGGGTAGGTTTGTTGACGTCCGGTTTGGCAGTGGAGGTTACTGGGAGTACCAATACTGTAGGCAGCAAATGCTCCGCAAACGTTGTTGCCGATCAGAAAAAAAATCATCTTTCTTGGGAGAAAAAGAAACAAATTCCTGAAAACTTTTAGATTATTCACGAATTTTAGGACAATTTGACGCACTGAACATACTTTCAACTGGAAATTACAATTTGTTAATAAATCATGGAAGTAGATAAAACAAGTGTGTGTCCCAGTTCTCTCGATGTCTATCATTGATCTCTATTATATGCCTGCAGCAACTTGACAGTCGATTACACCAGGGATGCTAACACCAAAACTGAAGGACAAAACAAGCCCAGCTAAAAGACTCAATTAATGACGTCCATAGAGGATAAAGACTACTATGTAGGAGAAGTATTTTGCTTAAAGAAGATCCAACTATGCTGGTTTGGAGTTTGTCGGGGTTTTGGCCACCCGCTGCAGTTGGATTCAAAGCGCTAATCTCCTGTTTAGGTGATCTGAAAGTTCTGCTTCCCGAAAAGCTTAATGTTGTATATGGATTTACCTGGCTCTGAGTCGTCATTGTCCTGCAATCCTGCCTCGACACGCCAAGCTGTGACGTTGCCGACGGCATCACAATATCTGAGGTAACCACAGCTTGTTTCTTGGATACAACATGGCAATGTTGTTTCCGGATATTCTGGCGAGAAAAAAGTACATTAATAATGGACTACTTCGCTAGAAAATTACTTTTACAATTAATTATAAGTGAATCTTTCAATCTGATTTAATTCATCTATGCATTCTATTCTTATATTATATAAGATATAAATATCTTTGTTGGTCATGTCTGCAATCTATAACTTTTTTCTGGGTAGAAATTGAATAGAATGCCTTTCTTTTAATGTTTGCACTCCTATAGTTGCAGCGACAGATCATTTTCCTTGCTGCAACTACTTATTTTTGTGTCTCCAATCAGCCAAGATTTCCATTGTGAATTCTCATTGATCACCCTTTTTTTTATTTTTCTTGAATCCATGCATCCAACGTAATATGAATCTGAATCACTAACTATTTTTAAATATTTTGATCTTCTATATGCGAGCATGTAATCCTTAGTGTATTGTAAGTAACTAAGAAAATTTTCTACAACCTTACAGTAGTCTAGTCTCGAATTACTTTTATATCAACCAAATATTCCAGCAACAAAGCTGGTAAAACAACTAAGTACATATTTGAGCATACATTAGACTCCCAACCACTAATAGGGAAAAATTTTATTTATTGGAATTTTAGATCATTCTGACGACATTTTGTTTTGCTAAACATGTCTCATATTTTAATTTGATCTATTCTTGTAGAGCACTTTTTCATTTTTAATTTCTCTAGAAATTTATTTATATAACCATTTCTAAACAGTCCCAACACTCCTTGCGAACTATCTTAGAATTTTTATACTCTTATTAGATAGGATACCTCACCCATATATTTTATCTCAAACTTCTTATAACAAATTTATTGACATCATGTAACGAACCCAATGATCCACAACAAGAAGGACATTATGATGACCTCCTCATTTTGTTATCCCCATTGAAGACAGAACAAGGAGACAACATTTGACACTCCACTTTTTAGGATCTTTAACAAATAATTAATAATATTTAATAATTTCAAAGATAACATTGTTGGTAGAAGAAATGGGACGATAGATTCTCCTCTAAGGAGTTACATAAATTTTACAAAGGGAAAAGATTCTACTGTAAGGAAAATAATGAAATTGACTATCTAATTATCAACGTGTATTTAGCCTTATTGTCATTTTCATGCATTCTTTTGGAAGTCTATTTCCACTGATGTTATTCTACAATGACAATAAATAAAAAATGCAGTCATATTTCTACATTGTGTACGTGCATGATTATAAAATTATGTGCATAGAGGATTAACAACATGCATTACATATCAATGATTGATTGGCAATAAGAAAACATGCATTTTCAATTTAATTCTCTAACTTTGTTCTATCTCATCCAGTGTACCAATCCTTGTTCCATTCATGGACTCTAGGGTTTTCAAACTAGAATTGGATTTCATAGTGACTATCCAACATAGGACTTTTTTTCACAAAATCATCATTGATTTGCAGTCTTTTTTTATAATCATCCCTTAGTTTTGAAGTATATATCTCTTTAAAATACCCTTAAGAGATTACATTCAGTGCTCATAAAATCTTATATTCGTATGTGATACACATAGGCCATTAATGATGTACTAGAATTGAAACAAACAAGCAGTCTATATGTATGATCAACCATTGGGAAAACATTCAGAAATCATCAGAAAGAGATTATGTATGATTATTCATTAATTAACCCATGTATCCCATTGGGAGATGATTACCAATAAATGGGGGTTTATGTACAAATAAGGTGTAATCTAAATCAATAAAAAAATTATCATATAATGCTAGGGTGTCAAAATGATTTTTGTATTATGTGATCTAGGGTTTAGTCTAGATCTTAGGAGTCTTAGTTCAATAAGGATTAGACTTTAAAACCTTAAGTTTCTTACCTTATTAGTATCTAGATTAGGAAATCCTAAATGAACATCATTGTAACGCTAGCCTTGCAAACTTTCTTAAGCGCGTCTTACTTTCATGAAGTTTCATTCATAATAATCAAGATTAAGTTTCATCAGAGGAAATCACAAAGTAATCATCTTTTAAATAAGATATACATGTCATTGATCTAAGTTAGGGTTTTTCATCTTGAAATTAATTATTTATAATCATCAAAATACACTTTTGTAACTAGAGGCATAAATAACACTTGAAATTATTAATTTATGATTCTACATAATTTTTTAAATAGATTTTACTCATAGTATGTCTATATTTGAACTTTCTACTTGTTTGTTCCATAATTGACAAATTAAAATTGTATTTTTTCCAATAAGTAGTGAGGACTAACGTTTAGAGGATGGAAAAAGACCCTTTTTTTGTCCTCTAAAAAAGACCCTATTTCCCACATTATGTGAATTGTAGTGTCATGTGCTCAAGGGCATGGCCGCTTGATTGCTCCCTAGATGCTTCTTCCTTGAGGGTGATCTTCATCCCACCATGGGGGAATCAACTAGGTAGTTGACCTCCTCCTCTTAGTCTTGGAAGAGCCACAAGGATGTCCAGGCACCTCTGAAGGACCTTCTCGTACCTATCTAGCCTCTTGATGAGGGTTGTAGTGGTCTATATTGAAGGTCCATGGTCAAGAGGAATCACTCTATAATTGGAACATGCGATCTTAGCTAGGAGATGATGGGCTTTACCTAGGCACCTCAGAGACATTAGATAAGGATCATGATCCCTTCAGGATACTTGCAGATTCCTTGCCATGACCTAGGATGGTCATCTTCTCTGGGTTGAAGATCACCTTGTTGGTAGAGATGTGCGAGGCTGGGTGACAATAACCCAGTTACAAATGAGATGATTAGGACCTAGGAAGTTCATGTAGGGTGGCTCAGAGGTAATTATGGCCTTACATAGGAACTTGGGTAGAAATCTTAGCATCAGAAACCCACCTTCAAGAAGATAAGGTGATGTGACACTATCCAAGAAAAGTTCATGTATTTACAGGGTCTATATTTGGTTGACTTGTATAGGATTCAAGGAGTTGATTTGGAAAAATTCCTTATCAATTGAAGGTTGGATAGATAGATAGATAGATAGATAGATAGATAGATAGATAGATAGATAGATAGATAGATAGATAGATAGATAGATAGATAGATAGATAGATAGATAGATAGATAGATAGATAGATAGATAGATAGATATAGATAGATAGATAGATAGATAGATAGATAGATAGATAGATAGATAGATAGATAGATAGATAGATAGATAGATAGATAGATAGATAGATAGATAGATAGATAGATAGATAGATAGATAGATAGATAGATAGATAGATAGATAGATAGATAGATAGATAGATAGACACAAAATATAAGGGGTGCTTATGCTATTTTCTAGATTTTATCATGGAGTTTGGGACGTTTGGCCAAGGAAGGTGATCTCCTTGCATTTGACTCTGTCTTAGATCCAGATTCGGGTATGGGAAAAATCTCTCCCTCAAAATGTTAACCATTCTATATAATTAAAACCCTCAATAAAAATTTAATCCCCTGGGCCATGTTAGTGCTCCAAATGATCCCAAATATCTAGATTACCCTTATTTAGTAACTATCAGTCATTGGTCCAAAGATCAGGTCAAAACAAGTTGGTTTGACACACAAGACTTGTATTTCAAGTAAAACAAACATAATACATAAATTAATTAACTAGGTCACTTCCAACGTAGAAAATATACTAAATTTTCATGTATGAGCTCAAAACCATTTATCAACAATTAAAGATATCATTGGCATTTAATTTAGACATGATATGTTTAATTCTTATTTGTATTTCAAGGACCTATCTATAAATCCAACATGGTCTACTTTAGAGTTTGATTGGATTCTAGAGACCATGGTTCAAACCTAGGTCCTCTAATAAATCCAAAAGCTTCATGATATTTCCAATTTAAAATATATCAATGCTTAATTTAATATTATTGGCTCCATTAAAGTCTTATCTTATTATATTTGCAAATTAAATTAACATTATCCACTTTGGTAAGATTAAAAAATCAACCAAAATCATTAGCTCATCATCATTATTCAAAGTCATGTCATTCCACTCACTATTTTGATACTTTTCATATCAACTTATTTTGATCCTCAATAATAAATTTTTGAACTTCTAAGTATAAAATTTAAAACTACCAAAGTTTGAGGTCATGACATTCACCCCACCCTAAAAGGAACATTGTCCCAAAAATTCAAAATTTTATCATTTTAAATTGGAGGATTAACTCTACTATCAAGATGTATTATTTGGTTCGAAATCCATCTTTTTTATTTACTTAATTTAAAAAAAATTGACAATTCATTCATCATTTTGTCATGGGGTTTCAAACTTGTAACCTCTCTATCATACAACATCAACTCTAGAAACCTACCTTGGAAAGGTTTTATCCATATTATTAATAAGTTTTATTGGGGTGATAATTTATTTATATAAATTGAGATTGTACAAGGACTATTTTAAAAATGTGGTCTCGCATCCTAATTTATTGCATTATTTTAGTGTTTGGTAACTCTATATTTTTACAAGATTTTCCTTGCAAGCACAAATACACACTAACTATCCTAGGAGAAGATGACATATGTGAGGCTACTTGGGATTTGCTCCTAGGTCCAATTAGTGGATCGCTAGATAGCAGCCCATCCTTGTACACATATGTCATCTTCTCATAAACTTAGGTGAGATGTAGGATTGTTTAGGGTAATTTCTTAGGAGTTTACTAAAAGCTAGATGTTGATTAATTTGAGGTGAAATACCCTCACCTCTACTCCCCATTCCTACCTTTGGTTCCCAATTACCCTAAGCATTCTTACCCTGGAAACCTAGGTTAGTAAAATCCAAGTGAAATCCCACCCAACCTTGGTCCAATTGAGCATTGTAAAGCTAAATGGGGTGTGCAAGGGTGTAGTTCCCCTTCACACACTCTATTATATCCATAGCCAACCCATAGTCTAGGGCAATTCCATTACATTTGACTACTTATTTGGTTTAGCAATCTAGAATGAATGGTTAGGTTTTGCTTGCTATGCTTCCCCCAATTAATATCTTAGTATCATTTCCCCAAACGGCCCACTTCTCTTTAACATTGCTCAAAACCCATCTTGCTCTCTTAGTTATTTCATGCTAGTTTAGTGGATTGCTCTAATTTCTCCTTAGTCAATTGCTTTGTTTCTGATAGTTAATCCTTGCTAGGGTAGTTAGTATATCGTTGTGCTTGCCTAATCAAGATAGTGGTAGTCTAGGTCTCTAATTGATTTAGTGTCATAATTTCTAGCCTAGTGTATTCTTGTTCTCTTTCTTAATTAGTTGCTTTCCTTCTTAATTAGAATTTCTTATTTAGGGTTACACTAGGGTTTTTGCTTATCTTGTTTCCTTTCTTGTTCAATTGCTTACATCTTAGTGTAATCAACCCAAATCAAGATTAAACCCTAAAAAACCTAATATCCACTTTAGGAACATAGCCCACACTAAATTATCACTAGTTGCCCCTCTCTCCCTATGGATCGACCCTTATGTTGTCACTTACCTATACTACAACACGACCCTATGCACTTGTGGGTGAAGTGTGACTAGTCTAAGTGAGTGTGTTAGACTAGGTCCTTTATGAATTTGAAATATCCAAGTGTGTGAAAACACACCACCTTTATTTTGCTTTTTTTTTTCTATTCTTAACATAACCATTCTCTTCAATTTTATTCTTAGTTTAATCATTCTCTTTATTTTGTTCTTAGATACAACAACTCTCAATTAAAATTGAATCTAAATATTGTCTACAGTGATAAGTTTACACTGTGTGTTGTCATGTGGATTTGACCCTACATACTACTTTTGATCTGTTCGCTTGAGGGTAGATTAATTGTAGTTATCTAGGTTAAACTCTAAGGATTCTCTCCTAGTGAATTTGTAGTGCAATTAATCACAGATCGCAACCACATTCTTCACATGACTTTGTTTAGAAAGGTCTACTCCACTCTATCATATTCATTCATCATATCCTACTTTAGATCTATGAGCCCTCATTTCCTTTCTTCTTATTCTTCATCAAGTAAAATAGCTCATATGTGACAAATGCATTCTCAATAATCTACTTGTCTTTCACAAACACACTCTAGTTTGACGAGAATATTTTGTTCAAAAAAGACTTCATCCCAATCATCTTCGTAATAATTTTATAAGTGGCATTGCAAAGACTAACGGGGAGGAATTTAGAGACTCTCTTTGGGGACTAGGTTTTAGGGATCAAGACAACACATTCTCTATTAATTTCATAAATATAAACATACCCTCTCCACTAGATAAAAATAAAAGATACTACGATATGTTTTAATGGTCTCCAAACCATTAAGGCCTAAAGCTTTATTGGAGTGCATATGTTGTAGAGCATCCCAAATTTTAGCCTCAAAACGTTCACTAAGAAAAGGTCAGCCTCCTCCTTTGTGACAACATGGTCAATTTATTGTAGCACCACCTCCATCTCAGACAGATTAGGGGTCTAAAAGAGACTAGAAAAGAACATGTACGTTGTCCCATTAATCTCTTTCCTCTTTCTCCTTAGTGGTTGTATTCATCAAAGAGACCCTCCATTGTGTTTCTTATTTTCTTCTGAATTTCTTTTTGGTGAAAGTATTTTGTGCTCTTATCTGCGTATTTCATCTCATTGGTCATTGCAATTACATGCCAATAACTTTCTTATTATCTATGAATCTCTCTTAGATATTGTGATAACTATGTGCATTATTGAATTATATCATTAGAAATTGTCTTGTATGTGCCATTATGAGTCTACTCTCTATCATCTTGATTTTTATTAGATGTCATAAAATTTAATAGAGGCCCACACCATCCAATTTTCTCCACAAAAATTCTATTTTTTTCTTCAAATTTTCCATCAAACTTCATGAACATGCCTGATGGACAACCACTTTGCATTTTGGATCAGATGGCCATAAAATTTCAAATTTGAATATTCATTTCTTTTTAAATTACACACTTGATTTAATCCACATAGAGAAGAATAGGGATATGATCAGATCTATAAATCAGATAGTGGTGCACTCTAAAGGACCAAAAACTATCACCCTAATCATTTTCAGCAATGAACATGTCCAGTATTTATTTCACTAGAGTACCTACCATATGTCCTCAGTTCTAGGTGAAGCAAGACCAACTAAGCCCAAATCAAATTTTCATTTGTCCTGAAGAGATTCCCTCAACCTCCTCACCTAAATCTCACTCCCCTCATTGAACCACCATATGTCTCAGTATTATATAGAATTCCATTGAAATCTCCCCATATCACCTTGGGTAGATGAGTAATCTCACACATAGTATTCATCAGTCCACGGTTCTCCATCAGAAACATAGTCTTTTTTACCATAGATCCCCCAACATCAAACTTTTTCTCCTATTCCTATAGAGCAGACTCAACAAAAATGTATATGTTTGAAAAGGACTTCACATCCACCATGTTACCTCTCAATCATAGGAATGTGTTGCCTACCTGCCCCATGATAGTAAGATAGAGACCATTCTCAAAGATACAACTATTCCTCACTATCTCATGAACCCTAGAACTTATCATAGTCTTCATTGAAAATACTTGGTTGAGCCACTCCCTCCAATACTTATATCAAAGGGATCCTTTTGTACTAGGAATGGCCAGGCTTTTGTAATTCCATGGAAAAAAAATCATGGATGTCCACATGTCAAAGACACACTTGTGCCTGCTACTTCCTTAACTATGACAGTATCCAATGGGAGGGACCTCTACTCTTATTATTTTTCGACCACTATCATCCATCTTTTTGGGTCCCTCCATGCCCAGACAAAGTCTTATTCCGTAAGATACAATAATTTTGATGGATAAGTTGTTACATTAGTCTAATGTTGGTTTCTACAATCACATTGAATGGATGATTATTTTAGACCTTTTTTGGCATGGTAAAGATTGTGGTCCTTGCCTTCCCATCATCCTCTAGTTCATGAATATCCACTGCAATATTGGACATTGTCTTCCTTGTTACCTTCTCACCCCTATGGATTATGGAAACATCATTCCACATATTGCCCACAATCTTATCCCTTGCAAACTTAGTCTATAAAGGACTAGTCAATGGGGTGGGTAAATATTTTGGTAGGAGGGGTGGAAAGAGTGGTGTTAGAGTTGGGATTAGAGGCTGGGTGCTAGTGAGGTGATGGTAAAGGTTCAGATGGGTTGGTAAACATATGCTTGGTATAATGTTGGACACCATTATGCATTGAGTCATTTGCATGGGTGACATGTACTTAAGGTGTGGGGTTAGGTACGTCTTAAGATGGTAGTTTTTTGTATCGGTTGGGTAGTGTAGGTTCCTGATTTTTATAGGTATCAAGAAAAGAACAAGGTTTTTGGAGGGGTTTCAAGTTAGAAGGCCATCAAAAAGGTGTCAGTCCTTCACTTTTCTTAGTTCTTTGTCTCCCGTGGCCTAGTATTGATCACCATCATGTAGTCTTACATAAGAATGAATCTCCCTTGGGTAGGATTTTTTTGTGGCATACTGCATTCTAGTGGAGCCTTAGAATCTTGTTTTCTTATTTCAAAAGACAAGGCCCATGGCCATCATCATCCTTGCTCATATTTATGCTACTAACAGTTTCTAAATCATCTTCCATAAACTTGGGATTATCTCTATTGTTTGTATTTTCATGGATATATTCTTCCATATTCCTCTAAGTTTACATGGACTCAATGATCCCAACTCTAATGACCTTCTACCTGGCATTTCTACAATTTTTCTAAGTCATCTTCCATGTTGGTTCATATCTTAGGTATGACTCGACCCTGACTTTTTGTTATTAGATTTGGATCTCTCTACTTGATTTCTTATAAATTCAAGAGTATGCTCAACTTTTACCATACAAAACTATCATATTTAATCATTGGCACCCATCATTTCCAAAGATATTCCCTAACCCATGACCCCCACGTTCTTAGTTGTTTTATGTTGACTCTAGAAAAGATTTCATCTTTCATCATCAACACCCATCAATTCCCAAGCAATGCCCTAACCGATGGAACCCATTTTATTGGTTTCAATTCATTGTCATCCTCCTCTATGTAATCCTTTATGAGTTCTATGGGTGGTATTTTCTATTATTTGTTTCCCTTTTATAAGCTAATTGGGCTTACTCTCCTCAAGCCCATTAGTATTAGTTTAGTTTATGTTATGTCATATCTCCCATACATCATCTTGAGAGAAAGATAACTATTTGACTCTCTATAAACCATGATATTCATAATAAAGATTTCTCTCCACATGGTATCAAGAGAAGCCATCTAGTTTCTAAAAAGGAGCCTCCTTTCTTTTTTCTAACATCGTGCTTCCTTTTCTTCATTCTTCCTCTTCCTATCTATCTAATTCTCTTCCCCCTACCCCCAATTATCAGCCACCACCCCACCAAACCCTTCTTGTCACCGACCATCACCTGCACACGATGCTCGGACGCCCATGGAATGTGTAGTGTGGAGTTGTGTGTTAGTTCACCTCTACAGCTTGAGGGGCAGTTGCATCGGTCAGCCACCATTGTGGCCCTCTGGTCGGGTAGTGATTCTAGTGGCATGTCTTTGTTGATGTTGTTTGTAGGGGGTATATATTCCCATTTTCCAAATCTTCAGTAGGGGAGTCATAGGTTGCCATCTCCTTTGGAGTCAAACCCATGGCCTCTTAATTGGGTGCTTTTTGGCATAGCAACCTTTGTGGGTATCTGATTAGTATTCTCCCCTTCTTCGTCATCCATCAGATGTGACTAGTGGTGTGTTGATCTTGGTATGGTAGAGATTCGTTTCTAAAATAAGGTTGTAAAAACCTTGAATTCTACCATTTATATTTATTTCCTCCCAATATATTTTTCTTAGATACATGGGGGAGTGCCAATAATTGTTTGAGATATATTACCTTCCTCCTATCAAAGTGCTTCATTCCTATGATAGTTCTTACAAATGTTCTTCTTTACAACTCCATATGTCCTTTATGGTCTTCTTATCTCTCACTATGCATCAAACCAATGATTGCTCATATCCACTATTATTATGTTGGTGTTCTATTATGATATCTTTCTCCATTTTTGTTCTACTAGTGTGACTACTTTGATATCTTTCTCCACTGACATTCCACCGGTGTGAATTTTTCATTCTACGTGAAGGTATGGATGATGAAAAAGATTTACCTCAGACCATTGTCTATAATGACAGTGCTCATCTCTCCATAATCAAATTGAACGGAGATAATTACCTTCTCTTTATGAATTCTATCCAAACAATCACAGAGTCTAGAGACAAGGTGAAATTTATTGAAAAATATACTGAGGAAACCCCTAAATAGAAACAAGGCAATAGTCAAGTCAAAATCTAGCTTGGAACAGCATGGAACCTTTGATTGCCTCTAAGTGCACATTTTATAAAACTGTGAAGGAAGTGTGGGATGTTGTTCATAAACACTACATGCAGAAAAGAATACTTTGAGGCTTTATAAATCTAGGATAAATTATTTGGTGAAAATCAAGGTGATAGGGCCCTTGATGAATATTTTGATTCTATCATCAACTCATCTCAATAGCTAGACTATTTTTAGTTTGTCTCTTCTAAGGATCAAACCAAAGATCAGGTCAATCTTGTCACAATCAAATTTCTTAATTGTTTTCATCCATCCTATGCTCCAGACTGAAGCATTATCTTTGTTACTAACAACTTTCCCACTATAGAAGATGTTTTCTCTCATCTCCATCAGTTTTATATTGCCACTTGTCTTCTACTTAACTGGAATCACAATTTGTGATTGTTTTCTTTACCCATGATGAGGATGTGGTCGTGGATTCCCCCTAGGACACAATGCACTTTCTGCATCAAGTTAGGCCATCTAGAGGAGAAGTGCTATCATAAGCATGGTCATCCCTAGGGGGATGCTTGTAACACTAAATTTCCCATGTTGCCCAAAGATCAAAAAAGCAGTCAGTTACCATCTCCTCATCTGAGTATGAATAACTTTTGTGGGCATCTCAATAGTATCCTCCACAATCTATAAGATTATGGGATTTTGTGACTATGCGATTTGTTGTGGCATCTTTGGCGCATCTTCCTCCAACCAAGGTAATGTTGGGACCTCAATGCTTGCATCAAGATCTCCTTAGATTGTTGACTCTGGGGCACCCAACATATGAATGGTATGAGATTATAAAGAACAAAAACATATTTACTAAAAATTCATGGCAAACAAAAACACCAATGTGTAGGCAGCGGAAGATAAAACTTTGACTAAACAATTGTATAAAGGGGACATAATAAAATCTTCCCAAATAGGGTGTACAACTTTATACACAACAACAACAGGATCTAGGTAGAGGAAGACTCAAACCAATTCAACTTGTCTCCAAACATCATCAACTATAGCTAAGTCCAAGCTAGATGGTTGAACTCCTTATCCCTAGCCATAGG
Source organism: Alisma plantago-aquatica (assembly GCA_963693085.1). Lineage (NCBI taxonomy): Eukaryota > Viridiplantae > Streptophyta > Magnoliopsida > Alismatales > Alismataceae > Alisma > Alisma plantago-aquatica. The sequence goes on along the minus strand of OY856412.1, from coordinate 148,940,922 downwards.
TTGGTTCATCATGCTTCAACTGTGCACTCTGATCCTATACATGGGTGGTTGGGATCACCCAGCAAGAGAGAGGTAAATGTATGTGTTAATCAAAAGGAATAAGGAAAATTAATAAAGTGCAACATTGCATAATAAAATGATTCAACAATACTTAGAGAGTCAAAATTATGAGGCAAGTATAACAATTAAGATTTAAGAACTTCTACCAAGATGCATCTACCACAATAATAAACAACAAGCATGAATGATATTTTGACAACAAATATTCTAATGCAGGGTGAGGCACCTACCAGACCTACACCAAGAGGAGAGGGGAAAATGCACATCCCAAACCTCAAAAGTATATATAATATGGGGAGAAAATGCACATTCCCCAGGGCGAAATTACACATTCCCTCTATGGGTGGTTAGTACTCATGTACACTACATTAGTTATTTGTTCAACAATTCCTCATGATGAGTAATCCACTTGGCAGTAGTGGAAATATAAATGATATTGCATCATAGAAAATGGGGAATAAAACCCATGAAACAGTCTCAATAAATGAACCAACATTGGTGATAGCAATATTCAAGTATTTCAAATAAATGATTCAATATAGGAAATATAAGATTCAATTAAATAAGGAGCCAAATAAAGGCATTAGAGAGAAGATATCAAGGCTAGCAATTGCCTCATTAAGAAAATGGGGGTTGGATAAAACCCAACTAAAGGATAGGTTATTTGCACATATATTCCACAATCATAGGATCCATATACATAAATAGGCTTCACATACCTCATTGAAGATTCACATCCATCATTATCATTGATTAGATTGTATCAAAATCCATTAACCCTAGTTATAAACATTTCACATAAATTAGCATTTATTAAGCATAAAGTATAAAGGAAAACACTTTATTCAAAAACCACTGATTTAGGACTCAAAACTAGGACTAAAAGCTCACTTAGGTTTTACTGATTAAGAAAACATATTTTATTTCTCAATTTGGAGTTAAAATGAATTAATTGTGATTTTTAGAACATTTAACATACTCAAAATGACATTCAAAGAAAACATCGAAAAAGGATTGGGAATAAGGTATCAAAAATCACAAAATCAGATTCTACATGAAAAATCCTTTCCAACAACTATTTTTTTGCATTTTTCTGAGCTTGGACCAATTTACTATGAATTAAAGAAACTGGACCAATCAGATTGCAAGAAAAAGCCACGTAGGCCTAATGCTAGCGAGAGAGAGAGAGAGAGAGAGTGAAATGACTATAGGGTCCTTGGGTTTGAATAGGAAATGAGGAATGTGGGAGGGCAAAATAGGAAAATCGCCATGAGTCATCTTCTTCCTCGCGAGCCAGCCATGGTCGCGAAGGAGGTGTTTGCCCAGTTGGGCGTTTTTGCTATACTTGACCAAAATGGACGTACTGGTACTCAAAACGAAGCTCAAGATGAGAGGAACTCACATGTATGCTTTATTGGGGTGCTTCTATCACTGAGCAGCCACGAAAACGGTCGTAATATAGGGAGAAGGTGGAGGTGGTTGTGGCTAACGAGGGAGTTTCAGGCCAAATTGGCACTTGAGGAAACTCGCACGGAGGCCGGAGGAGTTGTGGATAGTGATATATATAGGTGTGGAGGTTTAAAGAGCCAAAATTTTGTGGGAGAGGAGAAGCCATAGTCGGCGCCTCTAGGCTTTTCGGCCATGGTGCACGAGAGCATGCATGTAATGGCTTAAATGAAATGGCGCGTTGTGGCGGACCCGTTGCCGAAGAAATCTTGCAAAATGATCGAGAAACGAGGGAGAACGAAGTGGAGGAGCCTACACGTCCTCTTGGTCAGTGGGTTGGAGGTTGAAGATGACCCTAGATCTGTTGGATCGGGTTCCAATGGGGGCCGAGTGCGTGACACATGAAGTAAATGAAATAAATGCAAAAATCGATTCATCTACTATAGTTAAACTATATGGGAACTTGTTAAAAGCATTTGGGGGGTCAAATAAAGTCCAAACGACCTCAAATTTTAACCATAAGTTAATTACAATGCCTAGAATGATGCTAAGCCATTACTCTCTCGAAAATCACATGGTTAGCTCCCTAATTAATTTTTAGACTATTAAAGCATATAATAAAGCATAAAAAGAGAAATTAATATAAAGAATATCTTTTAATGACATAATAGGGTATATATCGATATATTAGTTACATATAAACATTATGAGTCATATCGCAACATATAATACTCTTATTAGTGCATTATTTCCCTATTTGGAGGAGTGAGAAAGTAAAGGGGCTAATTACTCCTATACATGAACTCGAATACATTATTTCTAGTATATTTATCCAAAAAGCTCCAAATTAACATTATCTACTTATATTCTCTCATTAATGGTCAAATTGCATGATTAGACCTCAAACATCGCATTAATTGGAACATTTGTGCAAAAACCTATGAATGTGGTAAAATATAGATTTCATCATCAAACTTGGCTCAATTTCAATATTGAGGCCAAAGAAGATACAAGAGGATGGGAAATTAGTGAAGGATGTCCAAAAGGACTAGAAAGAAAACAAAAGTACAAAAGTGGGTAAATTGCAGGGAGGACCCTGAGATTTAGTATGTTACATAGATACCTTATTTTCTCCATGAAACCTCATATTCCTACCTGATATGTCACTTCATATATTGATCTATTAAAATTATTCAACAATGTGGTAGTGTTAATGTCTCACCCATACTTGTCAAGGAGGTCAGTCGGTCTACCTAGATCCTTAGGCGACCAGGCCTACCAGGCCAACTAGTCGGCCGCCTAGGCATAGGTTTTTTTTCATGTAATTAGTTATATATAAGTATACTTATATACAACAATATGCTAGTTATGTATCCATAAATTAGTAATATATATAGTTATATACTTATATAATTAGTTATATATATATTAGTAATATATAATTAGTAATATGATAAACTACTTAAAAGATGTAGGGTACATTACTAATGTGAATGAAATTATATGTTGTAATCATCTATTTCTATTTCCATGACAATTGGCACAAGAAAAATACAAACACTTCAGTCGACAATAAGACTGAATGAAAGAAAAAAAAACTTTTTGACCCACCACATAAGAGGCCGACTTATAGGGTGTCCAACTGACCAGTCGGTCTGGGAAGACATTGTAAATGATGGAAAACCTGGGCGGCATGCCAGTCGTTGGCCACAAAAATGACCAGTCGGCGACTAGTCAGACACCTCAAAAAGTATGGTCTCACCCTGTCTAAAACTCTAATATGTTCATTATATTCCTCTTATACATTTAATGTTTGTTTCTAAGTTAGTTGATTCCTTTACTTGAAATGTCATATTTAGTAGTCATGGTTTTGTAATGCAAGATTCTCAATTTTTTTTAACAATTGGTTTGGGTTCAAGAGCCAGTGACCTTTATTACTTTGGTGATGTCGTTCCATCTTTTATTCTTCTTGTGAGAACACCCCTTCAACTTCACCAACATATTCACAATGACATATGTGGTCCCTTTCGCACCACCATTTTATTTTGGATTATGTTATATCATTACCTTCTTTAATGATTTTTGTCATATGATGTGGTTATATCTGTTGAAATCTCATGATGAAATTATTGGTAATTTTTCAAAATTTTCATAAAATGCTTTCAACACAATTTAATAAATCCATTGAAAAATTGCATATCGGACAGTACTTTGGAATATGTTTCGGATTAGGTAGCTTCTTTTTTCTCCAGAACTTGAACTATCCATCAATGTTCATGCAATCACAACCCACAACATAATGGGATGACAAACTATCCATCAATGTTCATGCACTCACAACCCACAACAAAATGGGATGACAAAACATAAAAGTTATCATTTATTTGATATCACTTGTGCTCTTATGTTTCGAGACAAATTATGTAAGACTTATTGATCTGAAATTGATCTCACATCCTACTACCTTATCAATCAACAACTATCTTATGGTATGTGGAACAAGACCCCTTTTTTGGGTTTTTCCTGCACAAACAATTTTCCATTTTCCTTTGCATGTTTTTGGATGTACTACTTTTGTGCATAATTTTGATCCAAAAAATATAAACTTGATCCCTTCTCTATCAAGATGGTTTTCCTTGGCTATTCTACCTTTCAGATAGGTTATCATTGTTATAGTCTAAGCAACCATCATATGTATGTCTTGGTGGATGTTATTTTTCTATGAATCTGAGATGTTCTTTGATTAATCACTGATATCCTCTCTGATAAGTATCTCTTCACCTCAACCTTATCCTCTAGTTGAGTTTTTTGAGCTTGATCTTTATGACCTTGTAGAATATGAACCCATTCCACACCCACTTGTCATTCATTCTCCTTTGACACATGATCCGGAACTAATCTTCATGTTTGAGGATGTAGCATGCCCCTTGGCTCTTTAGAAAGGTATTTACTCATACACTCTTCACCATTATACATGTCACCTATCCAAGCTTTCACATACTACTAAATTAATTGCTCAGTAGCTCGACTCTATCCAACTTCCCAAAATCTATCTTGAAGCCCTTCAACACCTCAATTGGAAAGTTGTGATGCTCAAGGAACTTATAGTTTTGCATGAGACTTGATCCTAGGATCTTGTCACTCCTCCATAAAATAAAATATTGTTGATTTTTAGTAGGAATGTTCTATCAAATTTAATTTTGATGGATCGATGGAATGACTTAAAGCTCGTCTTGTCATCAAAGGATTCATCCAAACATATGGTGTGGATTTCTTTGAGACCTTCTCATTAGTCACCTACAATGCTTCTATCAAGATTGTAATTTCCCATGCCACTCACATGGACTGGCCTCTATTCCATCTTGAAAATAAAAATGTGTTCCTTTTGGTGATTTAGAGGAGGAAGTGTCTATAAAACAACATCTAGATTTTAATATCTAGGGGGAGTCTTCCGAAAGAATTTTTCATTTCAAATGTTCTTTGTATGGTCTCAATAAATCACCATGGTCCTAGTTTACAAAACTCAGTAGCGCTCTTGCTAGCCAAGGTTTTTCTAGATTATATAGTGATCATAGTATATTCTTTAGTTCTTATCAAGACAGAACCATCATCCTGGTTGTTGAAAGATCTAGAGGGGGTGAATAGAGCTTTTGGTACTTTAAAATTCAATTGAAAACTTAAAGCAAAGAAGGAGGTGGAAACCAGGAAGACACTTCAATTTAGAGTGTTTCAACCTTTGAATCAAAGGTTGTCAGTCCACTACCCAATTGTATCCAATTGGGATTTGAAAGTGATTTATTTTATTTACCTCGCAAGGATGTTACAACAAAATACAATCACCTTCAACCTCCTTAAAGTAGTCTTCACCTTGAAGTAGCCTCAACCTCCTTGAAGTAGCCTTCTTGAAGTAACCTCTAGCAACCTTAGAGAAGCCTTCACCACCTTGAGATAGCCTTCACCTAGAAGTAGCTCCAACCTCCTTTGAAGAATCCTTCTTGAAGTAACCTCAAGCAACCTTAGAGAAGCCTTCACCACCTTGAAGTAGGTCCACCACCTTGAGATAGCCTTCACCTAGAAGTAGCTCCAACCTCCTTTGAAGCAGCATTCTTGAAGTAACCTCAAGTACATCCTGGAGCTGCTTTCTTTTTCTTGAAGTAGATCCAAGAAACCTCCCTCACACAGCGTCCTACACTTCGAGTAGTCAAGGAGAACAAATACAATATAAGAAAAAATATTGGAAGAAGGAAATACTTAACCAATGAAGTATAGTGATCCTATATCAAGTGTATAGATCTCCTATCCACTTAAGATGAACGTTTCTATGTGATATCTAGGAGATAGTAGCTCTAGGATGAAACTTTGGAGTACAAGGAAGAAGATAGCAATTGATTCTCAGCTTTGTTGCTCTCTAGAATGATTGCTCAAGTGTATCTTGTGTATTTTTGTATGCAAGTGATGATATGTCCTATATATAAGAGTGGTTTACAAGTGATTAGAGACATTGTAGGGAGTGTCTAGAGTGTTCTTAGTGCTTAACTAGTCATTAGGTAGAAAGTAGTTGGGTTGCAACTGCTAAAATGTTCATTAAATGCAAAGTTTCCATAACTTTTCTCGATCGACAATTTTGTCGACTGGATCGATTCTCGATCCACAAACTTGTCAACTGGATGACTATGTTGGTTCAGTTGACTCTAACAGCTATATGTCAATCTCTCTCTTGTTTAAACCTATTATAAGGGATATATCTCAGTCGACAATATTGTTGATCAAAATTGACTCATAACTAAAGATTTGCAAAGACACTTTTCGGTTGTCTGAGTCTTCGATCAAGCAATTCTTGGTCGAAAATTTTGTCAACTGAGAAGGACTTTTTGCAAGAATTTGCAATGTATATGAGGTCCTATTGATGAATCATGTGAAACCTATCAACCCTAAAGTCTTCATGTGAGTGTAAGATAGGGTTTTGGGTGGATAGGGAAACTCTAACGCTTGATTTACATGATATCTAAGTACTTGTATATTATATACTTATACAAGTTTTTACATTGAGTATAATCATGAAAATATTAAACATTTAAGTACATTGATCTTCAACTATGCACATGGTATGATATCCTCATCTTCTTGAACCCTGAAATACTCAATTAGTACGTTAGATCCATAAGAAGAAAATGTTTGTCATCATCAAAACCAAGGGAATGCTAATGTCCAATTTAGCTAACAAACTCCCCCTTTTTGAAGATGATAAATTTTCCTAAAATATAAGCAAAATATTTAAAATGAAGTTAGTTTCATACAAGTGATATACCTGAGATGAATAGGTTCTTTGATATCATAAAATGTATGTTAATATACTTATAGATATGGAACATGCTATCCTTCTCTAAGGCAATTTAGCACCAATTATTGTCAAGACAAGTGATCATGAAAATCATGAAAAATATTTAAATATTTTACTTAAATTTATTTCTTCCCATTGCCATTTCAAAAAGATATTTGTATGTGTAAATCAATAAGACTCCCCCTTAATTGATTACTCCCCCTTAATTGTTTACTTCAAAATGAATGTCAAATTTAGCCACAATTGAAGAACCAATATTAGTTTCTCAACCATTCAGAAGGGATGTTAACCCCTAAAATGATATGAGATTCCTTTATGCTCATAGATAGATCAATAAATGTATCTCTAACCAAATATAAGGGGAGATAAGACCATATTTGTTTAGAGAATTCAAATTAATTTATTGAGAAAGTAGATCAATTTGAGCTATTATCTAGTTGCCAAGGAATGTTAAATCCTTCATAATAAAAAGACCTAATATAGAAATATTGTTGAACATTGATTACTCAATCATTTACAAGGGATGTTAAGACCAAAAATGATTAGAGAATCCTTTAGTCTCATAATAAGATTAATAAAAGTGTCTCTAGACCAAATATAAGGGATGTTAGGCCCATATTGGTGTAGAGAATCCAGTTAAGAGTAAGATCAAAAAAATTGCACATTATATCCAAGAATTTTGTGAGCTCCCCCTTAAAAAAAAATGGGCTCAAAGATGTTAAAGTATTTCAAATCATAGCCATCTTTAAGTCAATTGATCAAGTAAGACTATGAATCAATTTTTATGATGTTTAAGCAATCTTGTTCCTTGAACTATTTTGATTTATTAATTTCTCTTATTTTAAGCAAATTATAGATATAATATACTAATGTTGGGTGCAAGTGGATGATTTGATTTACAAATGAGAATTTTTGTCAGGCTTATTTTTGTTCGACCATGACTTAGACCGTAGCACCCCTTGGTCAAACTCCTTATCGGCCGAGAGGCGGTTCTGTAGAATTTTAAACCTGCAGCTTATCTAGTATGATAAAGATATAACATTTTCACCTATATTAGCATAAGCTGATGCACTGATATTTGTCATTTTTACATGCTATTTTATACTTCTTTTTGTGCACTTACTATTTATTTTCATATTAATTTGTGCATGATTTATTAATATTAGCATTGTTACTCAATTGCATCAAATAAGCATAATTTTAATGCTTTTTGAATGAATTATTATATTTCAAGTACTTATGTACATTTTTGTGCGATTGTAGGACCACAAGAGTCTCACAAGATCGGTACGACCAACTTCAAAAGTCAGTACTACCGAATTTACATTAGAGATAGAGCAAATTTGACTTCTAGACTCAGTACTACTGACTCTGCCGATCAGGCAGTTTGGAAAATCAAGTTTAATCCAACAGTTGAGGATTTAGTTTTCCCTAAGTCACTTCTATGACTTAAGGGGAGTTCGTCCAGACCAAATCAATCACATTCTATTCCATTGCAAGACGGCTATGGTACATGAGAGGAGAACGAGGAGGAGAACTGCATGTTTGGGAGGTTCTAGGCACGTTCGGTAGGTAGAAATTGCGGATTGCGGATCCGTTCATCGGCGTGGAGCATTCTAATCACATTTCTCCAGGGGGGTCATCGGTTTTCTATGTTCTCTACATTTTTCCTTCTTCCTAGTATGTTTTTATCCATGGAAATCATGAGGAGATAATCTTTGTGTTCTTTAGGACCCGAGAGTAACCCGGTTGTACAATGTATATGGATTTTTTGCATTAGTATATTGTTTACTCCTTATTCTTGAAAATGTTGCTATGAAATCATATTGAATTGTCTATGTTGTGCACCATAGGTGATTAATTAGATCCTTAATAACTTTGGGAGGAGGATTAAGAATTAGAAATCCATAGTAACACATATTTTATATCGCCCTTTGGGAAAGGTGGCTTACGAACGTGAAGAGATTACCCAGAGATTATTCCTAAAGTACCTAACTAATCAACCAATTATTGTAGAAATGAGATTGGAATTAGCATAGTTAGTGAACTACACTGTGGGGGCGGGTAGTTCTTGCTACAGGCTCTTTATCCAGGAGTGAGAGGAAAATATATTAATCTTAATTAAAATTGCAGTGTCAATCATGGTGAAACCATGGTCCTAGAAAATTTCTTCTCATTGTGATCACAGCCTATTAAATTAGTTTTCTTTCTTGCAATAATTTTAATAACTCTTAAATCAAAGTTTTCTTCAGCTTAGCTGATTGAAAAGTAGTTAGTAGTAGTTTCTTGAATTACATTTCCCAATGTTCGATATCCAAGCTTCTTTGGCATGTATTACTTTGATGCGTACGCTTGCATTTTATACGTACAGTTTAGTCGTGTCAAGTTTTTGGTGTCTTTGCCGAGGAAACATCATATTCAAGCACTACGAGTGTTGTAATCGGCCACTCAAGGCCACCTTCTTTATTTTATTTTTATATTTATTCTTTCTAGAGCTGAATTGTATATATTTTTTCTTAATTCAATCACTAGTATCTCATTCTCACATTGAATTTACAAATGTCAGGTACTAGTGCATGGTTCAAACACGAGCCACTGATTACACTCCCACAACAAATCCACAACCAGATGGTATGGGTGATGCAGAAGAAGAACAAACCATCTGGGAGAAGATCAAGACGTCATCCTCAACAGCTCAGCTTGGGCCAATCAAGCGACAAGTGATAAATGTAGGAAGCTACAAGATTGATCCTGGGCTGGTGGCATTGGTTAAGCAACATGCTTTCCATGGCCACAATACTGAAGAACCAATGACTCACATCAGCAATTTCATTGAAAGTTGTGACATGGTGAAAATATACAAGGTTCCCTCCACAGTGATATACATGAATTTATTTCCATCATCCTTGGCAGACCATGCTAAGTCATGGTTCTGTAACTTCAACCCGGAATCCATAGAGACATGGGACCAGATGATAGGCACTTTCTTTGAGTGTTACTTCCCTTCACAGAAGATGAATGAATTGACATGAAAGATTTAACACTTCAAGCAACAGGTTGAAGAGTCATACTCAGAGGCTTGGGAGCACTTTCAGAATATGCTACAGAAGGTGCCTCACCATGGTATAGATTTATATGGCCAAGCAAAGACCTTCTATTATGGCCTACATCAGGATGAGAGCACCACCCTAGACAGTGCAGGAGATGGATTTTTCTGGAACAAAATGCCTTCTAGATGTCATGAGATCCTGAAGAACATGGCTAAGAACTAGTTGTGGGGTGAAGAAAGAGAACAACTGGAAACCATTAAAAGTGTTGAAGAATCTAAAGTCATCTCTGCATTGAATGAGAAACTTGACCTCATTGCCATGAAGTTGTGCCATAAGGATGTAACATCATTTGGGGGTGAAGAAAAGAAGTGTATGTATATGTACCAGTAGTACCAATAGGATAGGGGCCCTAGAAAGATTGACAAATTTGAGAACATGTTAGGAAAGCTGGTGAGCCAAAATGAAGCACTTATGGGTCAAACACAGAGGGGGATGAAAAACCAAGGTTCCCAGATCCACAACATTGAATATCAAATTTCTCAGTTGGCGGCACAAGTAACTTCCTTGATGGAGTCCATTCAGCAAGGAGCACCTGGGAATGCAGTTGTAACCCATCAACATCACCAAGAAAAATTCATCTCTATTGTTGAAGAGAGAGAACATCATACCAAGGAGGCACCCAAGCAACACACTCAGGAGTTTGATGGGGTGTATGTGTCTAAAGTCTCATTTCCTTGTAGTCTATTTGGATTACTAGGAGGATGTAGAACTCCAGTGGATAGTGAACTTCAAGGTCCCAATCCTGTTAAATCACTAACTACAATTCTTGAGAGGGTACCTATTCAACAATAGCATGTGAAGGTTTACTACACAGTGGAACCATCACAGTCAATACAGGGGCACCCACAATTCATAAGGAACAACCACCGATAACACCACCCACAGAGGATGTGCCTATTTCTACTCCAAGTAGTGGTGCTGAAGCATGCTTAGGGGAGGAAGTTCATAAAGGGCCATATATTTCCCCACAGAAGCATGTAGAGAAGTCAAACATACCTGGATAGTCTGCAACCAAGGAAAAAGGAAGCACAGTTCAAAAAGTTCTTGGACATCTTTCAAAAGCTCCACATCAATTTTCCATTGGTGGGGGCGATAGATAAAATTCCTACTTATGGGAGATTTTTGAAAGATATCATCAACAAGAAGAGGAGGATTAAATACACAGATGTTGTACAGGTTGATGAGGTGCTGAGTGCACTGATTAAGGGGAAGTTGTCAAGGAAGAGGAAGGATCCAGGATGTTTCTACATCCCATGTACTATAGGTGGCAAACACTTCAAGCAGGCACTATGTGATTCGGGAGTGAGTATTAATATCATGCCTCTTACCACCTTCCAAAAGTTAGGATTGAAGGAACCAAAAAGAACAACCATGGAAATCAAGTTGGCGGATGGCTCTATGGTGAGGCCATATGGGATATGTGTTGGTTAAAGTCAACAAGTTCATCATTCCTATTGACTTTGTGGTGATGGACATGCGTGAGATACAAGGATCTGAGATGTTTCTAGGGAGGTCGTTCCAATCTACGGCAGATGTGATCACTACCATTGGTGGGGGCTATTTGACACTCAGGATAGATGATGATAGAGTGGAGTTCAGACTTCCGGATGAATCTTCACCACCATCTTAAGACAACCCGGGTTGAGGAGGATCATTCATGTCGAGCCTAGGACATTAAACAAGGTCACTTATGGGAGGCAACCCAATTTTATTTTTTCCCATTTACTATTTTTTTGGGTGTTTATCTTAGTTACATTTCATCTTATTTTGTTATATTTTTATTTGATGTATAGAAGGTACCTAGATACTTTTGTTTTGTGTGTAGATAGGGCCAAAGTCAATAGGACCAAGTCCATACTCGGTACGACCGACTACTTATTAGTTAAAATTTTGCACTCTCTACAGAATGTCGGTACTATCGACTTTCAAAGTCGATACTACCAAAAACTTTCCCAGAAAATCACCTGAAACCTGAACCAAAGTCGGTACTACCGATTCCAAACTCGATACTACCCAAATTTTTTAGCAAAAAGGTGACAAAATCTGCAAGAAGAAATTGTCATCACCACTAATACACATGCTAGTGGGCACTTATTTTCAAAGCTCAAAGAAGGAGAGCGAATACCATATCTTAATGCCAAAAAAACACAAATTAGTGGCACTAATAAGAGGGATATATGCTTGCACAACTTGATCCAAAGAGCCACCAATCATCCACCTCCACCACCCTTTAGAGCATCTGGTATACCCGATCCACCTCTAGGTTTGGATTTTTTACTATGAGGACATGGTCAAATTCGAGCTTAGGGGAGGTAGGTGTTGGAATGTCTTTAACTTCCCTTTTTACTTGCTTTTAGTTTTTATTTTTGAAATTTGTAGGATCCACAATCTATCTTGCATAATGTGGAGCTTAAATTTTGTTTGTTCCTCATAATTATCATGTGTGCTTTCAAGTTTGCAATGGAAATTGAAAATCTTTTTGTGGGCTTAGTTGTGAGTACTTGAGTAATCTCACTTAGAGGAAGTCTATGCGTTAGTCAGCTTAAGGACATTTGATATGAATGGACATCTTAATTATTCATGAAATGTGGTTGAAGATGGGGTTTGAGCTTGAATTGATCAAATAGTTAACGAGACCTTAAATTGAAGTTCAAGAAAGAAACCCTAAGGTTACCTTGTACACATGTCATTAGAGAGGGACATATCATAAATTCATGAAAGGCTTTGTCTCTTAGTTATGTGATTCCACACGTTCTCCAATCATTATTGACTCACCACCTTAAGATGAACAAGTACCCCAAATTATTTCTTCTTATTGCATTGCATGGCATAATAGGTGGAATTATAAGTTAGTTTGCTTTTATTGCATTCATTAAAAAAATGAAAAAATATACCAAGTTGTGTACTTCAACAATTTATGTAAACATCATTCTATTTGCATAAACAATTACATGTAGATTGCAAGCATTTTTCATCGTTCATTGCTATATCATGTGGGTATCATTTTTGTTCGAAATTTGAGTGTAGGGATATGCATCCATACCCTTAAAAATGAATGATGTGTAGTAAAGCCCAAGCATAACTTTCCATCGTGCTAAAATAATGGGTCAAAAATGAAAAGAAAAAAAAGAGTTTGTTTATGTTTTAAAGTTAAGAGGAAGAAAGGATGCCCTCAACTCTTCACAAAAATGAGGGAAACATAAACATGATGCATTCTTTTCTTTGAATTTTTGTTCGTCAAATTGACAACATCTTTTGACTCATTCATCATTCAACCAAGAAATTAGGCATTAGGACTCATGCATTTCTCATTCTTTTCACCATATAGGTTCATCATGTTTTGTTTTGCATAAATGATTTGGATGTTACTTGTGATTCTTCAATTGCCACCCATTTCATACAGTTCATTGCTCTTATTGGTAGGCCACTCAAATGATTTATTCTCCTCATTCATTTTTATATGGAGAACTACTTCCAATTAGTTGGTAGTTAGGAAAAGAGAAATGTAGAATAGGGAATCATATAATGCACCAAGTGAATGCCTGATTGATTATGATGTTAACTTTTCTCTTGATAGTATTCATTGATCTAAGGGTGGACAACTTTTATGGAAATTTTTGGTCGCTACAGAGCAGTTGATTATTTAGTGATCAGTGAAAGCCGATTTGGGACCACCAAGTGGGAGTAGTTGAGAAATGAAGTTCATATTCATTGTCCTTTTGCTAACTAGTCTCAAATAGATCTGAGAGTGTGTTGCTCGAGGACGAGCAACATTTAAGATTTGGGGTGTTTGATGCACTGGATATTTGTCATTTTTCACATGCTATTTTATATTGCTTTTTGTGTATTTACTATTCATTTACATATTAATTTGTGCATGATATATTAATATTAGCATGTGTTACTCAATTGCATCATATAAGCATAATTTAAAAAAAAAATGAATTATTATATTTCAAGTGTTTATGTACATTTTTGTGCAATTTCAGAACCACAAGAGTCTCACAGGCTCGGTACTGCTGACTTTAAAAGTCAATACTACCGAATTGGCATCAAAGACAAAGCATATTCAAATTCCAGACTTGGTACTACTGAGTCCAAAAGTTGGTACTACCGACTCTTCCCGATCATACATTTTGAAAAATCAAGTTTAATCCAACTGTTTAGGATTTATTTCACCCTAAGTCACTTCTATGACTTAAGGGGAGTTCGTCCAGACTTAATCAATTAGGTTCTATTCCATTGCAAGACGTCTACAGCACGGGAGAGGAGAATGAGGAGGAGAACTGCATGTTCGGGAGGTTCTGGGCACGTTCGGTGGGCAGAATTGCGGACTGCGGATCTGTTCATTGACGTGGAGTGTCCTAATCACATTTCTCTAGGGGGTTCATCGGTTTTCTATGTTCTCTATATTTTTCCTTATTCCTAGCCTGTTTTTGTCCATGTAAACCTTGAGGGGCTAATTCCCATGTTCTTTAAGACCCGAGAGTATCCCAGTTGTACACTGTATATGGATCTTTTGCATTAGTATATTGTTTTCTCCTTATTCTTAGGCATGTTGCTATGAAATCATATTGAATTATCTATGTTGCATACCACTACGAATAATTAGATCCTTCATAACTTCAGGAGGAGGATTACGGATTGGAAATCCATAGTAACACATGTTTTATATAGCCCTTTGGGAAAGGTGGCTTACGAACGTGAAGAGATTACCCAGAGATTATTCGTAAAGCACCTAACTAATCAACCAATTACTATGAAAATGGGATTGTCATTAGCATAAGTAGTGAACTACACTACGGGAGAGGGTATTTCTTGCTACATGCTCTTTGTCGAGGAGTGAGAGGAAAATATATTAATCTTAGATTAAAATTGCAGTGTCAATCGTGGTGAAACCATAGTCCTATAGAATTTCTTATCATTGTGATTGTGTGATAGAGTGATTTTTTTCTATATATTTTTCTCTCTCCTATAATTTTGAATATTTCAATTATGCCTTCAAAGATCTCTCTTACTGAATTGATTAAATGTCTTATCAATTTCACATAACACTAAACCCTAAGTGTCACATAAAGGACAACTATAGGTATAAACACATTTAGTTAATAACAATAATTCCCCCTTACCTTTATGATATAAGGTTATAAAAGAGTCTCTCTATTTAGAAAGTCTTAAGGACTGACAGATAAGGATTTTAGGGTATCTTCCACAAATCGTAACATTAAGAACATTAATAATTAATAAAGGAGAATAATGAAATACTATGTGATAATAATAATAATAATAATGAAAATAATTGATGAGTGATTAATCTAATATGTCCACCTAATTTTAGGATGCCTCCTAAGACTCACAACTCAATGGCCTCTGAGGAATCGTCCTCTAAGAAGACGAAAGAGCCTGAAACCTCTGAAGTACCTAATCCTGATACCACGACCAAGGAAAGGTGGAAGGAATAGAAGAAAATCCTTCTAGACTTTATGGAAACCCTTGTCACAAAAGGAACCCCCTGAACCTAGCTCCTCTAGGAAAAAGGGAGTGACAGTGATAGATTTCATCAAACTCAACCTTGATACCTTCTGGGGGGAGATCAGCCTGAGGTCATGGTTAAGGATGAGGCATAGATCCTCTCTATGGAGAATGGTTTTCGTACCCTAGAAATACCCACTGAAAAGAAGGTCAAGTTTGCCACATATCTGCTTAAGGGAGGGGGGAATCTGGTGGGAGAACTATGGTGGGAATATGGGAGAAGAAGTATATGCCATGGGGTGGGAAGCCTTCAAAACCCTCTTCACTGATCATTTTATGCCCATGGCTGAGAGGAAGAGGAAGGAGAAGATGTACATGGAGCTTAAGCAGGACAACATTTCGGTAGCTGACTACACCCAAAAGTTTATACTTTTGGAACATTATGCACCTATCAAAACTGAAGATTGCCTCACCGAGCACTATGTTGGCTGCCTTTCCGCCCACCTAAAAACCCTAGTCATAGCCTCCCATCCCAAAAGCATAGATTTAGCCCTAGGCATGGCCCTCAAGCAGGAGAGAGAGCAGGAAATGCAGAAACCTTCCAGCATGGGGTACTTAGGGTTAACAACTACTGAGGAGGATAAGTCTAAGAAGTTCAACCCAGGCCATAACAACAAGGGATCAGGGAAAGGAGGAGGTTTAGGAAAAGGAGGACAGAAGCACAACCAAAATCAACAGAAGATAGTCCACCCAAAGTGCAAGACTTGTGGGCAACACCATGGTGGGGTATGTCGCCATACCAAGCCGGTCTTCTATAACTGCAAGAAGGAGGGTCATTTCATCACCAAGTGCTCCACTCCCTCTATCTTTGGCAATCCTACAGCAGGTGCTCCACAGCCTCAGGGACATCGCAATGGTAGGGTATTTGTGGTGAATGCAGAAGAGGCCAAGGCAAATCCCAACCAGCTTTGTGAAGGTAACCTAAATTCTTTTCATAATTTAATATCTTGTTCAAGCCTGCAAATTATTCATAACTCAATTACCATGTGTAGGCACTGTATTATTAAATGGACATACTATTAAGGCTTTATTCGGCTCTGGATCTATAAATATGTTTATTTCTTGAACTCTGACATCTATATTACATCTGCATATAAGGGACTTCGGATATATTCTGGATGTGTCTACTCCTAGTGGCAAAATACTCACAACCCTATAGAAAATTGATGTCCTCTCTCTTAAATTTGAAAATCATGATATGCCCTTTGAATTCATTCTCCTAACTATGGAAGACTTTGATATTATACTTGGTATGGACTGGCTATACTCATACCCTGCTCACATTGATTGTAGAAATAAGATGGTAGTCCTCTCTCAACCTCATTCTTGTCCTATGAAACTCCCTATGGGAAGCGGATTCTGTAATAATATTATAATCTCCTCTCTTAAAGATAAAAAGCTCATTTCTCAAGGATGTAAAGTCTTCCTCACATTAGTCTCAGAGACCAATCCTAGTAGTAGGCCTGTAGAAATTCTGGAGGTGGTACATGACTTCCCTGACGTATTTCTGGAGGAGCTTCCTGGGATGCCTCCAAATAGTGACATTGAGTTCTCTATAGATCTTCTTCGTGGAACCACTCTGATTTTTAGGGAAGTGTATAGGATGGCTCCTACTGAGCTTATGGAGTTGAAGAAATAGTTGCAAGAACTTATCGACAAAGGTTTCATTCATCCTAGTGTTTCCCCCTGGGGTGATCCTATTCTTTTTGTCAAAAAGAAAGACGGTTCTATGTGTATGTGTATTGACTACAGCATGTTGAACCAAGCTACTATTAAAAACAAGTATCCTCTCCCTCGTATTGATGACCTCTTTGATCAGCTTTGTACTGCTAAAGTTTTCTCAAAGATGGATCTTCATTCTGGTTACCATCAACTTAAAATCAAGGATTCTGATATTTCTAAAACTGCTTTTCAAACTCGTTATGGGCATTACGAATTTCTAGTGATGCCATTTGGGTTGACCAACGCACTGGGCATATTTATGAACCTAATGAACAAAGTTTTCAAACCTTACCTTGATGAGTTTGTGGTCGTCTTCATTGATGATATCTTGATCTATTCTGATTCTATGGAAAAACACAGGGAGCACTTGCAAGCAATTCTTGACATTCTTCGAACCCAGAAATTTTATGGCAAGCTTTCAAAATGTGAATTCTGGATTGACAAAGTCATGTTTCTTGGACATGTCATTTCTGAAGGTAATATATATGTTGATCCCGCCAAAGTCTTTGTTGTACTTGATTGGCAACCTCCTTACAATCCTTCTAAAATTTGAAGTTTCTTGGGTCTAGCCGGATATTATCATTTCTTTATTCTGAATTTCTCCAAGGTGGCACTTCCTCTAACTAAGCTTACTCAGAAGGATAATCACTTCATCTGGTCAGCTTCATGTGAGTTCATTTTTGAGTAGTTAAAGCAAAAGTTGATGTCGGCTCCTGTTCTTATTCTACCCTTTGGTAATGAATGGTTTGTGATATTCACTGATGCTTCAAGAAATGGGTTAGGATGTGTTCTGTAGTAGAATGGAAAGATAGTGGCCTTTGCATCTAGACAGCCAAAACCCAATGAACTTAATTATCCCACCCATGATTTGAAATTAGTTGCAATCATTCATGCTCTTAAAATCTGGAGACACTACTTGTATGGGGAAACATTTGACATCTTCACCGACCACAAAAGCCTGAAGTACATCTTGACTCAAAAGGACTTGAATCAACGTCAACACTGATAGATTGAATATCTAAAGGACTATGGTTTCACTATTGCCTATCATCCAGGAAAGGCAAATGTAGTCGTTGACGCCCTTAGTAGGAAAAGGGTAGTGTGTGCATCTCTATCTATCCCTGAATGGAGGAATATGGAGGATCTAGTAGGCTGGAAGCTGCCATTTCTATCTGATCGTGTGCATGTGAATAACATATCCATCATGTCCAACTTGCACTTCAAACTTCTTAAGGCACAGAAGGCTAGTACTGATCTTGTGGAGCTCTCCTCTCTCCTGCTGAAGCCTCAAACACATTTGTCTGTGGGTCTTAATGGTGGTCTTTGATATAAGAACTGTATGTGGGTTCATGAGCAGTCAGCGGTAAAGACAATGATTCTCAGTGAGGCACATGGATCAAAGTACATAGTTCATCTCAGCATGATGAAGATGTACAAATACCTACAACGTCAGTTCTGGTGGAGGGGTATGAAGCATGATATTTCTGACTTCGTGTCCAGGTGTCTAACATGCCAAAGAATCAAGGCCAACCATCAGAGACCAGGCGGTCTACTACAACCCCTTGAGATTCCGAAATGGAAATGGGAACACATCACCATGGACTTTGTGGTGGGATTACCCAGGACCAGAAAGGGATACAACGCTGCATGGGTCATAGTGGATTGTCTCACCAAGTCAGCTCATTTTCTCCCTGTAAAGACTACTACAAAAGTTTCTGAGTTGGCCAACCTCTACATACGGGAGATAGTACATATGCATGGAGTTCTAGCGTCTATTGTCTCGGACAGGGACCTGAAGTTCACCTCAAAGTTGTGGAAGTAGGTTCAAGAGGAATTGGGCACCAAACTGAACTTCAGTATAGCCTACCATCCACAGACAGATGGGCAGTCAGGACGCATAGTACAGATTCTCGAGGACCTTCTATGAGCTTGTGTACTTGATTGGGAAGGCTCATGGGACCATTACCTGCCTTTAGCTGAGTTTGCATATAATAATAGCTATCAGGCGAGTATTGGGATGCCTCCCTATGAAGCTTTATATGGGCATCCTTGCAGGTCTCCACTATACCGATAAGGTTGCACTGATCAGGCAGAGAATGAAGCGAGCACAGGATAGGTAGAAATCTTATGCAGATGCTCACAGGAAGAAACGTCAATTCAAGGAAGGTGATCACGTCTTTCTAAAGATCCGACCTATCTGAGCTTTGGCAAAGAACAAAGGAAAGCTCAGTCCTCGTTATGTTGGACCATTTGAGGTTCTGGAAAGGGTTCGTGAATGTGCCTATCATCTCTCTTTGCCACCTCAGTATAGTTCCATGCACAATGTCTTTCATGTATCTAATATGAAACCTTATGTTAAAGATCCCAGTCACATTCTAAATCATGAGCCTCTCGGTTTGAAGGATGATCTATCATATGTTGAGTCCCCAATCATAATTCTCAACTTTAAGTCAAAGGAGCTTCACAATAATCAACGTATAGAGATGGTTAAAGTTCTCTAGAGCCGGCATGATGAGACTGATGCCACCTGGGAGATAAAGACCGAGGTCGAGAAGAAATATCCACATCTCTTTCAGGATGCTTGAATTTTGGGGGGGGAATTCTTAAAAGGAGGGGAGAATGTGACAGAGTGAGTTTTTCTATATATTTTTCTCTCTCCTATAATTTTGATTATTCCAATTATGCCTTCAACCATCTCTCTCACTAAATTGATTAAATGACCTATCAATTTCACACAACACTAAACCCTAAGTGTCATATAAAGGACAACTATAGGTATAAAATATTTAGTTAATAACCATGTCAAACTTTCAAATTTGAACCCAAAATATATACCATGGCTACATGGCGACATTATAAAGCTACTCCTAAAATTTCATTACATTTGGATTTACCAATTAAGATCTATTAACTTTTGAAAGTAGGGTGCATAATGTCATCTATAAAACCCTAGGACCTAAGTTTCGAATTCCATTTGATAAATATGTGTCACTCTTTCCTTTTTAAGCTGGGAGCAGATCCTTTCACCATGGAGCAATTGTGACCGTCCAATCTAAGGGCCATGGATCTATGCAGGGATCTAAGGGTCAAGGACCCGTCTTCAACCTCCCGCAAAGAGCGGGTAGAAGAGAGGAGACCCGAGCCTCATCCAAGCACCACCTCACCCCTACTCGCAAAAATCTATCCGAACGAATAGATTCGCCTCGCCAAAATGAGGTCAACAATCCCGCACTCGACTCCCCTCGTCCTTGGATCAAGGAGAATGAACCCCGACTCCCTCGCTTCTCTCACTAGTGGCGGCGGCCAACTTGGGGATTCCTATGCGAGACCCTTTCATCTCTATTTAAGGACACACCAAGCTCTGTCATTTCCCCTTTACTCTTTTTCCCGCATCAATTACAAGCACAACAACCCCGAACACCCATCCCACTCCACCATCTTCAACCTCTGAATACCCTCAGCGCTCGATCACTGTGCCACGCTGACCCCTCCAACACCTTCGTCGAGCCTCCTTGGTGCTTCCCATCGGAGTTCTGAGGTCCCGAACTCCTTCCTTCTCCAAAGCACCCCCTTCTCCGGCAACCTCCATCCTGGAACCCGACGGAGCATCAAGGGATGGAGGGCCGAGACACACTGGTTGGCTTTCCAGCTTTGGCTTACGATCACAAAGGCAATTGATGTCTTAGTTGCCCTCCAACTCCACCAAGGAGTGAGAAAAGCCTCGATGAAGCTTCCTTAGGCAGCCTGCTCATGCGCAAGCGAAGGAGAAGAGGGGGAGAATGTGTTGTCAACCCATCACCTAGGTGGACCAATGGTTGAATGCCAAATAAGCAACCTGATCCATCCCGCACAAAGACTGGGATCAACGACATTCGTCGATCCAGTCGGATCCGGCCGTTGATCAAGGTAAAACCCTCTCTTTTTATTTTCTTTTACCCAAGAAATGGTTTATCTTAAGAAAATCATAGAAAATGCTAGGAATGTCAGATTATAGTGAACCTATATACCATTTTCATCAAAAAAATGTGAAATATCTAAATAAAATATAATCAGGACCTAGATCCGATCCATTTTCAGAAAATATGACCTACAATCCCTAATGCCCTTTTAATATATATATATTTCGTGTAATAATAGTCATCCTTGATTTAGATCTTCCTTGTGGACATCCTAAACCCTAATTGGGATCTTGATCATCATGTTACTCGAAACCCTAATCAAAGAGGGATATTTGATTCAATAGTTGTGAAAAACCCTAATTTCTAGTTTCCCCTCTTCATGTGTATACTTATTACAACATTATGTCAAAACCCTAACTATTAAATGACACTAAATGACTTTGAATGACCCTGATCTTAGAATCCAACTCTAATCTCTTGAACTATATGTATCCTAAAGAGATATCCCTAATGATCTAACCCATAATGGAAACCCTAATTATGAAAACTTCTTCTTTGGATAGAATAGGTATCCTCAACTAAATGAGACTTTAATATGAGGATCGGATCTTGTGACTCCAAAAATTAGATAATAGTCATGGATAATCCCTGATCTAAACATGAGAATATGAAATAATCATAACTAAAGAACCAACCTTAGTCAGGGGTCATATGGACCAATAGTAACAAGTATACCCTTGATTTTCTTTCAGGGTGATCTACTCTCTCTCTCTTGCTCTAGACGTGTGGAAATTCAAATCTAAGATCAAAGGTATGTGGATATAATTATATGACTAGTTTTTGCTGGATGTTAAGTATAAGTATTTGCTTGCATATATTTGAGTACATTGTTGGATGTAAAAATATGAGTATTGTCATTTTCCTCATTGAACGTTAAAGAACATAAATGAATGAGAAATGAAATGTGGTTACTAGTGGTGCTCATTAATCTCCCTATTAGAGAGGGAAAGCAATAATGTTGACTAGCACCTCCCTAGAGTACATGGTATATGGGGAGATCCCTATAGTACAAGGTACATGGGGAAGGTCCCACTAATATATGTGATTATGTGCTAAGTCCACCATAGTAATGCATATTCATTTGAAATGTGATTAATAACTTGAGATTACTTGATCTTCTATCATTAAATAATGTTTCTTTCTCTCTCTTCTTTTTCAAATATTTTCAATATGCCAGCATAGTATAGCTTTTAATTCCATGTATCAACTTTTGTTGATGATTTTGTTTCTCATATTTTCTAGGTACAAGGAACATATGATGTACTTCAAAGTACCATAAGAAAATAAATAATGGATATGGAGGATAGATAGCTAGATAGTTTTTATTCTTATATATGTTGTAATAGGATGTTCTAAATCCTATGTAATAATAATAATTTCCTTCCTTATAGAACTATTCATTCTTCCTTCTCAAAGAATAAGTATGTGATGACTTTATTTATTCTCAGTGAATGAAATGTTTGTGTGGCTATCTATTGATGATGTGAACAATGATCTTGGCGTTTCTCTGATTTTAATTGACTATCTTAATTTCTTGTATTTTCCCTTCTAACATTTATAGATATGAGTGCACGCATATCTGTGGATATCACTAAGGAAAGTATATAGAAATTGGGGTCATCACATATTGCAACCCATTAAATTAGTTTTCTTTCTTGCAATTAGCTTAATAACTCCTAAATCAAAGTTTCCTTTAGCTTAGCTGATCAAAAAGCAGTTAGTAGACTTTCTTGAATTACGTTTCCTCATGTTTGATATTTTGGCCTCTTTGGCATGTATTACTTCAATGCGTACGTTTGCATTTTACATGTATAGTTTAGTCGTGTCAATGACCAATCAGCTGTATGCATATTTAATCATGTTTCATGTCATGGGTTTAAGCAACATAGATATCTTCTTTTATGATCATATTAAGGAAACAATTTTAACATTCATTTGAAGAGTATGATGTCTTTATGAGTGACTAGAGTTAAATAACATATGAATGACCTCAAATCTTAACATTAATGCATAAGTCATATCAAAGTCTGTTTCTTCTCATTATATCCTATCTTTATTTAGTTTATTTCATCATGCCTATTTAGTTCCAATGATTTTTTTGCTTTTAGGTCTAGGAGTTGAACCTTATGCATTATTCTTGATAAGCTCATATATAAATTGTCCAATAATAAACTCTTTTAGGATATGACTAAGTCTTGTTGTGTATAATTATCATTTATTTTTCAACTCTCTTAGATGTAGACTTATAAATCCTAGATACTTTATTATATGTTGAATATTCCAGGATAAAGCCCCTTTGTGTCTTAAGATAAAATTCATCTTTTGTTGAAGAGAAGACAACATCCTTTACCACATAAAATTCACATAGGACCAAATGAGCTCTAATGAAGCAAAGTTTTAGTTTTGAAAAGAGATATTACTTTTGCTTTCCTAGAATACACAAATCTCAGGTTTATTTAAAGAAAGTTTAGCAAATGACTATATTCTAGGAACTTTCTTGCATGAACAATCTTTCTTTAACATAAACAATAATTTTTTTTGCATATAGTATCCATATAGTTAAGAGTTTTACAATTATTTTTCCTTTATCAACAACTTTGATGATTTCCTATGAATCATAACCATTATTTTGTTACTGCTTATTTGTTACATAATGTGGTAAGATCAACTATTATAAATGTTCTTCATATTCCTTCTAAAAACATATGATGATCTGCTTATCAGTTATAACTATTCAACATGCCTAATCTATGTAATTTGTTTAAATAATTCATTTAACTAAATCTGCTCATCCTGCTCAATATTGTTATATCCCGTTGTTTCAATAATCATTGGTTGAGAGTTATATCTCTCACTGGAACATGGTTCTTACCCTCGTGGTTCACCACATCCATTTAGGTGGTCATCTACAATTTGGGAAGGATCGTGCTATTAAGGTAGAGCAACTTGGAGATCAATAGAAGTAGAAGGTTGTATAGTTTCTTGTGTTTCATAGTAGAGTCCTACATGTCATCCTTGTACTCTCATGTCAAGGAGGGGTTGTGTTTTGTAGATGATATGTATATCAATACATGTTTTGGAAGTATGCCTTTCTTTTATATCAGTGGTTTGTACATGTGAACATGATCTTTTGCAATAGGTGTGTTGCCAATGACCACTACTCATATGTATATACCTGATATGGTATGTGGTACGTTATAGGTTACAGACCTTATTGTAATATGTTTCCACACAATGAAAATAACATAAGATTGGTTTTAATTTACCCGTTCTTTAATAATATGGTTGTTTAGTTGTTATTCGCGTGCTTTGTTTTAAATAATCTCTTTTGTGTGGCATCGAGGCGTCACATAAACCATATTGTTATTTAGTTCCCTTGAAAAGAGAAGAAATGTAGTTCCTGGAATATTAATGATAAATCAAGAGGATCCTAAAGCATGGTAAGTATGTTTCAATGGATCAATAGATATTTATATTCATAAAAGATTCACAACATCTAATTAGGTTTGGTTGAGTACTTCAAAATTGTACGAGGAAGCACATTCTTAATGGTCAACATCACAAACATTATACATCATGCATGATGTTCCTTATGATTTTCAAAATGTCATGGGTGCATCTCGTAGCTCATAGAGATTCAACCTAACCCTAAGTAAGTAAAAGATCAAAGTCTATTAGAAAAATAAACTATACATCATAGTGAGTATTTCAAAAGTAATCATATATCATAAGTGATATGTTTACCATCTGCATATTTTTTGCCGAAATCCTTTAAGTTTCTAACTTACAATGTTATATTAATTATTTTTCCTAATTGATAACTTATTGACAATTTTCAACATATTTAGTATTTTCGAGGAGTATTGGCTAGGAAGAAAGAAGAAATACTTTTTTCCAAAAAAATGGTGGGTTCTGCAATGATGATTCTAGTGGTTGGGTCTCTAACATAGACTATGGGTGTTGGACATTTATGAATTTGGAGTGCAGTTGTTGGGGATTTAATATTTGGGATATGATGATCCTAGTCCTTTTTATCCACTACCCTTCTTCTAGATTCTAGCATAGAGTGGCAAGAGAAGGGTGTTAGAAAAGGAGATTAGGCAAGGGCTAGGGGTCGGGGTGAGGGATATGAGTATATGATAGAGTTCTGCTCATCTTCAATATTGTCACGAAGGCCCCAATTCTCACTTATAGGGTTCGGGGTGAAATGGACCAATGTGAGGTAGGCATAAAATCTCATGCAAGGTATACAAAAAAAAGGAGGAAGGGGAGAGGAGGATGGGTTCTCAATGAGAAAGGACACACAAGATCAAGAGGAGTGAGATAGAATGAAAGGGGTATAGATAGGAGAAGAGGCTTACGATCGAATGTCGACTCCTTGGTTGCTACCAAAGTGAGAAGAGAAAGGAACATGGGTTTAATCTCCCAACTAATGACATAAAAATAGAAAATTGAGTTATTTTTGTTATCCTCATGAAATAATGGATATATTGGGAGGGATGGTATTAGTGATTGATTGTGGTTGAGGTGGGGATCGGTGACAGTCAGTAGGATAGTATGTTTTGGGAATTCTAGAGGTATATGACAATGGAAATTCATCATATTAGGGCCACCATCACTCTCCCTTGTCTCACTGCTAATGGATTGATGTAGACTCTATGGATTGTGCATCAATTGGATACAAGATCCAAGAGTTGATTTTTTTGATAATGAGGAACCCCTCCCAAGAAAAGACCACTTTCAAACCCAACCCAATCAAGGGTAAACCCTAGAATCATCCTTGAACATAGGGGCATCACGATACACTCAATAACAAGGGGCCTTGTTGCACCCTGAGGGTTAGCAACCAGAGTTGAACCCAAGTCCCTTCATTGGGGATTGCCGAGCCACACTGTTTGGCTAGTCCCTCACCCCCGTATCCAAGGGCTAATATTGAGAGTTTGGTATATATAAAGTAAAAGAAAAGGGAAAATGAGAATTCCAATGAGAACTTGAAGCATTTATTTTCCAAAATCCATATCTTACGCAAACATGAACCAAATCAATTCACCTTGCATAGCTCCAAAAAGTGTCTTCTATTGAAATTTTTTAGCAGTAACAGGATAGGTTAGGAGGATAAATTTATATTAGTTTAAAATGAGTAAAAACATTAGGAATTCATATGCATGAAAGTATACAAAGGATACAAATAGTCCAATTTCTACCAATTATGATTATATTTAACTACAATTTTGTGATATGATGAACGGATAAAACATATAACATATACTTAATCTAGAAGAAAAAATTAAGAAAAAGGTAAAAACATGTCATCACAACTTACTTGATATATTTTGTTTCTATATGACTTTAAAAATGCTACACAAAATTATCCTTTGAGTTCACTAATCTATCTACTAAAATTTTAGCAAGAGTCGCTAACAAGCATGGCCACCAATTTATTAAAATTGTTCAAAATGAAAGAGTAACTACTGGTTTTGAATAAAATATATTTATTCCTATTTCTATAATTTTTAGTATGAACTATTAAGTCTATTTCCCCTCTAGAATTACATATAACGCATACTTATTTTGTCAATCTAGTTATTAAATTTCAAGATATAAATCCCTACATTCATAACGATATCTAAATTACAAAATATATTTGTCATTTATAATATTCTCACATGGAATCCATGAGTTGCATGGTATAAAGTTGAGCAATTTAACTCTATTTCCATATAAATTACATAAAACACATATTCTATTTATAAATTTTGGGGGTAGCATCTATTTTCCAAACTCCATATCTTGCATATACATGATGAAAATCAATTAATTTCTTATCATAGATCCAAAATTATATTCCCTTCTATTAGAATTTTTTTGCGTAATAGCAGGATTGGTCAGAGTGATAAATTTTCTATGCCAATATTTTTACCTTTGAAATTTTACCCTTTCTCCAAGTGTATAAAAAACTTCCTTGTCTCAATTTCATCCAAACCTGCAAAGTAGAAAAGTTTTGGTACCCATATAGTGGTCTTTTTTGTTATGAATGATTTTCATTATTTTGAGTATATATGAATCATAAAAAACATTTTATAATTGTCAAGTATTGATTTCAAGTAAATGATTTCGGTAACAATAATTTCTTTCAGAACTATTTTCGGTCAAATTTGTTTTTTTGACCAATAAGTATCTCAGTCGAGATTCTTGTCAACCAAATGTAGTTCTGTAGGAACATGTACTACTTCTAGTATGAACATGATATTTCTTATTCCATTTGTTTTAATCCAAATAACACATTTAATCAATCAACTACTTAAAGATATACAAGTTGAAGCTTATTTTAGTTGAGATAGGACATTATGTATTTCAAAATGAAGTTTAGGTCAAATCTCAACTAATATGTCTAAAATTTCTATGTGGGATGTTTTGGGACCCAAACCAAGACAACATCCTTATTTTTCTTATATGGACAAGAAAATGAATAGTGCCCAAGCCATTGACAATAGTGACAGCAAACAAAATCAATTTCATTTCTCTTCTTAGCATTTTGGTTATGTGCTAGATTGTCTTTGGGCACATACATGATCTTTGATTTGGGTTTTTGTGTTTTTCTAGTTCTAGGCTTTTGGAAAGATCTTTCTTTAGGTACATATCCTAGACCTCTTCTTCCTATTTGTCCAAAATAATTTTTCAAGATTTTATCAAGAATATTATTATTCTTTAGACTATCAACATGTTTTTGTAACTCAGCAATTTCATCAATTCTCTTTGCAATATCCAATTTTGCTTGATCTAAACTTGAAAGCAAAGAATCTCTTTCTCTAATAATGATATCATAATTTGAATGAGAACATGGAACAGTTTGAGTTTGATAATCATTTATCTTTGTAAGAAATTTGACCTTTTCTTGATAAAGAAGATCATTATTGTTTTAATAGCAACCAATTTTGTATTATAATCATTAACAGAATCTTTCAAAAAGTTATTCAGAAGTGAGATCAAGTATTTTGTCATACAACTCATCATTGGTTTTTAAAACCTTTTCCAATTTCCTTTTGGACGCAACATACTTGTCATGGCATTCTTCTAAATTATTAACTAGCTCTTCTTTAGATATCAAGAAGACTTACCTCATTTCCTTTTTCATCGGTTGTTGCAATGAAACAACTTGCCTTGTCTTCTTTACTCTCACTTGATTTTTTTTCTTGTAGCTTTGTGGAACTTTTCTCCTTTCTTCTTCTTTAGACAAGTGAATCTCTAGTGGCATCTTACTTCACATTCAAAGCACCATCTACAATCTTGGTCACTTGTTGATGGTTGGCATTCGTGCGTCCTTTCCATGTTGAGGTTGCTAGAAACACCATCCCCCATTACTTCAAGACTTTTTAGGGCTCCTTGAAGACCTGCTCTGATACCAATTGGAAGATCTAGAGGGGGGTGAATAGAGCTTTTGGTACTTTAAAATTCAATTGAAAACTTAAAGCAAAGGAGGAAATAAGGAAAACACTTTGATATAGTGGTTCCAACCTTTGAATTAAAGGTTGTCAGTCCACTACCCAATTGTCTCCAAATGGGATTTTGAAAGTGATTTATTTTATTTACCTCACAAGGATATTACAACAAAATAAATCACCTTCAACCTCCTTGAAGTAGCCCTCACCTTGAAGTAGCCTCAACCTCCTTGAAGAAGCCTTCTTGAAGTAACCTCAAGTAACCTTAGAGAAGCATTCACCACCTTGAAGTAGCTCCACCACATTGAGATAGCCTTCACCTAGAAGTATCTCCAACCTCCTTTGAAGTAGCCTTCTTAAAGTAACCTCAAGAAACCTTGGAGTATCCTTCACCACCTTGAAGTAGCTCCACCACCTTGAGATAGCCTTCACCTAGAAGTAGCTCCAACCTCCTTTGAATCATACTTTGTGAAGTAACCTCAAGCACACCCTGGAGTTGCCTTCTCTATCTTGAAGTAGCTCCAAGAAACCTCCATCATACAGCCTCCTACACTTGGAGTAGTCAAGGAGAACAAATACGATACAAAGGAAATAGATTGGAAGGGAGAAATACTTAACCAATGAAGTACAATGTCTTGATTCCTATATCAAGTGTATAGATCTCCTATCCACTTAAGATGAACTTTGCTATGTGGTTTCTAGGAGATAGTATCTCTAGGACACAACTTTGGAGCACAAGGAAGAAGATAGCAATTGATTCTCAGCTTTATTTCTCTCTAGAATGATTGCTCAAGTGTAGCTTGTGTATTGTTGTATGTGAGTGATGATATGGGTGTCCTAAGGCCTCTCCTATATATAGGAATGGTTTATAAGTGATTAAGGACATTGTATGGAGTGTCTAGAGTGTTCTTTTTTGGTGTCTAGAATTTCTAGAGTGTTCTTAGTGCTTAACTAGTCGTAGGTAGAAAGTATTTGGGTTGCAATGGATAAAATGTTTGTTAAATGCAAAGTTTCCAGAACTTTTCTTAGTCGACAATGTTGTCAATTGGATTGACTCTCGGTCCACAAACTTGTCAACTAGATGACTGTGTTGGTTCATCTGGCTCTAACGACTATAAATCTATCTTATCTTGGTTAAACCTATTACAAGGGCTATATTTTGGTCGACAATATTGTTGACCATAATTGAATCAGAACTAAAGATTTGCCAAGTCATTTCTCAATTGTCTGAGTCTTCGACCAAGTGATTCTTAGTCGACAATTTTTTCAACCAAGGAAGACTTATTGCAAGGATTTTCAAGGTATTTGAGGTCCTATTGATGACTCATATGAAACATGTCAACCATAAAGTCTTCATGTGAGCGTAAGATAGGGTTTTGGGTGGTTAGAGAAAATCTAATGCTTGATTTACATGATATCTATGTACTTGTACATTATATACTTTTACAAGTTTTTACATTAAGTAAAACCATGAAAATATTATACATTTAAGGGCATTGATCTTCAACTATCCACATGGTATGATCTCCTCATCTTCTTGAACTCTGAAATACTCAAGTAGCACGTTATGTCCACAAGAATGAAATGTTTGTTATCATCAAAACCAAGGGTATGCTAATGTCCAATTTAGCCAACAGTTGTCTATGTTGTTAATATCACTATCACTAGTAGTGCTACTCATGAGAATTCAGCACTGAAATAGGCACTCCAACAACATTTCCATACCAAGGATCTACGACAACTTGGCTACTTCTTGGGTATAGAAGTGATACATTCTCATCAGCACACTTATTTATCACTGCGGAAGTACGTCCTTGACCTCTTGAAGTACTCTAGAATGCCAAATTCTAAGAATAATTATTTGTCCATGGACTATCACAATTAAGTTTTGTATGAGTGGGATTCCTTTCTGATCTTAAACAATATCGACGCATAGTGGGAAAACTCATTTTTCTAACAATTACCCGATCATATATTACTTTTGTTGTTAGTGTTGTTAGTCAACGCATAGCTAAACCTCTTGTGTGCCCCTAGATTTAGGTACAACGCATCCTACACTTCTGAAAAGTTGACGTAGTAGAGGTCTCCTTTATAAGAAGCCACAATATCCAGATATCTCTTTGAATTGCTATGTAGATGTTGATTCGACTAGAGATGTGAATGATAAAAGATATATATTTGGATTTTCCATTCTCTTATTCAGCAAATCTCAAGTATGATAATCAAGAAGCTACTCATATGGCTAATAATTTGGTTTTTCTTGAATGTACCAAGCACATTGAGGTTGAATGTCACTTCATGAGAGATATGATTTGTGACAAAAGATCATCATACCATATGTAGAGATTGGAGAATAGACTTTTGATATTTTCACCAAGTCTCTTCCACCTTCACCTTTCTTCTTGTCTATGGCAAGATGGGAATAGACGATATGTACTCTCCAGGTTGAGGTGGAGTATTGGTGGTATTTTATATTATTTATTTTAGCTTGTATTCACTAGGCTTACTCTCCTCAAGCACATTAGCATTATTTTAGTTTATGTTATGATGTGTCTTTGGTATATCATACCTTAAGACAAGTTTGTACATATGACTCTCTATAAACCATGATACTCATTATTAAGATTTCTTATTACAAGTTCCCTAGTATTCCATATATGTAGTAGTACATTGGTATCCTTTAATGTCTGAATTTAATGTTCATTAAATTTCCTTTCTTATTTGTGTATCTTATATACTTCTTTTAGTGCCTTCTTGATATCAACATCCATACACACCCTGTAATACATATCCCTCTCAAGATTATGTTGTTCAACCTTGATCACACACCCAGCCTTCACTATCACCACCATGATTGCCTCTTGCATCCTTTATCCCAATGGTAGGTTGTATAACTTAATCCAAAAGGGACTATGGTCATGGGAAATGTCCACGTCTATATCTACCATTCTTCACTTTTTCAGATACAAAATATTGTCATCAAAATTCTACCACCCCTCCTCTAGAACCTTCCCTTTGTCTCGTCACTGAAAAAAAATGGACCACAATCAGATCGCTAGAAATTCCCATGTATCCCACCTTCCTCTGGTCCTGGGCAAAAGGGTCATGTGCAAAATCAAAAAATTGTGTTTTCATTCCATAGCAACCCTCCCAACCACCTCCAGTTTGATATTCTTGTTGTTAGTGTTAATCTCATCTTTCTTGAAGTCTAGGATCCTTTCTTACTTTTCATATATTACAACTCTTGTTATGTGCATCTCTTTGTCTATTCATCTACTATCATAGGGGAGTGAAGAAGGACATGTGAAGAAAATAGAGAGAAACAAATGATACATAAGGTGAGAGAGCAACTCATACCTATGTCTTCACATAGGATGTCTAAATGACCATGAGAATGTACTTGGAACTTGTAGCACATAATGTAAGTAATTAATGATTTTTAAGTAAATGCTTATCATTACATATTTTATAATAAGTTTTCTAGACTATGTTGGTTGAAAATTGATGCATCAACCAGCAATACAACGGCAATCAACATGTTTAAGTTCCTCCCAACATCAATGCATCAACCAAACATCAACACAATGCCAGTTGCAACACATGCAAGTACCCTTTAGTGTAAATGCATCGGCCACTCATTCAAATGCCAATTGCGACACATGCAAATGCCATTTAGTGTCAATGCACTGACCACTTGTTCAGTGTTGTCGACCTTGTTGCCATGAATACAAACACATAGTAGGCATAACACATAAGAAATAGTGATGCGTATACAGTGATGTTGATATCACCTGTGTAGAGGCTAATTGTATAGGCAAGCCAAGCCATACCTTACGTTGCATCTATAAGTAAGTTGATGGCATTGATGTTACATGTCCTAGAACTACACAAATTTGATTATTATGACCCAAATATTGTCATGAATTAAAAGTGAGATGTCCACTTAATTCCTAATATCATCTTATAGACAGGATAACAAGATTGATCATTAGAGAGCATATGAGATGAAAGGTGAGAGGAGAGAAGACCATCTTGGTGTGCATAGTGTTATCATAGATACATTTGAGAAGAATAAGAAGAAGATTAGAGATCCCTAGATCCTTTTTCTTCATGTTCTAGACCAGATATTGCACTCATTTTTCATTGTTTCATCATGTATATTATTCTCATTTGTGCAAAATTAAATTATGAGAAACTAATTTTGGATTTAATTGAGTATGAGAACCATGAAGTTATGTTTTATTGGTGTTTAGTACAATATTATGATCTAAAAGCACAACGTACTATCATCCTAAAATGTTTAACCAAGGAATATCAGTCTATTAATGAATCAATTCCATGGATAGTAGAGGATAATCATGAAAATATGACATTATATGGATTATTGGCCATGTCAATTAATCCAAATCGATCATTAGCTTTGGTTTAAGTGTATGTCTTTTAACAATAAAAATTTAACATTTTAACTGGATTAGCTAATCACTAATACTAGATCATCTTCTAGTGGCCCAGTTCCTCATGGGAATGATAACTTAGGGATCTTTGGCCCTATATTCAGTACACTAGGGACTGTCTCTGGAGGCAACTTTTTGGGAAACAGTTGGAAACAAAATATTGTCAACATAGGTTAAAATGGCAGTTCAAAATCAATATTTA
This sequence comes from Alisma plantago-aquatica, assembly GCA_963693085.1. Classification (NCBI taxonomy): domain Eukaryota; kingdom Viridiplantae; phylum Streptophyta; class Magnoliopsida; order Alismatales; family Alismataceae; genus Alisma; species Alisma plantago-aquatica. The sequence continues at coordinate 148,907,657 of OY856412.1, read as the reverse complement.
TGTCTAAAAGAAAACATGGTATTCACTTTTGTGAGCCCTTTTATTCGGTGTTCTTAGACCATAATCATTGTATTCCCCAACTTTGTTCAATGGTTGTTTGATCATTAATTGTCTCATAAGCGTTTTCATCATTCTATAGAAAAAAAATTCTTCCTCATTTCATCTGGTGCAATTGAGAGTTGGTGTTTTGGTGATTTGACCTAGTCATTTTTTTCATTGATGTGTATGGTTCATGATTTGTGTCCTCCTTCAATCGTTATTATTTCTTCTTGTTGGTCCCTTCGTTGCTCCTAAACACTTCCAAGTCCTTTGATTTTTCCATTGAAGTTCCATGTGTCTTCAGTTGATCTCGAAACACATTGTTGTTGGTCACTAGCACAGGCTATGCATTTGTTCAGCACCACCATTGTTTGTCGCCAGTTGTTGTGCTCAACTCTGTCATTATTATTTGTTCTTGCTTCTTGCTATCTCTCATGGTTCCTCTGCTCGGTTCTGTATTTTCTTTGTTGTTTTTGTCTATTCCACTTCCAAAAATATTATTGGTGTCCACAGTGCTTATACTTCCCCTCACTCAAACTTTAGTGCTTCTTCTCGATGTCATGCTTCTATTGTTGTCAATGAGGTATTTTTGGATTGCATTGATACTTTTTGTTTATATATACATGCAATTTAGTTCACCATGAATAGTTAAAGTGTGAAAAAATGTTAGTATTTTATCTAATACATTTGATGAATGTAGTGTGCGATTTAAATTTGTTGATGCTACATTAGACATTATTGTGTGTATACTAGAGAATGAACTCATTTGTTTGATCCACAAGTAACACACCTATATGACATGTACATGAACTAATCTATTTATGTCGATGGCCGAGCAGGTCTGGTCACATTGTGTTTGCCTCAAAAGAGACGCTCTGGTGGAGTGTTGTGGGCTCAGGAATGGCATCCTCTAGGAGTGGATGATCATGGATAAAGCATTGTATTTGGGCTGGCGGGTTGCCAAGATCATAGCAAAGGGTCTCTACAACAATCCTGGAATTAAGGGGTAATGTGATCTAAATAGAACAGCCAACAAAATGAGGGAATAAGTACTTAAATAGATGTCATAGAGTAGAATGTGGTTGGCATGCAGGTAATGCAGGTCAATAAGATGTTGACTTCCCTTAGGTAGGATGTCCTTGAAGGGAATGTGAGATTAGCCTAGGGATATGGTGATGGTCGTGACAATGTGGGCCAGCATGAATGGAGAGATGGTTCTACTGATTTTCTGGAGATGAAGTGGTCAATAATAGTGCTCAAAAGGCTCCTCTTTTAGCTAGCACCATAAGGTGTAGAGATATGTGGTGGTCACAATGACTTGTGTCCCAAAGTGACCATAGATTTTGCATGACAGGATCCGGTGTAGGTAGTGGACCACTAGAATGTGCACCAATGAGTCCTTTTCCTTTGTGAGAAAGGTGGGGGTAATGCCAATGAGATCTAACCAAAATTTGCCAACATTGTACCGGTAATGGGTGGTGAGATGATTGTGCTCCATGCACCCCTTATAACGTGAGGAACCCTGGCTGTCGAGGATGAAAAAAATAATTTGTTCACTGGTGAGGGAGTAGTTTTCCCTAAAGATCTCAAAGAGACAACTGATCCTTCCTACAAATTGAAGGGCTTCAGGAACGTTTTCATGAACTCTAGTGTTAGGTCGACATATATGGAGTAAATCTAAATAGGGAAATCGTGAGATGAAATTTTGCGGCAAGATGTTGTCGACAGAGTTGTGAATGCCTAAGTCTGAGAGAGTGGCTTTGCACACCCATCTAGGACGTGTTGCACCCCCTATCACCATTTCTTCAAAGCATTTATAATGGTCATCGTCAGTGATTTAAACGTATTTTCCCAAAAAAGGTGCAATACAGTGCTTGGAAGAGGAGGATCGCGTCGAGGGTGGGCGGGAGGGGTGTGTAGCTCCATCTTGGTCAATAAGTGAATCAATCATGTAATTTAATCCTTCATGTTGTCAGGGATAGGAGAGTGGGCAGTATCATGGGACTTCTCAATGCAAATCCCCCCCGAGATGGGATGAGGATGAGGGTTGTGAGGGGTGGCCCTTCCCCTTCCCCTTCTCCTTCCCCTTCCCCTTCCCCTTCCCTTTGCAAAGGTGGTCGAAACATCCTCATCCAGATCCATCTTGAGACATGTTTGTTACTATCAATGATGCCAACTGACTGACCAGAAGTTGGGTCGATCGTGGGTGCACTGGATGCTAGAATGGTGGGGTGCCAACCGATCGACTAGTTGTTCCGGTTGATTGATTGGTATGGACAAGAGGACAGAGACCATTTTAACCAACTTACCGCTTGGCGAACACAATCAGTCGACTGAGATGGGTGAAGGGTTGATAGGAAGAAAAGTGAGTCAGTGGGGTTTTGGAGGGTGGTGGAGGAAACAGTCATTGTAGTAGTGGTTGGTTGGTGTTGGTCATTCAGTTTTCCGGTCAACTAGATGGCTGAGAAGGATGGGAAAATGCTATTGGAACAATGAGGTGGGGCAAAGAAGGTTGGGGAAGAAGGGTGGTGGTGTGGTGGAGATGAGTTGTCTACTGGAATGGTGAGTCTCTACATAAATGGATTGCATAGGGAGATGCCTAGATGCTGACGGTGGCGACATGGAAGACCAGTGGTGATGAGGTGGTTGTTGGAGGTGACAAGGTGTCCTGTTTGGGAGTGGGTCGAGTTATTGGGTTGGAAGAGGTGTTGGGGGTGTGGCTTTGAAGGGGGCTATGTCTGAAATGAGTTGACTCCCCAAGTGTTCATTCTTTATAGGTGAGACATGGTCTATCAGTCAATCGTCTGGTTTCCCAGTCACTCAACTCAACTGGCGCGGGTGGGACATGAACCGCTGCAAGTTCCAAATTCACTTGCATGTACCAATCGATCAGTTAGGTGACAAGTTGATCGGTTTGAAATGTTAATTTTTTTAATTTTTATATCATATAAGCAAAAGGGAATAATAATTAGAAATTAGGAAATGGAAAATTTAAATATAAAAACAAAGGAAGAAGAATAAAGCATAAGATTAAAATTTTAAGGGAAATATAATATTCATTGCTTCCCAACAAGGGAACTATTTTAACATCGAAGGCCCAGCACACGTGATCAAGTAGTCATTGGTTCTAGATCCAGAGTGGGAAAGGGTGGAGGATCTCTTAGCTCTAGATCTTTAGTGGTGGGGTACTGCTTTACTCATTGTGCTACAAAGTCATCAGTTGTAAGGTAGTTATTGAGTCGGTGTCCGTTCATTGTAAATTCACCCTTGAACTTGTCCCATACAACAAAGGCACCATGTGGATATGCATGCTTCACTGGGTAAGGACCATATCACATGGATCTAAGTTTCCTATGGAAGAGTTTTATTTTGGAATTGTATAATAGCGCTGGATTACCTTCTCTCATATCTTTTCTCCTCAGGTGATTGTGATGCCACACTTTTATCCTATCTTTATAGATTCTTAAACTTTCATAGGCAAGCATTCTCAATTCCTCAATTTATTGCATTTGATGGAACGATTTTTGCTAGTAGTATATAAATCAAAGTTGACGGTCATGATGGCCCAACTCGATTTATGTTCCATCTCTATGGGGAGGTGGCATGATTTCACTTACATTAATCTAAAGGGTGTGATTCCCAAAGGCATACTGAAGGTGGTTCTATATGCCCACCACATGTCATTCAGTTTTAGAGCCCATGTCTTCCTGGAATGATTTACAGTCTTCTCTAGGATAGATTTGGTTTGGTGATTGACAAATTCCACTTGGCTACTAGTCTGAGGGTGGTAGGGAGACGCAACTTTGGGGAGAAAACCATATTTCATGGGAAGTGCTTCAAAATTCTATTCAATAAACAGTGATCCTCGATCCAAAATCACAATGTGAGGAAACCCAAACCTAGGCAAGATAGTGTTTTTGAAGAGGTTCGTCAAATATTTAGGGTCGTTGATCTTTGCGGGAACGGCTTCCACCGATTTGGACACGAGTCCATATTCATAAGAATATAGGTAAACTCACAAGAAGAGGGAAAGTATCCCATATAATCGACTCCCCAAACGTCATAAATTTCCAGTTCCTGCCACAAAGTCATAGGCCAGTAGAGTACACATTGAAGTACTTTCCTAGCGATATTTTGGGAACTCATGCGCCCACATGTTGGGCCTGAGTGACATTGCTCTAGAATATCATGAGCTTCTTCCTATGTTGCACATTTGTGGTGACCATCCATACATAGATTAAATAGATAACGGTCGTCCCAATAAACATTCCTGACATCATGCAAAAATTTTGTTTTTTAGTAACCTTTATATTCAGTATGAAGGACACTTGATACAAAAAGTTCACATAATTAGAAAAACCATGGAAAATGAGATTCAAATATTAGTAGCTTGTCATCTGGAAAGGAATAGTCAATTGGAATCTCATCATCTTGGAGACTAAGGCAACTGAAGTGATCAGAAACAACATTCGCAGGGCCCTTTCTATCCAAAATTTCTAGATTGAATTCTTAAAGTAGAAGAATCCAACAAATGATCTTGGGTTTTGCATCCTTCTTGGTCATCAGATAGCAAACGGGGGCATTATTGGTGTAAATTATCACCTTGGAACCCAACAAGTAAGATAGAAATTTGTCTAAAGCATAGATGATTTCCAACATATCCTTCTATATAGTGGTGTAGTTTCATTGTGCATCATCTAGGGTCTTTGAAGCATAGATAGATAACCTGGTGGTTATTGTTGATCAATTGCCAAAGATAATCCTTCTACGTAGTCAATGGTGTCGTATGTGATCTTGAATGACAGCAACCAATCTAGCATGTGGATAATAGGAGTGGATGTGAGGGACATTTTTAGGTTGTTGAAGCTAGACATGCAAGCATGATCAAAGTTAAAGACATAATCTTTCAATAGAAGGTTAGTAAGAGGTTTTGGAGATTTAGTGAACTCTCACATGAATATTTGGTAGAATCTAGCATGCCCAAATGAATGTACGGATGTCCTTGGTGGAGGTAGGGGTGGAAGTTTTGTGATCATTTCAATTTTTGTTATATCGAATTCTATCCCTCTACTGCTCACTCTATGGCCTAGGATGATGCCTTCTCTTACCATAAAAGGGCATTTCTCCCAATATCAACACTAGATGTGCCTCTTCACACTTATCTAGAATGATAGATAGATGATGTAGATAGGAATCAAAGGAATCATTGTAAATAGAGAAGTCATCCACGAAAACTTCAATTCACAATTTATGTCAACTCGACCAAGATGGAGGTCATGCATCAATAGAAATTGGTTGGAGAATTACAGAGGCCAAAAGTCATCCTCTTGAAAGCATAAGTGCCAAAGGGTCAGATAAAAGTGATCTTTTCCTGGTTGTTGATATGGATAGGAATCTAGTAGAATCACGAGTATCCATCAAGGTAGCAGAAGTATTCTTGATGTGCAAGGTGCTTTAGCACTTGATCAAGAAAAGGGGGAGGGAAGTGGTATTTTCTTGTAGCCTTATTAAGTATTATGTAATCAATAGAATCCTGACCCAGTTATAGTATGGGTGGGATGAGCTTGTTTTTATCATTTTTCACCATTGTGGTGCCTCCTTTCTTGGGTAGGACTTGAATAGGCTGGCCTAAGGAGAATCGGAGATTGGGTAGATGATCCATGTGGTGAGAAGTTTGATGACCTCTAAGCGGACAACCTCCTTCATATTTAGATTTATCTTGTGTTGAGGGTCCTTGGACGGCATGTATTATTCGACCATAGAGATTTTATGCATACAAATAGATTGACTGAACCATGTTAGGTCAGCCATATTATACCCTAAGGAAACTCTTCATTTTCTTTAACTTGGTCATTAACTTGTCTTCTTTCTTGGGTGTGAGGTCAGAGTTGATGATCACTGGACAAATTTCTTAGTCATCAAGGAAGACATACTTGAGCCCTTTAGGTAGGGCCTTCATCTTTGGTACTTTTGTTGGTGCAACCTTCTCTTCCACAATAGAGATCATCTTCAGGTGTTTGAATTCAGTGTGATATACAGTCTCAAAAGTGTCTAGATGGACCTTACATTTGCATATTCATTCATAGTCAACATCGGACTCAGTCAAAGTTGTGAGGGTTGTATCTAATGGAACTTTTAATAGTTCCCATTCTTGTCTAAGTTGGGATAGATTTTCCATGCAGTCGAGTAGATAAACTTCCTCTTAGAATCTTGGGCCTTTCATACTTTTGAAAACATGGAACTCTATAGTTTGCCTTCCTAGTCATAGGAGAATGGTGCTCTGCTCTACGTCTATCAAGGCATGGGTTGTAGCTAGAAATAGATGGTCAAATATGATCAGATAATAAAGATTCTCCTTGATGTACATGATAAAGAAGTTGCACGGGACATGGGCTTCCTTGTCGACTCCCAATGGGACATCCCCAGTGTGCCCATAGGTTTTGTCATAGAGAAGCCTTCTAACTGAATAGTCATTGTTGTGGGAAGCATTCTATAAAGCCCAATCATTTGCAAATTATGTAAGGCATGATGGAAATACTTGCACCTAACTCTGCAAGTCCTTTACTACAAGTAGTATTGCCTAGATGTTACATGATCCCAAAGGAACTGGAGTCCTTATGCTTCTTGGGCATCTTGTTCTAAATAATATCAGAAGTAGTTCTTGCTAGCTTCACAGTTTCATATTCTTTTGTGGTATATTTCCTAGTCAATATAGTCTTCAGGTATTTTGACCATGTAGGCATTTTGGAAAGGGCAACCAAGAAAGGGACGTCCACATAAACTTTTATTCATGGCTTCTTTAAATCTCATTAATATGGCCTCTAGCCTTGACTGATTCAGGCATTCCTGGCAGGGAGGGTGCGTCTTGCAAACTAGGATATTGGGCTTAATGGCCTCAACTTGTGGAATCTTGACAGTGGGAGTCTTCTTCATGGTGGAATCAATGACTGTCTCAAGTACATGTTCTTTCTTGACCATCACAGTGTCATCGTTGTTGAAGTCTATGGGTACATCAGATGGATTATCAAAGGGGGAGGTGGTCAATATACTTTTCTAAAACATGTAGAGATAGCCTTTATCTATTCGGGATGCTTGGAATTATTTTAGGTTGTCCAGTAAAGGTTCCTACATGAGGGCATTGGTTGGCTATGATCTGAGCCAACTAGGAATGTAATACCTTATGATGGGCCATCAATGGCTGGATCAATTGTTGTAGCACTACAATCATTTCATATGTGGAAGAATTAGGTGTGGATTGCCACATTTGTGGTGCTTGATTCAAGTTTTGAAATTGTTACCCGCAGTTTGGAAAATTACCCTGATAGTTGCCTTGGTTCCTAAATAAATTATTGTTATATCGGAACATGCGGTTAGATGACCTTGGTAGTCCATTTGAAGAGGTCGTTGTTGTGCCACATTCTCTATAGTGGTTGGGTTTCCATATTGGAAATAGAGATGATTTATGGTTTGATTGGGATTCTACTAGGCTTGGTCAGGAATGCCAGCGATGGAGTTGAGTTCCTCTATATGTTGTCCATCTTCAGGTTGCATAGGATTAGAGCAGTTGGCACTACTACGTGGAGTGATCATATCCTTGAAAGATTCCACAAAGATATTCAAAATATTTTACTTGTTGTTGTAGATATTGAGGTTGTTGCGGTTGTCCCTTTCTTTCATAGTCATTGAAAGAGGACTCCATATGATCTTTCTACAAGATGAGCATCTAGAGGCTTTTGACAATAGATCTTGGAGCTATCTTTGGCCATGGATACCTTGATAACTTCCCCTTACCCTCGATTAGATTGGAATTGGGTCTCAACACTTCTTTTTACATCTTCCCTGGCATTGTCAAAGTTTTGGAGCATGAAGTTACCTCCATATGAGGTATGAAGAAAGGTCTTGATATCTTTGTCGACATCTTGATAGAAAATTTGGTTCAACTATAATGAGGAGATGTTGTGATGTAGATAGTGACGAAGAAGTTCTTTAAACTGCTTCCAAGCTTTTCCCAAGGTTTATCCTAGAATCACGAAAAACTGTGTAATTTGTCCCCAGATAGGTGACGGATGGGGGATAGTATTTTTCAAGGAATTTTTCTTGGAGGGTCTCCCAGCTGGTTATGAGGTCACCTTCCATAGAATTGTACCAAATTCTGATTAGATCTGTTAAAGAATATTTGAATAGCCATAGTTTAGGGTGTCATCTGAGATGCCCAACATCTTATACAAGGCACATAGATTGTTGAAGTGTTGTAGGTGGTCTTAACAATTTTTTCACATCCACCCAGCAAATGTATTACTTTGAAGTATGGTGATCCACTATGTGTAGATATCGAATTTTGTTGTGATGATAGAAGGATGAGCAACGGGATGTAGTGTCTCAGCATTAATAGGGACTGAGAAGTCCTTAAATTGCTTCAGCCACTCTACTTCTTGCCAGGCAGCATCTCGGGTTCCTATTTCACCCAATATGGTTTCTCTCTATGAGGCCAAGGCCCGTTCTATCGATCAGCTAACTTCCTCTTCATCCATCTTGTACCAATAGGCCTGATTCAAGCGATGAAGGTTCTGTCGATCTCTAGATCGAATGCAAATAGTGTAGAATCGACACTCTAGAAATGTCGCACAAATTGTTAGTACCTGAAAAAGAGATCAATAAGCATTAAGTATTTAGGAAGAAAATATTTAAGAAGATAAGAGTGAATATAAATTGAAATAAGAAAAAGTCCTAATTGTTTAAAGCAATGGGGGTTCAAAAGAAAACCCCATTGTCTGCAGCAATGGCACCAAAATTTGATGCACGTCGATTACACAACAAATTCACTATAGAAATTATCCCTAGAGTTTAAACTTTTAACGTCAAACAAACCCACTTACAAACAATAAAGTAAATTTTTAGTATAGAGAGGTATCAGTCCCATGGAACAATAAGCGATTTAATTAAACCAATTGATATGACTACTATTTATAAACTTATTTGTAGAGAGTGACTAAACTAAAAAAGAATCAAGAACTGCATAAGTAAAAAGAGTAACTAAATCTAAGATTCAATCAATTTAAAGAGATTTTGGGGGTCTGGGTGTCCACCACCATAGGCCATGTACCTTAATTAATTCAAACGCCTTAGTTTAATTATGGAGATCAGGGCTTATGCATATTTGTATCATTTTGAAACACAAATCTAGCAAAGATCAGACTTCTCTCAAACCCAGAGATTTCAATGTTTGAGTATCCTCGTTCAACCACCCAGCAAGGTTCTATCAGGGATTTCAACAAGATCTTGTGTGTTCCAACTAGGGCTGAAACCCATGGATCCATTTATTTCGGCGCCATGTTAACATTCAAGAAAAATGAGGTATCAACTCATAAATCAAGTAATAAGAATGGATGGAAACACGTCTATCAATATAAACCTCGGAGTCAATTACAACTAAGATAGAATACATGCTATCACCATTATAAAGGAACTAGTCCATCGTGGTGGTAAAAGAACAAGTAAGAAAGAGGGGGGAATCATGTTGTCGAAGGATCTAGAAGCACTCTAACAACCTCTGTGAGGAACATGATGGCTCCTCCTTTCCTCCCATGCTTTCTAAACTCGAGGGAGTCTCTAAAATGATATGATATTAGATTCTTTGGAGTGGCACTTCCCCCCTCCTTTTATAGGGAAGGAAGTGCCCCAAAAAACATAGTTAGCGACATTTGAAGAGTCTAGATCTTGCGCTTCAGTCAGTTTGTTGGTGATCCAACTGGTCAACTAGGAAGAAATGATGCATCACCTTTGAGTAGATCAGTTGAGCAATTGGGGGCCAATTGATCAGTTGATAAAATGGTCCTTTGACCTAAAGTCACGTTAGTTGATCAACTCAAGGTGAGTTGACCGATTTGTCAATGGAAGCACACCTTTTTTATTTGGTTATGTCAATCACTAGGGGTTCCAATTAATTGGTTGGGGTTGTGGCTCCTTCCTTCTTAGGCTACTAAGTTGGCCGACTAGAGGGGTACAATCGACCAGATGGTCTCCTGGGAGGTTGAGATTATGCAAATAAAGCCTCTTAAACTTTTGATACTTGACTAATCATTGAGGATTCTTGATCTTTGAGAGTGAAGGAGAGGAATTGAGTTATATTCTATAGTTAACTAATAACACTAATTTAAATTCCATTTAAGTAGGTAAAAGAAAACAAAGGCAATTATTTCCTGAAATTGGGAAAGAGCAACAAGATGTCCTAAATAAATGCCCTAAAAGATGCAGTAAAAATGAATGAATATGCATTTATCAACCTCCATCCACACCCTGCAAGACATATCCCATCTGAAACCATATTGTTCGACCTTAATCACACACCCATCCTTCACTCTCACCACTATGATTGCCTCTGGCATCCTTAACCCCAATGGTAGGTTGTATAACTTAATCCAAAAGGTACTATGGTCATAGAAAATGTCTACAGTTGCATCCACCGTTATTAACTTTTTCAAATACAAAAGATTATTATCAAAACTCTATGATCCCTCATCCAAAACCTTCTCTTTATCTCTCCAATGGAAATATTGGACCACAAATAGATTGCTAGCAATTTCCCTGAATCCCACCTTCCTCTAGGTCTGGGAAGAAGGGTCATGCACAACACCAAAAACAATTGTATGTTCATTCCATAGCAACACTCCCAACCACCTTTAGTTCGATATTCTTTTTGTTAGTGTTAGACTCATCTTTCTTGAAGTCATGGATCCTTTCTTCCTCTTCATCACAATCAACTCTTAGCTATGCACATCTCTTTGTCCATTTATCCTCTATCACAAGGGAGTTGAAAAGGACATGTAAAGCAAATACACAGAAACAAATGACACACAAGGTGATTGAGTGACTCATATTTGCATTGTCACCTGGGGTACCTAATAAACCCTAGCAGATAAGTGGCCACAAAAATGTACTTGAAACTTGTCATGCATGATGTAAGTAATTAATGATTCTTAAGTAAATGGGTATCATTACATGTTTTATATAAGGTTTTTGGGACTATGCATGTTGAAAATCGATATATCAGCCACCAACACAATGGCAATCAATCAACAAACCATCAACACAATGCCAATTGAACATTTACAAGTTCCTTCTAGTGTCAATGCATCGATCACCCGGTCAATTTTTTTGACCTTATCACTATAAATATAGACACATATTAGTGGAAACACACAACAAAAATTGATGTGTCGAAAGTGATGTTGGTATCATTGATGTAGAGGCTAATTATACAGGCAAGTAAAGCCAAACCTGACGATTCATATGTGGGTAGGTCAACAGCATTGATGCTACACATCCTAGAATTACCTAGATTTGATTATTATGACTCAAAAGTTGTCATGAATTAAAAAGGGGGATGTCCACTTAAATAAGAATACATCATCTTATATAGAGGATAACACGATTGATCATTATACATCATATGTGGATAAAATGTGAGAGGACATAAGACCACCTTGGTTCCCACAAAGCAACTGTAGATAGATTTGAGAAGAAGAAAGTGATGAGAGATCCCTAGATCCCCTTGTTTTATGTTATACACTATGTTTTGTTCTCCTTTATCATTGTTTCATCATGTACTTTGTTCTCACTTGTGCAAAATGAAATCATGCAGAACTACATCTCCTTCAAAAGGATCAGAGAGTATCCCAACATTAAACTAACGTCAACATTTTAGTATTCATTTAAATATTGACTTTTGATATAGATATTATGAATGGAATATTTCTTGTAGTTTATGCTTGAGCATAATTTTAAATTTTTAGATAGGCTTTTGTCATTAGAAAACACTTACTTTATCACACTTCCTTTATGAACACAAGTCACAAGAGCACAAAACTAGCCTTATGTTTGTGAGGTTTTGCTATTGTGAACAAATTTTGAATGATCTTAATTGAGTATGAGCACCATGAGATTAGGTGTTATCAATGTTTAGTATGATCTTTCAATTTTAAAAGGACACCATACTATCATCCTACATTGTTTAACCAAGTAATAGTCAGTTTATGAATGAATCGATTTCATAGATAGTAGAGAATAATCATGGAGATCTGACATTGTATTGATTATTGGTAAATCTGATTGATCATTCACTTTGGTTTCATTGCTTGTATTTTGATTGTTAAATCCAACACTTTTAAGTAGATTAGATAATCACTAATACTAGATCAGATTCTAATAGCTCACTTCCTCATCAGAATGATAACTCCTAGCTTTTTGACCCAATACTTAGTACACTAGAAACTATGTCTAGAGGCAACTTTTTGGGTGACAGTTGGAGACAAAATAATGTCAACATAGGATAAAATGGTGGTTCAAATGCAATATTTATGGCTAAAATAAAGCATGGGATTTACTTCAGTGACCCCTTTTAGTCGGTGTTCTTAGACCGTAATTGTTGCATTCGCCAACTTTGGTCAACGGTTGTTTACTCATTAACTGTCTCATAAGGTTTTTCATCATTCTTTGAATAAAAACCTTATTCCTCATTTCATCTAGTGCAATTGAGAGTTTTTGTTTTGGTTATTTGACCTAGCCATGTTTTTTACTAATGCACCTGGTTCCATATTTGCATCCTCCTTCAATCATCATTTGTGTCATCATCATATCTTATTGTTGGCCCCTCTATAGCTCCTAGACACCTCCAAGTCCTTTGATTTTTCCATTGGAATTCCATGTGTCTTCGGTTTGGTTTGACACACATAGTTGTTGGTCAATAGTAAAGGCCATGCATTTGTTCAACACCACCATTTTTGGTCTCCAATTTTTGTGCTTAACTCCACCACTGTTGTTTGTTATTGCTTCTTGCTACCTCACGTGGCTCCTCTTCTTGGCTTTGTATTTGCTCTATTGTTTTTCTCTATTTCACTTCTACAACTACTATTGGTGTCATGCACTTTTTCTACTTCCTCTTGCTTAGAATTTAGTGATACTTCTCAATGTCGATGCTTCTATTGTTGTTTATGAGGTATATTTGGCTTTCATTAATATTTTTTGTTAGTTGTATACATACAATTTATTTCACCATGAATAGTTAAAGTGAGAAAAAATGTTAGTATTTTATCAAATACATTTGATGAATGTAGTATCTGAATTAAATTTGTTAATGCTACCTTAATCGTTATTGCGTGTAATCTAGAGAATGAACTCTTTTGTTAGGTCCACAAGTAGTGAACCTATGTGACCTACACATGAACTAAACTTATGGAACAAAATAAATGCATATATTACATATATAAGTAATTCAAACATCGAGGTTCCCAAATGTCTATATGACCTAAATATGCCTGATCATCATATCTAGGTCATACATTGGTTGATTTTGATGGGGGAGGAGTGCATCTCCTATATGCCTCCTCCCCCTTCCCCAAAATCTTCTGAATCATCCTTTTCTTGGATATTTATTGAAGGCCAGTTACTAGAATTTGTTTACAGATAAGGCATGATGTGCTTCTTGTTGTCACACACACATAAGGTTGTGCTATAGTACCTTGTTGGCTGGATCCTCTTAGGTATGGTCTGGCATGTGATGGGTGTGATCTAGATCCCTCAGATCATTACCATGGAGGCACATACCTCACTCTAATGAATGCTCACCAGGCACAAATCATGCCTTGTTTATTGGAGTGCTTCCAATTATGTTTGCTTGCCTTCATTGCTGCTAGGATAGATCTGGATGAAGACCTTCTATGGAGTGAGATTGCTACATTTTCAAGCTCCTTCAATCCTGCTCATGCAAAATCCCTAGATCCTCTTGGCTCATCACCACTCTCATATGGATTTGGCCCTTAAATTTGGGTTTCTTGGTTGTCCTAGAACATAGCAGTGCCTGGACGAGTGGAGGTGTGAAAAGATATTACTTCCTCAAGCAGCATATGGACGTAGCCCCATGAGGCTTTCCTATGGTGATGATTTTAGGATGTTGCTCATGTAGCACTTGATCCTCAAGTTAAACTAGCACCTTTTCTAGGTTCATATTTTTGTGGGTATGATATTCTTCTTGAAGGTGTTTAGGATTCTTGGAAAAGTTCATATCAGGGTCCAGGGTAGTGGCAACTTCATGTTGATGTTGTACTCTCCCCCCCCCCCCTTCTCTTGTATCTAGAGCCTTTGTGCTTCGGCTCCTTGGTTTCTCACAGATTTAGCTTTAGCCTATGGCTAGGCATGGTAGTTCGGTCTTGTGATATGTCATTCGAACAAAACATCATTAACTAAGCAAAAGCAATCATTAGCAACGGATTATTGAAAATCACTAAATATTAAAACCTTTTTCAAAGAGATCCAATTCCCAGAAACTCTTAACAACAAGAACCAAAGTGTTACATGTACATATCATGTACCATCTCTTCTTGAGGATTACATACATCAATTGCACGGTTAAGTCTACACATGAGCAATACACAACCTCGAGGCATTCAAACCAAAATCTCAGATCAATTATGAAAACACTAAGTACAAACTCCAAGGACCTAAGAGTACAAAGACGACACATAGGACTCTTTTCTACAAGATACGATAGTCAGTATCTCCACCTGAGATGTTATTGTTGTCCTTGATGTTGTTGTCCTTCCCCTGTAGTTTGGTTCTTACCTCCTCGTCCTCATCCGCCTAAAATCGTTGGATCCTACAGGGGTGAGACAATTGAAATTGTCCCAGCGAGACATATAACTCTCCGCCAGAAACATTATTATTGCAATTTAATAGAGTAGAACTGATCAGAGGATAAGCAGTTTAGAACATTCTCATATTTTAAAGCATTGCATCTATCTATGATAGAGCAGTAAATCATCTATTCACTTTATAAGGAATATGTAGAACATGTATATCATTTATCCATCTTACCATATCAACATATCAAGCTTATCCTGAGATACTCATTATCATGGTATGTCATCCATGAATCATTCTCATTTCTATCTGTTGGCCCCAACCAATTTGCTAACCAGATAGTGAATTGTATCAGTCATGCGAGTATACATCATCATATTCTGTTCAGGCCTTGGACTATGCCAATCTTGTGCAAACATTCTAGGCATTGCACTATGCCAATCCTGTGTAAACATTCCAGGCATTAGACTATGGCAATCATGTGTAAACATTCCAGGCATTGGATTATTACCAATCATGTGCAAACATTCCATGCATTGGACTATGCCAATCCTGTGTAAACATTCTAGGCATTGGATTATTCAATCTTGTGCAACCATTCCAGGTATTGGATTATGACCAATCATGTGCAATTATTCTAGGTATTGGGTTATGACCAATCCTGTGTAATTATTGCAGGTATTGGGTTATGACCAATCATGTGCAATTATTCTAGGTATTGGGTTATTACCAATCATGTGCAATTATTCTAGGTATTGGGTTATGACCAATCTTGTGACATTATTCCAGGTATTGGGTTATGACCAATCATGTGCATTTATTCTAGGTATTGGGTTATGACCAATCTTGTGCAAATATTCCAGGTATTGAACTAGGTCAATCATGTGCATCATCACTGAATACCACATCACCTTTTCTAGGTATTAAACCTTGGCCAAGCCATCATACTTATTCACATCCTTTATGTAATTCAAGTATTCCTCTTATCTCCTTTAAGCTTATTCAAAACACTATAGCCCTTATTTGTCTATAAACAATAAGCATGCATGATTAAGATTTCATTATTATTATTGTATCCATTTATTATTATTATTATGTTACTAAGTTTCCATTTCCTAGTTTATTTGAACATTATCATTACTTACATGAAACTTTTATAAACATCTTGTTACCTCTCACTAGGCAACAACTATCCACATGGCTCACAAGGCCCATTAAACATCTTGTCACCTCTCACTAGGAAACAACCATCCATGTGGCTCACAAGGCCCATTAAACATCTTATCACCTCTCACTAGGCAACAACCATCCACATGGCTCACAAGGCCCATTCAACATCTTGTCACCTCTCACTAGGCAACAACTATTTGGGTTAGAGTTTTCCCTTTATAGCCGAATAGGGTTTCAAGTTCATATTATCAATTCAAACCCTAATTCGTTGATCCACACATCTAGGAGCATACATTAATATCATAAGTATTCAACCATACTTATTTATTCTCATCATTTATCATTAAGTGATAATCAACACAAAGTATGAGTTTCTCTCTCATCTTTTCTAGGATATTGATTACATCATACTTTTTTATCTTGGCTTAACCCTTTCTCAAGGTATGTTAGCCTACACTTATCAAAGTGCATTACATCTTGATGTAATAATTATCATAACACACTTCATGTGTTACTCATCCAAGTACATTGGATTTAGGGTACATCAATGTGTATCAACCTTGAGGTGCTGAATGTGATATCTATCACATCCTAATGTTTCACTTCCCTCATCACCTTGATATTACTTGAGTTCATCAACTTATCTTGTATTAGGGTAATTCTTATCCTAATATTTTATGCACAAGTTCATCACATACCATGTAATGTATTGGTCATAAGTCACTCATTTGATTTATTCAACCATTATTGATATAAGATTATCCATTATCAGGAATAGGGTTTCCCTTCTTTATCAATCAGGGTTTTGCTTAATCTCACTCTATGATGGGGTTTCACATGCCATCACCCTATATTAGGGTTAGGGTTTCCCAATTCATATCAATTAGGGTTACTCATCCCCTTACACAAATTAGGTCTAGGTTTTCAAATTAGGGTTTCATAGTGCATTGCATTACCCTAGATTAGGGTTTCATATCACATTACCCTGTATCAGGGTTTCTCATTACATCCTTACCTTGAATTAAGGTTTCTTATAACATTTCCCCTAAAATTATGGTTTCATGTAGCTTTACCCAAAATTAGGGTTAGATCTCATCAACCTTCTCGATTAGGGCTTCATGATCTCATCATCATGGATCAAACCCTAATTATATATTTTATTCATGTTGAGAGTGTTGAGGATTAATCACTACATGATTATCACTCATGTATAAGTTCCTCTCTGTCATCCTCTCTAGGAGGTTAATTACTTTAATCTTAATTATATTGAATCAACTTGAATGAAGAGTTGACATAGTGTATTAAGTCATTGCTTCCATAAGCATCAAAGGTTAACCACTCTAAAGGTACTAATCATCTAAGTACTTTAAAGGTACAACCACTGGATTTCACTTTGATATATGCCATTAACAATCAAGGGGTTAATTGTTACTTTCTTGGTTTGAATCAATTGGACCTTTAAACGGTTTTGACGTGCTTGGCATCCAATCGGTCTTGCCCTAACTCCTTCAATCCATTTTGAAACCGTTTGCTCAATTTATTATTGAAACTGAATGAACATCAAATGATTTGAGACCGTTTGCCCTTCAAACGGTCTAAGGACCATTTGATCCCAAATGGTCTCAAGTCCGTTTTGACTCAAATGGTCTCAAGACTGTTTGGTCCAAACCACCTTGAAACCGATTGGATCAACTAGGGTTTCCTCCAACCAATCAATTGATTTTAGGGTTTGTTTTATTGAATCGATCATCAATTGAACCATTGAGAGTACATCCAATTACAACCCTTGGATCTATTTGAGACTGTTTGCCTCCAAATGGTCTTGAGCCCATTTGGACCATCAACCAAGAAATTGATCCAATTCAATTAGAAATTCTTCAATCAATCGATTAGGGTTTGCAATCCATGGATCATTCATTCTTGAATTCATTACAATTAAATCAATTTGAGCCATTGGATCTTCATCATTCACATCAGCAATTAACCCCAAACAATTTTGAAGTTCAATTCATCCATTCGATCTTGAGATCCATTACCCATTCGATTTTGAACTCAATTACCCATTCGATCTTGTAGTTAATTACCCATTCGGTCTTGAACTTAATTACCCATTTGATTTGAAGTAAATTACCCATTCGGTCTTGGGTTCAACTACCCATTCGGTCTTGGGTTCAACTACCCATTCAGTCTTGAACTCAATTGCCCATTCGGACTTGAAACTGAATCAATTCAATCAGTTTTGAAACTGAATTAACTCAATCGGTTTTTGAAAACTGATTGCCCCTTCCTTTATTGACGTATGTGCTTAAGATGACATCATCATCTTCAAGATTCAAACCTTCAAAATTAGTTGTGATTCTTATAGTGATTTCAACAACTAATCAAAAGGAAATCAAGAAAGAAGAAAGGTTCAACACATGATGAATAAATTGCAAGAAATAATGACATTTAAGGGTTCAAGTTATATAACCCGCCTTCAAAATTGAATCCAAGCTTCACGCCTTCAATGGTGAATGAAGATTTTTCAACCTCCCAAGGCTCGTCCTCAAGTCTGTGAGTGAAATAAATGGCTAAGGTTGAAGATTGAATGGAGAAAAGAAGAATTTAAGCATTGAATTTCGATTTCCACCATGGAATCAAGGTTGAAGATGACTATGGATCTTACCTACAGATTGAGGAACTTCCTCCTATTGCTCCTAATCTCCCTTGAGCACGGCCAAAGCAAGGAAAGAAAGAAGGGTCGAAAAATCCTTTCATTTGGGTTGGAAATGAGATGTTTATAAGGAAATTTCAATGAGAGAGAAAGTGATATAATAATCTTTTAACTCCCAAAATTAGTGCCACATACTCCCCTTCATCCCTTGCACATGAATCTATCTCCCTCACCTTGTAATTCCTCTTCATTATCCATGAATTAAAAGAAAGCAAATGAAGCACCTTAACCATTATAATAATAATATCCAAAAATTGAGTGGATATTACTTTTTAGTTAACTAATGTGAGTGGGCTCTCCACTCACTTTAGATATTTCGTGGCCTTTGCAAGGCACAAGGACGTTCACACTTATGCAAATTTAACCATCTCATTTTTGGTTGAAGGGCACTTCAATTAATATATTTATTTTTGTATTAAATTGAATTAGGGTTTCAATTATGCTTAAATCTTGATTATTTTAATATCAAGATTCTCTTTCCTCCAAAGTGATTCAAATAAGATGCCCCTCTCATTTTATTTTCTCTACATGATGCCAAGAAACATGAGGGACTCTCTATAGGGGGTATTTTTCATATTGAGCCCTAGGTTTTGGGTAAATTGCACATTACACCAATACTAGGTTTTAATGCACAAACATTGCTTAATAAGCTCTTTCTTGGTGCTCAGGCTGCCACAAGCCATACCTTTGCATAATTCTCATTCTTATGATGCTTCAACACTTGAGTAACATTTATCATGTAACATTTGCAAGTTAACCCCTCAACTTTGGTAATTTGCACTTTAGTCCAAAACAAATAAAACATTATTTCAACATTATTCAAATAGGACCAAAATTGAAACATAAGTTCTTCTTAAGTCTTAATTACTTTCCAAAAGATAAGAACAAGCATATAATTATATTATTAAACAAAAAATCTAGGGTTACAGCATAACCCAAGTCAGGGATGTTATAATTATAAATCCCTAACAAGGATTTCGTCCCCGAAATCCCAGGTAAAGGAAAATAGATATTATTTATTCATCATATCATCAAGCCTCCAACTAACATATTAATTTCATGGAGAGGCCATAGAACTTTGATCATCACAAATTCCTTCCTTACAGGGTTATCATAGAATCTGTCACACAGGACACATATTCCACTGTCCTTTTCATTATTAACTGTAGAGTTAATTCTGTGTCAGGTAACACTACCTTTTTTAACTCATGTGTCAAACCTCACTAATTTGTCACCCACTTGGTACTACCAATCTCATCATACATTTTTAGCTTTAATAAGAATTTCCCACAATGATTCTACAATTGTTCCTTCAATTAGTACATCCTTATTGATGTTATGTTTATGCAGAGCATAAACCCCTAATATGTGATGTACATAGTATTTTATATAACTGGTTTGATTTCACAATTGGCCCTTCTAGGTAACCAACATAAATTACTTCCTTAGATTATTGCATGAACTTTCAATTGTTCATGTGTCATTCAATCTTATTTCCTCTTAAGTTCCTTGCCTTCATCATAGAAATTATAGAGATGATTACATATCATCACCTCTCAGAATTATCATTATCATGATTACTAGATCAGGGTATTCCAACCCTTAGTTCATTACTGAACATTGTTACTTCTAGGTTTAAGGACCAGGGTATATATCATACTAAACATCCTCTTTTGTTTATAAGTTGATCTATGATTAACTCAGATCTTTCCATATCAGTTAGGATGTGATAGAATTATCCATGCCACATCTCTGGCTTCATTATGCTCTTTAGATTGTCTCAAAATGACTACTTGATCAGGGTAGTCAGAAAGATAGCAATCTAAGAGTGTCATACTTACCTTACCTTCAATAGATGAATACCTGGCCAGGGCATTCAAGAACTGAAATTAGGTAGTATGCATTTGTTTCATATTATATTTCATACTTTTAACATCTCTTTAAATTTACTATTTAATATCTTAGATATTCTCAGGGTGTTTCTTTTACATCTCTTCTACATGAAAAGAAAAATTCCAAAACATACAAGAGAAGATTATTCTGAATATAGGTTCTCATTCTTTTTATCTCTTCCTTATGTCCTCACAAGACTAATTAAAGGAAGCTCAACAATAACTACCTTTCTTATAATCAGTATGCAAAGAGAGAAAAAGAAAAGATAATTCAGAAGGAAAAGTTTTATCTGACATGTTACCTTTACTGGTTATCTAGTGTCTTATCTGACTCAATTACATGGAGTCAGCTATCGTCTGCTATTGCCTTTATCCTCTACTACCAGAGGTAGATGGACCAAACTGTGACACTTGTCTTCGTCCTCGGCCTTCTGCTTCACTAACCTGAGGTCCTTGTGGGTTTTGCAGATTATGCCTTGACTGTTGGGTCACCACATTATTTCTTCTTGGACACTGCTACCTAAAATGTCCTATCTATCCACATTTATGGTAAGTGCGGCCCTCACTTGATGACCACCGCATTGATGTACTATATTGCGGTTGAACTGAGGTTACTGAAAGCTTTGGTTGTTTAGTACCACCAATCCATTGTTCCTGTGACTGTGTAGACCTCCTTTTGAGGTTTGCCTCATGTTTCTTAGTCACGGACTTTTCTATCCTCCAAATTGACTCCACAAATGTGGCAAACTTCTCTCTATTTTCTAATGCAGCTGTCGAGATAGACACATCATCATTCAATCCTTTCTCAAAATGTCGAATCTTCTCCTGCTCAGTAGCAGCCATTTGAGGACAAAACCGTAAAAGTTCCATACACCTAACATCATATTCATTTATTGGCATGGTTCCATGCCGAACCTTCTCAAACTGTGAGATCTTTTCATCTAAGTATGTTCTTGGAAAATACTTATTGATGAATTCTTGACAAAATTTCTCCCAACCAACCTCTTCATCATTCCTTTTTACTTCTTCTATGGCCCACCAATGGCCAGCACTACCTTTTAAAAGGTATACAACATGTTTGACTTTGTCAACATCTGGAATACTAAGGATCTTAAAATCCTTTTCTAACTCAGTGAGCCATAGATCAGCATCTGTTGGGTCAGTTGTCCCAGCATATTATATAGCTCCTACACGACGTAGTCGTTCAAAAGTCTTACCAGACCCACGTCCCTCATTGGGAGTTGGTGCCCTAGGTGCTGGTGCTGGCATCTCATCTGCCATATGCCTCATTGTGGTCATGAATTCCCTAAATAAAGAATGAAAGGTTGGGTTTTCTATCATGAATTCATCAAAATGGGGATTCTCAGGCACTGATTCCTCTCTAGCATGATCCCTTGCACCTCCTACTGGTGTAGCAGCATTGTTTTCAGTAGCGTGATCATCATGTTCTCCAGACATCTTTAAGCTATCTCCCTTCTTTTGCATAAGCAGAAGTCCTTATAAGATATACTAGAGGACACTAGAATAGACTCAACACCTTAGTCCTATGTCTCTGTAGACTCAGCGAACCTTAAGCTCTGATACCACTAATTGTGATACGCCATTCAAACAAAACGTCATTAACTAAGAGGAAGCGATCATTAGCAACGGATTACTGAAAATCACTAAAAATTAAAACCTTTTTCAAAGAGATCCAATTCCCAGAAACTCTTAACAACAAGAACCAAAGTATTACATGTACATATCATGTACCATCTCTTCTTGAGGATTACATACATCAATTGCTCTGTTAAGTCTACACATGAGCAATACACAACCTCAAGGCATTCAAACCAAAATCTCAAATCGATTATGAAAACACTAAGTACAGACTCCAAGGACCTAAGAGTACAGAGACGACACATAGGACTCTTTTCTACAAGACACGACAGTCAGTATCTCCACCTGAGATGTTACTGTTGTCCTTGATGCTGTTGTGCTTCCCCTGTAGTATGGTTATTACCTCCTCGTCCTCGTCCACCTAAAAATGTTGGATCCCACGGGGGTGAGACAATTGAAATTGTCCCAGTGAGAGATATAAATCTTCGCCAGAAACATTATTATTACTGATTAGAGGATAAGCAGTTCAGAACATCCTCATATTTTAAAGCATTGTAGCTATCTATGATAGAGCAGTAAATCATCTATTCACTTTATAAGGAATATGAAGAACATGTATATCATTTATCCATCTTACCATATCAACATCTCAAGATTATCCTGAGATACTCATTATCATGGTATGTCATCCAGGAATCATTCTCATTTCTATCTATTGGCCCCAGCCAATATGCTAACCAGATATAAAATTGTATCAGTCATGTGAGTATACATCATCATATTTTGTTTAGGCCTTGGACTATGCCAATCTTGTGCAAACATTCTAGGCATTGGACTATGCCAATCATGTGTAAACATTCCAGGCATTGGACTATGCCAATCATGTGTAAACATTCCAGGCATTGGATTATTACCAATCTTGTGCAAACATTCCAGGCATTGGACTATGCCAATCTTGTGTAAACATTCCAGGCATTGGATTATTACCAATCCTATGCAACCATTCCAGGTATTGGATTATGACCAATCATGTGCAATTATTCCAGGTATTGGGTTACGACCAATCCTATGCAATTATTCCAGGTATTGGGTTATGACCAATCCTGTGCAATTATTCCAGGTATTGGGTTATTAACAATCCAGTACAATTATTCCAGGTATTGGGTTATGACCAATCCTATGACATTATTCCAGGTATTAGGTTATGACCAATCCTGTGCAATTATTTCAGGTATTGGGTTATGACCAATCATGTGCAATTATTCCGGGTATTGAACTAGGTTAATCCTGTGCATCATCACTGAATACCACATCACCTTTTGTATGTATTAAACCTTAGCCAAGCCATCATACTTATTCACATCCTTTATGTAATTCAAGTATTCCTCTTATCTCATTTAAGCTTATTCAAACCACTATAGCCCTTATTTGTCTATAAATAATAAGAATGCATGATTAAGATTTCATTATTATTATTGTATCCATTTATTATTATTATGTTACTCAATTTTCATTTCCTAGTTTATTTGAACATTATCATTACTTACATGAAACTTTTATAAACATCTTATTACCTCTCACTAGGCAACAACTATCCACATGGCTCACAAGGCCCATTAAACATATTTTCACCTCTCACTAGGCAACAACCATCCACATGGCTCACAAGGCCCATTAAACATCTTGTCACCTCTCACTAGGAAACAGGCATCCACATGGCTCACAAGGCCCATTAAACATCTTGTCACCTCTCACTAGGCAACAACTATTTGGGTTAGAGTTTTCCCTTTATAGCTGAATAGGGTTTCAAGTTCATATTATCAATTCAAACCCTAATTCATTACTCCACACATCTAGGAGCATACATTAATATCATAAGTATTCAACCATACTTATTTATTCTCATCATTTATCATTAAGTGATAATCAAAACAAAGTATGAGTTTCTCTCTCATCTTTTCTAGGATATTGATTACATCATACTTTGTTATCTTGGCTTAACCCTTTCTCAAGGTATGTTAGCCTACACTTATCAAAGTGCATTACATCTTAACGTAATAATTAGCATAACACACTTCATGTGTTACTCATCCAAGTACATTGGATTTAGGGTACATCAATGTGTATCAACCTTGAGGTGTTGAATGTGATATCTATCACATTCTAATGTTTCACTCCCCTCATTACCTTGATCTTACTTGAGTTCATCAACTTATATTGTATTAGGGTAATTCTTATCCTAATACTTTATGCACAAGTTCATCACATACCATGTAATGTATTGGTCATAAGTCACTCATTTGATTTATTCAACCATTATTGATATAAGATTATCCATTATCAGGAATAGGGTTTCCCTTCTTTATCACTCAGGGTTTTGCTTAATCTCAATCTATGTTGGGGTTTCACATGCCATCACCCTATATTAGGGTTAGGGTTTCCCAATTCATATCAATCAGGGTTACTCATCCCCTTGCACAAATTAGGTCTAGGTTTTCAAATTAGGGTTTCATAATGCATAGCATCACCCTAGATTAGGGTTTCATATCACATTACCATGTATCAGGGTTTCTCATTACATCCTTACCTTGAATCAAGGTTTCTTATAATATATCCCCTAAAATTAGGGTTTCATGTAGCTTTACCCAAAATTATGTTAGGGCTCATCAACCTTCTCAATTAGGGTTTCATGATCTCATCATCATGGATCAAACCCTAATTACATATTTTATTCATGTTGAGAGTGTTGAGGATTAATCACTACATGATTATCACTCATGTATAAGTTCCTCTCTGTCATCCTCTCTAGGAGGTTAATTACTTTAATCTTGATTAGATTGAATCAACTTGAATGAAGAGTTGGCATAGTGTATTAAGTCATTGCTTCCATAAGCATCAAAGGTTAACCACTCTAAAGGTACTAATCACCTAAGTACTTTAGAGGTACAACCACTGGATTTAACTTTGATATATGCCATTAACAATCAAGGGGTTAATTGGTACTTTCTTGGTTTGAATCAATTGGACCTTTAAACGGTCTTGAGGTGCTTGGCCTCCAATCGGTCTTGCCTTAACTCCTTCAATCGGTTTTGAAATTGTTTGCTCAATTTATTATTGAAACTGAATGAACATTAAATGGTTTGAGACTGTTTGCCCTTCAAACGGTCTGAGGACCGTTTGATTCCAAATAGTCTCAAGATTGTTTGGACTCAAACGGTCTCAAGACCGTTTGGTCCAAACCACCTTGAAACTGATTGGATCAACTAGGGTTTCCTCCAACCAATCAATTGATTTTAGGGTTTGTTTTATTGAATCGGTCATCAATTGAACCATTGAGAGTACATACAATTACAACCCTTGGATCTCCAACCATCCATCACAGACCTTGAACTCCAAATGGTCTTGAGACTGTTTGCCTCCAAACGGTCTTGAGACCGTTTAGACCATCAACCAAGAAATTGATCCAATTCAATTAGAAATTCTTCAATCAATCGATTAGGGTTTGCAATCCATGGATCATTCATTCTAGAATTCATTATAATTAAATAAATTTGAGCCATTGGATCTTCATCATTGACATCAGCAATTAACCCCAAACAGTTTTGAAGTTCAATTTATCCATTCGATCATGAGATCCATTACCCATTCGGTTTTGAACTCAATTACCCATTCGATCTTGTAGTTAATTACCCATTCGGTCTTGAACTTAATTACCCATTTGATTTGAAGTAAATTACCCATTCGGTCTTGGGTTCAACTACCCATTCGGTCTTGGGTTCGACTACCCATTCGGTCTTGAACTCAATTGCCCATTCGGTCTTGAAACTGAATCAATTCAATCGGTTTTGAAATCGAATTAACTCAATCGGTTTTTGAAAACCGATTGCCCCTTCCTTTGTTGAGGTGTGTGCTTAACATGACATCATCATCTTCAAGCTTCAAACCTTCGAAATCAGTTGTGATTTTTATAATTATTTCAACAACTAATCAAAAGGAAATCAAGAAAGAAGAAAGGTTCAACACATGTTGAATAAATTGCAAGCAATAATGACATTTAAGGGTTCAAGTTATATAACCCATCTTCAAAATTGAATACAATCTTCAAGATTCACGCCTTCAATGGTGAATGAAGCTTTTTCAACCTCCCAAGGCTCGTCCTCAAGTCTTTGAGTGAAATGAATGGCTAAGGTTGAAGATTGAATGGAGAAAAGAAGAATTTAAGCATTGAATTTTGATTTCCACCATGGAATCAAGGTTGAAGATGAATATGGAGCTTACCTACAGGTTGGGGCACGTCCTCCTGTTGCTCCTAATCTCCCTTGAGCACGGCCAAATCAAGGAAAGAAAGAAGGGTCGAAAAAGTCTTCCATTTGGGTTGGAAATGAGATGTTTATAAGGAAATTTCAATGAGAGAGAAAGTGATATAATAATATTTTAACTCCAAAAATTGGTGCCATATACTCCCCTTCATCCCTTTCACACCAATCCATTTCCCCCACCTTGTAATTCCTCTGCATTATCCATGAATTAAAAGAAAGCAAATTAAGCACCTTAACCATTATAATAATAATATCCAAAAATTGAGTGGATATTACTTTTTAGTTAACTAATGTGAGTGGGCTCTCCACTCACTTTAGATATTTTGTGGTATTTGTAAGGAACAAGGACATTCACACTTATGCAAATTCAACCATCTCATTTTTTTTGAAGGGCACTTCAATTAATACATTTATTTTTGCATTAAATTGAATTAGGGTTTCAATTATGCTTAAATCTTGATGATTTTAATATCAAGATTCTCTTTCCTCCAAAGTGATTCAAATGAGATGCCCCTCTCATTTTATTTTCTCTAAATGATGCCAAGAAACATGAGGGATTCTCTATAGGTGGTATTTTGCATATTGAACCCTAGGTTTTGGGTAAATTGCACATTACACCAAAACTAGGTTTTAATGCACAAACATTGCTTAATAAGCTCTTTCTTGGTGCTCAGGCTACCACAAGCCATACCTTTGCATCATTCTCATTATTATGATGCTTCAACACTTTAGTAACATTTATCATGTAACATTTGCAAGTTAACCCCTCAACTTGGGTAATTTGCACTTTAGTCCAAAACAAATAAAGCATTGTTTCAACATTATTCAAATAGGACCAAAATTGAAACATAAGTTCTTCTTGAGTCTTAATTACTTTCCAAAAGATAAGAACAAGCAGATAATTATCTTTATTAAACAAAATATCTAGGGTTACAGCATAACCCAGGTCAGGGATGTTACAGGTCTCATGGTTGCATCTAGGCTATGCTTGATCAGTTGCTTCTATGATCGGGTCTTGGGAGTCTCTGATTGGAGGATGCTTCTCTAATGGAAATTTTTCGTCATGGAAAGTAGTAACCTCCACCCAATTCTATTGGCCCTTATCTATAGATGTGTTTAGTCTATTTAGGAGTGATTCATGTGTCATTTTGGTGAATCTAAGATATTTTGTTTTGGTCTATGTGCCAATGGTTAGTTGATTTGATCTAGGTTCCTTGTGTAGATTTGGATCTTTAGGTGTGATGCTTAGCATCATTTAGTGGTTTCTCTTTGTTTGTTTGTTTTTTTAATGATCAAGGTTCCATGTGTGAAATATGATCTTTGGGTTTGATGTTTACATCAATTTGTGTTGTTTTGTCCAACATGCCACTGGCTTTTTTGATCTATTTGACAAATCTTTGTTATGTGTAGAATAGGATCTTTAGGTTTGTTTATGTTCCTTGTGAGGAAGATGACGATTGATATGTTAGGTTCTCATGGTTATTATAGGATGGGACACATCATAGTATGTACCTAAATTTGGCTAATTATAAAGTTTCATGCTTGCTTGACTTATTAAAAACTATATACCCCCCCCCCGAGTTTTAACCACTAGGGATAAATGTTGGATAGTCCATGTTGGGATTGTTCTTAAATAGTTTTATCTACTTAGGAAGTGAGTGTATGTTATGTGATCTGGAAGTGAGGAAAATTCAACAAATTTCCATCATATGTTCTTTAGGTACATATGTGAATGAGGTTCACTTTCCTACAATAGTGTACTTGAAGAACTATAGGAAAATAAAGCTAAAAAATTTCTCAGTACAACAGCACATACCATAAAATTTCTAGTGACAATGAAGCTTCAACAATGGGCTCGGTGGTACACAAGTGAAATGGATATCTAAGTTGTTCCCTGACGAGTTCATATTGGTCTACTATTATAGTGGGTTATTTAGGTCGTACTATAGTATGGGTGGTATAAATATAATTAAATTGCATAAATGGATCAAAGTTGGATGTCTATTAAAATCCACAATACAACAAAGTCGAATCACGATCTATAGTATTTCCTAAATTTTGTACATGAGCATAAGAAATCACTAGATGGTATATTTTACTAACCATGTAGAAACAGCAGTAACAATTTGAAAGTGGACAACATGACAAACGCATGTCATGTGTAATGGGATTATAAAGGACTTACTGAATGGTATTGGCATGGATAGAAACCTACACATGATTTTGATTTATATAACTTGGAAGGTGAAGTAGGAACTTATTATGATGTGAATATTATTGATACTTATATGAGTGAGGAGATTCTATAGCTTATTGAGGGTGAATTAGCATAGACATCTAATAAATTTAAACATTTAGTGTATATTTCTGAGAAATTGTTGTATGAGGGTCTCATTATATTTATGAATTGAGTGCATTGCTAAGATTGTATAGTTTGAAGGGGTGTAGTCAATTAATGGTAGAATTGATATGTATCTACTAATTTTGTTGAAATAATACTTCTAGAAAGTAATGAGCTTCCACATTCTACTTATTAAGAAAAAAATGATGTGTCCAATGGATAAGGAGGCTCCTAATATTCATGCTTGCCCTAATTAATATGTGTTATTCTGAAATAAATACATCAACCCATCAAAGTGTCCAAAGTATTGATCCTTAGGGTACTAGAAGAATAAATCTCTTGATAAGAAAAAGAAAGGATCTCCTAATAAGGTGGTTCCATATCTAACCATCATACCTCAATTTCAAACATCTATTCGTTGACATGATTGATGTGGGGAATATAGCACGGCATGCAGATGTTGAAACAAAGGAAAGTATATTTTTATGTCCATTAGATTCACCCTAATGGAAGATTAGGGATTAATTGCTCCATAAATTTTGTGAAGAGTCGAGGAATCTTAGACTTGGCATATCTGTAGATGGGATGAACCACTATGTAACTTTAAGCAACCAACATGTCACTTGACTATAGTCATCTACAATTGTTCCAGTCAGTTATATATGAAGCACAAGTATTTTGTTTTTTTGTTGTTGATTTCAGTGCCCAGGCAACCAAGATAAGATGTTGATGTTTACCTTGAAACTATGACAACCTTGATTTTCTATCTCTTTTATTGTATTTTTTCTCTCTCATCAAGTGACTTATACTCAATTGAATATCAATTGCATAGTGTGAGTGTGGTTATACTTCCTGTTAGTCACACCAATGATCAGTTGAGATGTTTGACATTAATTTTCCTTTTTGAGCTAAGTTCCAAACTTCAATATGTCACCATCTTAATGTATATGTTGACCATCTATCACGGAACCGGAATCCCAGTCCCATGAACCAAACGGATATCAAAGGCAACATGTGGAAGCGTAAAGCTTAGCACACATGAACAAATAACAAGATACAAGCACCAACATACTCTCAACAATCAACAAGATATATTAAGCAACATTATTATATTACATGATCTGAATTACATATTCAAGAGTCACTTTGTACAAGTCTGCTCATGTATACTATATATGGATCTTACAACAAGTACACCTAGCATAGCTAACCAAGCCCTGCATCTTTCTAGCCATCTCTGAACCTGAAAACAACATACGAGAAATGGGTCAACACACGAGGTGTTGAGTATGGGGCAGAAAGATGCATATATGTATAAGCTTTGCATAATTTTGAAAAGATTTCAAGACTAACTGAATAAGAATAAACATGCTAATTGTTTAAAAAATGTGAGGCCATATTTTATGTCATTTCACTCCATTATACCAACAATATCAAGCATGTTTAAGGCCTTTGACCATCTTCCCGTCGGAAGGGTCTGTAAGGGTGCTCAAGCTTAGCTAACCCTTTTATACGAGAGGGACCTTAAGGACTTAACCAAGAGTTAACCCTTTATCAAAAATATTATAATGGATTTCTATATATATGTGTGTTCAAGTTATAAAACTGACGAGGCAAACATCGAGTAAGACATAGCAATACTACATGGAAATATTTGAGCAAATAGACAAATAAGCATACAATATATGTCTTTTCAAGAAAGAAAGTGATAGTCATATAACTAGATAAGTCCCATACCTGATTAAGAGATTTCATAACCTAACATATCCTTCACCATCTAGCCACATGCCAAACCTGATTAAGAACAAGATTGCATATACACATTAGATTCTTATCATTAACCCTAATTAGGTGCATTTTAGGGTTTTGGCCAAGTTAGGTTACCAGTTGCTTATTAGTACATTTGATGACCTTATACTGATTTAGAGTCCATCATGTGGGTGTGGTTCAAGCTTCATGCCACTATGACGTTCCATGCACTTTCTATGATCGTATCAAGGTTTAAGGCATTTACATGCATTCTAGGGTCAAAAGACTCACAATAGAGCACCCTACATCATGAATCATCAAGTCAAGAGGTTCAAACCTAAAGATGTTTTAGATCAACAACATTCAGCCATCAGAAACATATAATGAGATTAGGTGGTTGTCCATTAGCAGCAAGATTAGCAATCTAGGGCAAAGTTCATCATTAATGTCCAAACTAGGCACATATGCAGAAAAAGGAGTCATTTATGAGAAACAGTGAGAGTAGGACCTTCATTAGGGTTAGAAAGACATTATAGGTATTGATTTAAGGATCACAGTGTAGATTGAGCAATCAAGATCCAAGTTCGCATCAAAATCATAAATCAACTATACTCCAAATGATCAAAGTACGCATCTTTTGGGAATATAGAGAACAAAAGATGGAATTAGACCCTATAACCTAGTCCATTGTGTATATCTTTTCAAAAGGATCAATTTGGTATATAATTTTGTCCAATTTGGCCTTAGGAGTTGGAAGATATCATTTTTACAATGTTTACATTGAAAACTATAGTGGATATCATATAGGGCGTTACCATTTATTTCTTTGTCATCCTGGGCCTTGATGGGAAACTGGACGGATCATGTGCATGTGCAAATCTTGGGCCCCAAGAATTTGGGCCTCAACCAGGCCGGTTTTCCTCGATCCAGCAGCCTCCCAGTCCAAACGAATCGTCTGCTCTCCCTTTTCACAATTCCCATGTTCGTTGTGTTAGAATAGGGGAAGAAGCCCCGCCCTTCCTTCTCCATCTTCCCACATGATGTAGCACCCATAGGAGCTCGGGGCAGTGCTAAGGGGGTCAAAGTATTGCACACTACCATCATCCTCCGCCCTCATCTCTCACACTAGCCGGATGGGAGGTGGTGTATGGGCGAGCTTGCTATCCTCCCCAGGTCCATGGTTGGCGGCAACCAGGTAGAAAAAGAGGGGAAAGAAGAAGAAAAGTGGCCGGAGCAAGGCAGCGGTTGGAGATGGCTAGGGAAAAAGCAAAAAGAGGCAGACAGGGGGGTTATAAATAAAGGCAGAGATCTAGGGTTTATAACCCAATCCGCTGTGAGCGTTACTCCATTGCCCGATTTGGTAAGAAGTTGGAGAAGAATTTTCAACCTGTGATTTTTTTCCAAAATTGAAGGGGGGAGAGGGCAAGCAACTGGGCCCTGATTGTATATTTGGGGCCCACTAAGGGTCCAATTGAAGCTAAAACAACTAATTCAAGTGAGAAACTAGTCATTTTTTAAAAGGCACAACTTGCGCTACAAATGTCTGAATAGGGTGAATTTTGCACTACTGGACTCGTTGTTGAAAACTCTACATCATGATTTATATTCAAAAGAATAAAGATTATTGAAATGAGGATCAACATATATATTAATATGGTGACATATTGAAGTTTGAAACTTAGCTCAAAAAGGCAAATTAATGTCAAACATCTCAACTGATCATTGGTGTGACTAACAGGAAGTATAACCACACTCACACTATGCAATTGATATTTAATTGAGTATAAGTCACCTGATGAGAGAGAAACAATACAATAAAAGAGATAGAAAATCAAGGTTGTCACAGAAACCTTAATTGAAGATTTAACGAATTTGTGGAAATATGGTGTTGATTTACATATGATCATTTTTTGGGATTCCTTTAAGATGTATGCTATGTTTTTATTCACAATTTGTGACTTTCTAGAGTATGGGAATATTTCGAGCTATAGCATAAAGGCATCAAAAGCATGCCCAGTCTCTAACAAAAGCATAGAGTCTATTTGATTAAAATATGGTAGTATGATTGTTTATCTTGTTCATAGGAATTTGTTCCCTCTAATCATCCTTAGATAATAAGGTGTAAATCCTTCAATGATCAATGGATGATCAAAGACCTATAAAACCATAAACCAAAAGAAGGTTTGTGAAAAGGGGGAAGATATTGAAATGATTTTATTGAATTGGAGCCATTACTTCATGTGAGAATTCATTATAAAAGAAGAGGTCTAAGTTTTGGGATCTTGCATACTATAAGTAATTGACAATTAGGCATTGAACTGATGTTATACATGTAGAGGAAGATGTAAATGACACAATCATCGATATACTATTAAATATACCATGTAAGACTAAAGATGGTGTAAATTATAGGAAGGATATATTTCAAATGGCATTAGTCTTAATATAAAACTTGAATTTGGTTGGTCTTAAGTCTCATGATTGCATACCTTGATGCAAGAAATTTTTCCCATTGCAATTCAGTTTATACTCTAAAGACGTGTGAGGGTTACCATCATAAGGCTTTATTTCTTTATGTCACAAGGTGATTGACACTGAGAATTTAGCCAAGATACAAGCATAAGTGATTGTAACTCTCTATCAATTTGAGATGTTATTCACCTCCATTTTTTGACATACGGTTCACCTAGTCATTCACTTGATAAATAGGTCTCATTTGTGTTTGCATTGGATGTATCTCTATGAGAAACATATGAGTGTTTTAAGGGGGTGTTTAAAGTCTTTGTTTTCCTAGAAGGTTGCATTATTGAAGGTTATGTTGTGAGGGAGGAAATGGATTTCTGTATCAATATTTTTGTTTATATGTGTTTCTTCCAACCTACCAATGTCTCATAAAAATGAAAAGTTTTATGGCAAGGGGGAGTAGGTGATAAATTATGTGTTAGAGAGCATAAAGAAATTAAATCTTTGGATGTCCTTAATGTGTCTTACAAGATAACATAGCCACACTATCATAGACTGGTTTTAAAAAGTGTTCTCTTAATTGTCAAGGTCACCAAAGATTGTTCTTGAGGACGTGAAATGGATTGCTTAGGATCCCAAATGGATGTTATTTTTATGAAGAGTATGACATAAATGGACATTCTTTCTATATTATAAGTAAGGAGGGGAAGAGTTTCATACAAAATAATGGATCTACTTTAAAGGAATCTTAATTATACTTTGCATATACAAAGGATAGTTGGTTAAGATAAGCAAAGATGTCATATTACATAATCATTGAAGAAATTTGGGAATTTGGTTTCATTGACTTTAGAGTTCTTATGTTATATGTACATAGATTGAAAACAATATAGGGCTAAAGGTGGACAAGTTTGGGTTCACATTGGTATTTTTTAAAATTTAAGTGAGAAATATTAACCATTTGTCTTGTCTTCACAATCCTGTTAAATTTCTAACATTGACGATTGTGTAGAAAAGAATTGGTTTGTTGTAGTTCATGAATGAATGCATTTTATGATTAACCCAATTGATTAGGAATATAATGGGACAAAAATTAACGATTCAATTCCTTTCTCTATTGATGTATCAACTATTAATGTAGAATACACCAATGAAGAATAGTGTGCCAGAAAGGATCTTCAAGAAGGGATATATATTGTTGAGCAAAAACAAACAAACAATCATGGTATATTTCTCAAATATATTTTGTTAATAGCATTTTTATTCACTTTATTTTTTAATGTATATTAAATTTACAAGTTTATGTTCTTATAAATATTGTCTTTTTTACCATACAAAAAATTCTTGTCAAATGAATATTACAAAATGTGCACAATGTGAATCTCAGAAACATGATGTGGTTGGCAACTACTTCAAGCGTGCAATGGGAAATGAAACTGACAGGATTCCTACATAAAGACATACAACATGCCTAATTCTCATGTGTGAAGTTCATAAGTTGAAGACATAATGGGAAAAAGCATAGAAAATATCATAAAATTGATGAAAAAAACCTATAAAGGATATGTTAAGCATTATTTGGGTTCAACTGCCCGATCCAAGGTGTTATTGGTCATTAGAACTTGGCATCAGGTATCCAAGAAATAAATGAGCTTCTTTGTATATATGTATGTGTGAGTGACTTTAAAACCCTAACCCATGAATTTTTTCCCTTATATGTTCCAACATTACCTTTATATATATATATATATATATATATATGTATATATATATATTATCCATGTGTGTAACTAACTTTTGTTATCTATGGATCTAGTTTATAATAGGTTGGAACCCAATTGTAATGAGACAACCAAAATTGTAATACAATGACTTGTTTTGTAAATACAGCATGAAATTTTTATGCTCCCTCTGAAAATAGAAAAAATAATATTTATATGACAGTAGTTTAGATAGTATTACAAATAGAGTCTCTGTATTATAATTTTTGTCATCTCATTACATTGTTGGTTGTCTCATTATAAATATTTACATTCCTATGACAAAATAGGTGTATGGGTAACTAACCTTAGTTACCCGCACGGGTAGTGAATGATATATATATATATATATATATATATATATATATATGTGTGTGTGTGTGTGTGTGTGTGTGTGTGTGTGTGATACATACATATATATACATATATTTGTGTGTGCAACATACATACAATAAAACTAAGCACGCGCTCCCTAGGGTTTTGTTCCGAGCGATTGCAGAGGTGATCACCGGGAACCCCATGGGTATGGCGCCCACGTCTTGGGTCATTATGACCGGCGGCGTCCACCACCATAGCCCGTCCCCTGAACCCCACCACCACTAGTCCATTGTGATGGAGAAATAGAAGGAGATAGAGAAGGAACGCACGATGATGCATACGTGAATGGTGGGAGACGAAGGCAAGAAGTCGACGAGCCAGATCGCTGAGGGAGGAGAGGAAGCTCCTACTCAAAGAGTGGCGTGGAATCAAATTCTCAAACAACTGGTTGGCAATAAAGATAAGAGCATGGAGTTCCAGAAACCTAGGGTTGAAGATGGTGAGATCCATGTTGAATTGGAGGAGATGGAGTTTGAAAGGCTTACAAACATCTGGGAGCATACAATCATGGTCTACACTTTGGGAAAGAGATTGTTTTATCCTCATCTAATGGTGTGGATCAAGCAGACCTAGAAACCGAAGGGATCCTTTGAGTTGTTTTCTCGGGACAACAGCATCTTCCTGGTGCGTTTTTCGATGACACTGGACTAGGATGATGTTTTGGCATTAGGACCTAGATAGTTTGATCAAAAACTTGTGATTGCCAAGCATTACACTCATGGTGATGAATTGAAGAAGGACTCGTTCATAACCATCCCGACGTGGATCACATTGAAATCTTGTGGGAGATCCAAGACCAAGTGAACCATCAGCATGATTGCAGCTGGAGCGGGTCAAGTTCTACACATACATGAGAGGTCCCTGGAAGGTGAGGAACCACGGGTCCTAGTTGAACTGGAGGTCGAAGGGCCAAATCTAGCAAGAGTATGGCTTAATGTAAAGGGCAAAAAACTGATTCCGGTAGCCATAGTCTACAATCGCATCCATGTAACCTACAGAAAGTGTCGTGCATTTGTTCATGGCATGCAGAAATGCGAGGGGTTGAAGAAGATAGAGGAGCAAACCTCTAGTGAAGATATACCTCAATGCAGGTATGGAAGGAAAAAGCAACAGGCAAGGTTGTGCAAAAATAGGCTGAACTGAGGACGATCATTGGGGGTGCCCAGGAGGAAACCCAAGGAGGTGACGAAGCATAGGTTGAAGCAGTGCTCACAGATAGTGGACAAGATCCAAATAGCAATGCAAGTGGAACGCAAGAGAAGGAGGTGAGTTTGGGCAAAGAAACACAAAGCAAACCTACTGAGAAAGAATGCACACAGCGAGAAGAGGGAGAATTTATATTATCTTCTCAGAAGAGAAATCGCAAGGTGGGAATCCCTAAGTCCCAAGGTGTGGTAGATTTCGTTGACAAGGGAAAGGCGTTGAGTGACTTGGATAAAGAAGAAGAACAAATAATCAACCATGGTGAGAAGGAAGGTGGAAAGAAGAACAATAGTAAAGATCCCCCAAGGTGTACCAGAGCCCAAAACAAATCATCTTAAAATGTCCTTGCTTTTATGGAACATTAAAGGTGGGTGTGATAGGAATAAGAAGAAGTAAATTTGGGAATGGATTGCTGCTAGTGGACACTCCTTAGTTGCTTTGGTGGAAATAAAAACAAAGAAGCATATAAATACAGCATTAAATATTTGTTCCCGCAAGGGTGGGAGCATGTATCTAACATGGAGTGTTCTGAGTTGACCAAAGTATGGGTGTCATGGAAATTGAGTGCTTTGCCAGTGACAGTGATACAGATGTCAGACCAACACATCACAGCTGAATGAGAAATAATGGGGGCCTGCATATGTGGGTGTCAGTCGTATATGCCCATAATAATGCAAATAGTAGACACGAGTTGTGACAAGATATGCTTTCTCTTTCTAGACAAACCTCCTTACTATGGTTGGTGATTGGGGATTTCAACATTGCTCGACTGTAGGTGGAAAAAAGAGGTAAAAGACTAGCTTTGTATGTTGAGATGAATGCTTTTAATAATACAATAAACAAAGCTGGGTTGTTTGAGTTACCAATGATTGGTGGAGATATCTTCACATGGAATAATGAAAGGGGCCCAAGAAATAGAATAGCAAGCAAACTAGATAGAGCTCTAGTGAATGATGAATGGTTGTGGATTTTTCCTAACGTACGTGTAAAAGTAGGTATTTCTAAAATAAGTGATCATGCTCCAATTTCAGAGAAAAGAAGAAGAAAAGGAAACCCTTTAGGTTCTTAAATTACTTGGAGGACTGGAAAGGCTTCAATGAGGTCATTAAGGAGAGTTGGAATGCAAAGGTGATAGGGAACCCATGTATGTGTTTGCAAAGAAACTGACAAATACCAAGATTGCTTTAAATAAATGGGTCAAAGAAGAAGTGAATATCTCAAATATGTTGATGGAAACCAAAAGAGAATGTAGATAGTTTAGA
Source organism: Alisma plantago-aquatica (assembly GCA_963693085.1). Taxonomy (NCBI): domain Eukaryota; kingdom Viridiplantae; phylum Streptophyta; class Magnoliopsida; order Alismatales; family Alismataceae; genus Alisma; species Alisma plantago-aquatica. The sequence continues at coordinate 148,870,135 of OY856412.1, read as the reverse complement.
GGAAAGCTTCTACAGGATCTGCTCAATGAAGGACCGATAAAGGAAGAGGCTGAGTTGAAGATGATGTTGGAGGATCTTACAAAGGTAGAGGAAAAATTATATTGGTAGAGGAGCAAAGACAAGTGGATGGAGGATGGTGACAGGAACACTAAACTCTATCATACGGTAGTCAAAAGGAGAGAAACTAATAACATAATATCAGAACTTATTGACACAGATGATAATATTGTCAACAAACAGGAGGATCTAGAGGAACAAACTATAGATTTATACTCTTGTCTTTACAACAAACACTTTGAGGAGGAGCAAAACAAGGAGGAGGTAAAATGTAAGTTCAAACTCTCTAGCACCCATAATAACATTCTCACAAGGAAGACAAATGAACAAGAAGTCAAGGAAGCTGTTTGGAGCATTGGCAGTAACAAGTCCCCGGGATCTGATGGTTTCAATGCCTTCTTCCACAAAAAGACATGGGAGATAATCAAGGAGGATCTGATTGCTTACATTAATTGGTTCTTGGAAGGGGGAAACATTGTTAGATAGGTTAACCACTCCTTTTTAGTGCTTATTCCTAAGAAAAAAGTGACAGCATCTCTTGCTGATTTTTGACCTATTAATGTTTCTCAGTACAATGTAAAATTATTACAAAAATCCTAGCTGTCAGATTGAAGATGATGCTTTCCTACCTCATTTTTTAAAATCAAGGAGCCTTTGTGACGGGAAGGATCATTAGTGATTGTACTTTTCTAGTAGAGGAATTTGTGCAAGACTATAAGGTGATGAGAGGTAGCAGGAAGGCTTGTTTGAAATTGGATGTGTCCAAAGCCTATGATAGTGTTAGATGGGACAAACTCTGGTGGATCATGGAACATATGGGGTTTAGTATTCAGTGGATTGGCTGGATGAAACAACTAGTTTCTCCATATTGGTCAATGATACTTCGACAGGGTATATTCAAAGGTGGGAATGGACTACGTCAAGGAGACTCACTCTCCCCTCTTCTTTTTGTTATTGTCATGGAATATTTCACATGGAAGATGGTAGAGGCAGAGGAGTAAAAGGAGATCAGCCCATACACTGTGCACGGTACCAAGGTGATGACACATTTAACATTTGTAGATGATGTGCTTGTCTTTGTTGAAGCCAAACAAAATACATTGGTGAACTTGCAGCTTCTTCTCAGTAATTTTGGTAAGCAGACTGGGTTGTGTGTTAATGCGATTAAGACCCATCTTTTTCTATCAAAAAATGTTATCAGGTAGAGGATAGACTAAAGGATACCATGGGAGTGGAGATGAGGAAATTTCTTACCAAATATCTCAGGTTCCCGCTAGCTGGAGGAAATCTACAAGTCAAAGATTTTGTTGATTGCATGGACAGACTAGAAGAAATGATTAATAAGTGTCCAACTCAAAAAACATCTATGGCAAAGACAGTTGTGCTTCTAAAGGCTTTTGTTAAAGGACTCTCACTTTCTGGGTGCAGTAGGGAGATATCCCTGATCCGATCCTAGACAGAATGCATAAGAAGATGGCAAACTTTCTATGGGCAGGTGGGTACCATCCGATGAGATATGCATGAATGGCTCTTCCCAAAGATGAAGGAGGGCTAGATCTGAAATCACCAAGGGACATCATAAAATGGGGGACAATAAAAAGAATTATTACCTACTAGGAAGGTACCTTAACTTGGAGGAAATGGATGAGAGATAGATATCCAAGAGGACTCGAGTTTATACAACAAATAAGGGAAGGATACTCACGCACTATTGATGTCATGACGGATATGTGGCAAAAAGTGAGATATTTTTCATACCACAGATGGATGGAATATGGAAGCTTAAAGACATGAAGACTAATTAATGGGAAGCCACAAGATCAAGAGCTGCAAAAGACGAGCACATGGAACAGGTTTGGGAAGGAAAACATGTACCAAAGTGGAGTATGTGTGTTTATAAAATTTTGCATAATGTACTAGCTACTCGGGATAAGATACATGGGTGGAACCATGAAGTTTCTGATGTTTTCTTATTATGCAAAGAGGCCAATGAGTCCCATAGTCACCTGGCAGGATGTTGCAAATTTATAAAAGATGTATGGGAGATTATATGCAAAGAGTTTGGACGGAATATATTGTTGAAAGAGGAACCGAGATGCACGCTGGCAAGCTACAGACAAAGTGATAAAAGGAGAATTATGTTTTCTTCTCTATGCTATCATATATGGATGGAGAGGAACACAAGAATACATAGAGGTACAGCTAATAGTATAAATAGTATAGCTGTAAAAATATGTAAATGTGTTAGACGTAAGCTGCGCATTTGTCAATAGAGCGAGCTATGCTTTTCCTTTGGATGTATGGCATTGGACCTACATATAACTCTTGAACTCCTATATTTTAGGGGGAAGTTAGAATATATTTACCTGATTCTGATATTTGTGTGTGCAACATTATGTATGTTTTTAAGATACTATTCCACTTAAAACAAAGTAAATAAAAGATTATACTTCGATCAATGTGTAAGACGTGATGAGACAGTAAGACCAAACTCATTGGACAATACACCATTGACCGACCTTAGAGAAATTCAGATAGAATCCATGTGATTTATACTACTGTATTGGATCAAAATGTGAAAAAGGTTCAAAAAAGAATGTCTAGTATAATTATTTCATGTAAATGCATGCATAAAGAGTACATGTAAAGGTTATAATATATATGTCATTATACTTATCTTATTAAATACAATGGAAATGGGTAAGGAACAACAAGAAAGGCGGAAAAAAATGCCTGATGAAAGAATAGGATAGAATGTCTGTGAAAATCAATGGGATAGATATGTCAAAGAAGATCTGAAGAGAATGGAAGACTCGAGGAAGTCTATAAGTATGCCTTGTTCAAGGGACTCTAGACATCTTTCAGTTGAGGACATCCCCATAAAGCCCTACTTCTAGATGAGGAATGATGAGCGTACATTCAACCACACCAGTCAAATCCCAACTTAAAGACACATACGTATGACATAATGGTTAATATTTTGTATGTTTCACTTTGACATACTATACAAATATATAGTGTCTTTGGGAGAATTCAATGATGACTAGGATTCTTGTGTTTCATAATTTGACTAGGATTTTATTTTCTGCAATTTGTCATTTGTAATATAAAAAGTTATATGAACAAATTAAAAAGATTTTTTTCCATGAGGGCCAAAGGTATGATCTCAGAAATGTTCTATGAACTCAATAGAATCATGGTCATATTCTAGGCCTCAGAGGAGGGATAGGGATGAAAGCATTTTTTGGACCGTCCCAGTGGAAACATTATATGGGTACTTTGATGACCCAAGAGAGATTGGATAGTTGGAAAGAAAGATAAGGAGTGAAGGAAAGACATTAAGAGAATAATTCAATTAAATATGAAGTATTCATGATGACCCTCGAAAGTGGCTTCCAAGCAAGATCATATCCTATAGTGGCAGTAGGTTCCTCAGGGCCCAGTAGCTCCTAGGGTGGTGAAGTGTTTTCTATGCATCCTAAAGTTCCTAGAATGCAACTTGGAGTATTTTTTGACGTTGGCATGTTTAACATTGTTAGTATAAGTGGTGCAGTGGGTAAATTGGGCTTAGGCTCATTATATATATATATATATATATATATATATATATATATATATATAATGATATAAGTACACTTAAGTGAGAGTTTGTTCACCCACTGAAGTGCATCCATGTTTTTAGACTTCTATATATAGGAGAGTTAGTGTTGCATTATATATTGACCATATTATTTCTTTTTCATCTACATTCCCTAACCTTGATCCCCCCACTCATCTTTCCCCTACAATTGTTTCCAACAATAGGGCCAGACAGCAGCCCCGCCAACACCACCAACAATGGCATCAACATTGCACTCTATCGTCATCTATAGCACGTACAGGCACCATAACACAGGTGTCATCGCAGCACCAACCAGTAATCACCACACACTACAACCAGAGCACACAAATGTTGCCTCCCATGTATTTATTTGTTCTTGTCCTCATTATTGTATAAAAAACAACAAAAGATTTCATACTACGTATATAAAGCACCAAATCAAAGGGGAACTGCATGATTTATTTCTTATTCTCCATATAGTTCCCCTAACCCACGTGACTAACTACTTTTATTTTAGTTAGGGATTTAAGTATTACACATCATTGTACATGAATTTTTGTGATTTATCTTTCATCCTGTCGCACCTTAAATTCCAATAGTGTTTTTTCCCTCATATTTTTCCGACCATGTTTGCATTCCTAGTAGTGTTTTTTTACTACCTATAGTTTATGTTGTGCTTACAATCAGATACTACTATTTTTCCTTCTTTCCATGGCTGATAATAAGACTTTACCCACTATCATCTTTAGTGAGAAGTCTCATGTCATTTTTATCAAGCTAAATGAAGATGATTTTTTATTGTGGATAACTCCAAACTTTTCTAGACCCATGTAGTAATATCAAATATACCAAAAACGGTGCACCTGCATCTCATGGTGACACCTGGGTCACCAAAAACAACCATATTCTTTCCTGAATCGGGGGTGGAGCTTCATGGTGTGGTCAAATATGTGTGGCACGGGAATGAAAATACCATGTGGAGTGAAATGAAGTGATTTTACATGCAATAAAATATTTTTTTGTGTCTGTACAATGTCATGGACAAGACTTTCTCAAAATAGGAAGGTGTATGTTCATTATCAAAGTACAACAATTTAATGAAAGCCCTTACCAATCTACTGAATTTTTTCTTACCTACCATCTCTGTTGAATTCACCAAAGAGAGAGACATTCTTATTATGAGTGCTTCTTCAACGACCTTATTCCCCAACATGTTTTAGTGTCAAAACTCCTTCTTGTAGGTGTAACTCTTTTATCCATGGACAGGTGTATGCATGTCTGTCCCAATCCAAGATGACCTTAGTTTGTGACTCTTACTATGATTCCTTTAATGGTCAAATAGCTTTTGATGTTGTTGATAGGGATGTGGAGGAGGTTGAGTCCCACGCCCAAAAGGCACCTCTATGGAAAACTATGTCACATTGAGGATATGTATCACTCCAAGCATGGCTACTCTACTCACTATGGTAGAGGATTTGGTAGGGGATTTGTGTACTTCACTCAGGCTACCACTCTGACCATTGTCCAAGGCCCTCCAACATTGCACACATTTCCTCCCTTGAATGTAAAATCCTTTCATGTCTTGCTAACACATTAAGAATATGAACGCCTTCTTCAAGTTTCACACCAGTTTAGTGATTCTCCTCTTGACAATAATGTAAGACCCCAGACCTTGCTTTTTTGGGAGAACATGCTTTCTTACCATAATTAGATGCCTAAACCATTAATCTAGCATTGTGATTTGCTTTGATATCATGTGACCAACTTATGTTTTAGGATCGGTCCAGTTTTGACACTATTTGAGCTAGTTATGTATATATGTGTTTGTCTTGGACTTAATTGCAATTTACCCATGTCTAGGTTTTTCTTGTAGTTTATCACGTGCTTTTTGTACCTCACATGTGTTGAAATCATGTTGGCTTTTGTTGATCTTTGGGGCATCTAGTCACACCGTGGTTTGAGTGGTGACACCTCATGTGTGAGATAAGGGTTTGCATGGATGCAGAAGTGGATGTTTGACCTTGGGTGTTGAGCCTTAGTTTGGTGATCACCAAGTTTCTTAAGTCCTTGGTTTTGGAAATTGATGAAATTTCTTGTGAGCTACATTGGCTTGGCAGTCAATGAGATTTGGTATCTCTCTTTGGTCGCCAACTTTTTTATGTGTTGAGGGTCGATGAGTTCTTTGCAGTCATTATGTTTCGATCACCTTCGGTCACTGTGTATTCTCATCAGTCATTTGCTTTTCTTGGACAAGTGTGGTCAATGGATTTTCTTGTTTTGATTTCCCTAGTTGCATGCAATAGAGTGGTGCTTTCATGGACGATATCTCTTGAACACATGGCATGTTTAGCATGACACCTAAACCCCTTTCTCCCTCTCCAAACCTAAGTTATATAAACCCCTCTCTTTGCATGCAAATAAGCTCTTTACACATCTAGTCTTCTCTCTCTTTCCCTTCCTTGCTCTTGGAGCTCGTCCTCTCTTGCTTGGTGGTGAAGGAGGAGCTCAAGGTTGAATGAGGTGGGTTGATCTCCCTAGCATGTTGAGCTAGGGATTGGATCTACCCTTCATGTGATCGTTTGGTGCTTCCTTGCTCTTCTTAGTGGTCTTGGTAAGTGAATTATCCCTCTTCACCTTCATTTTCCTTGCTCTGCCATCTTCTTCTTTCTCTTCTTGGTCGAACCCATGGTATTTTGTGGTAGTGGTTGAGTTAGATCTTAAAGAACATCTCTTGTTTGCCTTTATATCTAGGGTTTTCTCTCTTACTTTCTTCCTTGACCTAGGGTTTATTTCTTTATTAGAGTTGGAGCTAGCTTGGCCAAGAGGAGAGCTCAATCTAGAGTTACTACCTTTCTTCTTCAAGCTACCTTGCTATTTGGAGTTTTCTACATCAACTCTAAGGTGAGTTATATAACTTTGTACACTGCTATTCCTTACTCATACCTTGCATGCACTAATCTTACTCTAAAACGTGGTTACAAGTAAAAAGATAGTATCCCTTATCTAGAGTTTGTGTTCACATGGTGATCTTGAGTGGATATCTCTTTTAGACAAACCCTAACTCTTGTGCTTGAGTTTTCCTTGGTGATGGAAGTTTGGTGCTTGCATGCATATGCAAATCATTGGTTTTGCTCTTGGATTTCTAGGGTTTTAAGTTGGTTTCCCTCCTTGATATGGTACCTGATGGTTTGGAGTTGGTTTAGTTGACTTGAATTCCTTGTGACAACTCATGGCTTTGACTTTGTGGTTGTTTTGTATTATATGTGGTCACCAAGTTTGACCTCTTATTTTGGTCGCCAAGTTTTGATCTATGTGGTCGATGAGGTTTGGATGCCATGTGGGTCTCTAAGAATTGATCTCCTTGAGTGGTCGCTTAGTTCTTGACCAAATGTGTTCGAAGAGATTTTGAACCTTAATGGTCGATGGGATTTTCATTCTCTTTGGTCACCAATGATCTATGTTCTCTTTGGTCGCTGAGGTTTGGTGTTCCCTTTGGTCGCCAATGTTTGATGTTCTCTTCGGTCACCAATGTTGCTTAGCCCTAGTGGTCATTGAAGGTGACTAGTCTCATCAGTTGCCAAAGATGGTGACCCTAGTTTTAGCGGTCAATGACATCTCCGGCCCTTGGTGGTCGATGGGAAACTCAGATTTCTTGGTCGTTGTGATTTTTCCTGGTCCTATGGTCACTGGTGATGCTTGACATTATTGCTTCCATGATTAAAGGATATGATAAGATTTATGGATTACTTCTAATTGTTGTTTTGAAACCCTAATTCACTTTCCTTGTTGAACCTAACCCCAATACAATTAAGTGATGATAATGCTTAGCTTTCTTGAGTGATTAGCATGTTGATGAAGTACTTTCTCTGTCTATGTTGTTGTAACCCTAATTTCTTTTTCTATGAACATTATAGCTTTTAGATTTAGTGTTGTATCAACCGGTGTAACACGTGTGGTGATGGAATTATGAGCCTTGATGAGGCATGGAAAGATAATGATGTTCTTGTAAGGAACAATGTGAATGGTCTTATGACCTTGGATATAGCTATGTGCTCTAATTGAGGTGTTATCCTCCTTATGATGTGATAAGGATTTGGAATTCTGTGATGGTATGTTGATGAGTATGGCTACATGCTTAACAATGAAATAGTACCCTGCGGTAATGTGAAAATCTTTATGCTTCATACGTTTTGTATCTTATGAAGTTGCAATCTACCCATGTTTTTGTAGAATTCTTTTAGGGTTTGTACGTAACTTGATTGATGAAGCCTTAAATCACTTGAATGAACTTAACTAATCAAGTGAAACCCTAATCAAGCAGTTCCCTATGCCATAGATCCATTCTAGTGCCAGGACATGTTGGATGCTAAAATGAGTTATCCTTTAGTGGAAGCTCAGAGTCTCATATTGTTGAGTAGATGCATATTCACAAGGATGGTTGTGGTCATACCTTGGTAGGGGAACGATCGAGGTCATATCTCAGATCATTATGATTCAGTATATATGATGTGATTGAGGACAGTTGTGGTTGTACCTCTGATGCTTGGGTTTTGTATACCCTAGTTTAACTGGTATTGTGACATTTTAAGGGTGGACTAGGTTGTTTCTTAGTGTCGTGACTTGTATACCAAGGGTGGACTAGGCTATTTTGCGGCTTGACCTTATGTGTCATTGCGGCAGACTTGTACTAGCCAAGGGCGGATGAGGTCTTGGGATTTTAGCTCTCATGTAGATCTTGTATGGCATTGATTTTGACTTAGCAGTAGTCAGTTGGATTCTAATGGTATACCTCAACTCCTCAGGGCTTTATAAAAGACGTAATCCAGCCATTTTATATATATGTCCATTTTTAAACATGCTTCACATTGGATGTTAGCCTTACCTTGTTTACTATAATGTTTAGTTGTTATATAACATTGTAAGAGGAATCAACTGTACAAAAATTGGTAGCTTTACATGTTTCCCTATTTATTGTACTAGACATGTTTTACCTATTGTAGATTATCGAACCTGCTTAACCTGTTTAAATTGTTAATTGCTTAACATGTTTATCTAGTTGAATTTGCTCATCCTATTGAATAATGTTATTTTTTTAAAACAATAACTGTTAGTTGAGAGTTATATATCTCTCTGGGACATGGGTCTCACCTCGTGGGTCACCACATCTTTTTAGGTGGTCGTCAGCAGATTGGTTAGGATCGTGTTACTGAGGAGGAGTAACTTGGAGAGTAGTAGAGGCAAAGGTTGGATAGTAGTAGCTTGTAGAGTCCTAGAGTCATCTTTGCATTCTTAGGTCCTGTCAGGGAATGTTTTGTGAATGATATGTATATCGACACGTAGTTTTTGGCGGTATACCTATGTTTTGTATATGGCATGTACAAGTGCAACATCTCTTTTGTACATAGGTTATGGCTGATGCCATTGGATAGGCATGTAAATACCTGATATGCTATGTGATGTGATATAGATTAATAGACCTTTATGTAATATATTCTGGATATGATAGTAATGTTGAAATCAATTTTAATTTACCAAGTTTATTGGTGTATGGTTGTTTTAGTTGTTGATCGTATGGTTTGTTTTGATTAATATCATTTGGTATGGCGGTATGTCACACCAATAGGTTGGTATCAGAGCTCTAGGCTCTCTAAGTCTATAGGGACATAGGACTTAGGTTTGTGTTTATTTTTACATAATCCAAAATAACTGATTATAGCTTATACTTATGCAGATATGTCTAGAGAACATGAAGAGAATGTTGAGAGTTGTTATCTTGTGCCAAGAGGTGGCACTAGGAGGCATGCATGTGAATATAGTGTGCCTGATATTGGGATGGAGCATCCTGTGGTGCCTCAGTTTGACCCTACAGCCATGGCAAATCCTATCTTTTAGTCCATATTTGGACAGCTTATGGTGACGATTACGCATATAGCAGATAAAGCGCCCTTACCTCAAGCTAGGGATGTTGTCTCTAATGTGGAATTTCATGATTCTGAGAAGACCTTTGAGCAGCTGAGACGTGTTGGAATGGTCAAGTATGCAAGTACCATAGACCCGACAGATGCAGATATGTGGTTGAAAAAGCTTGAAAGGCATCCAATATCCTCAATGTCCCACAAGAGGACAAGGTGAAGCATGTGGTTTATTTGTTGAAGGGTAGTGTTGTCCACTGGTGGTCCATAGAGGAGGAGAAGTGACCTAGAGTTGTGGTTGGTTGGGAAGAGTTTTGGCGGGAGTTTGTGAGTTGATACTTCCCAAACATGTATCTAGATGAGAAAATAGTGTAGTTCAAGAAGATTCCTCACGGCTCAATGACCATCAACGAGTATGAAGTGAAGTTTATGGACTTTTTCAGGTTCTATCCTCACATGGCAGAAACAAAGAAGGAGAGCATCTGTAGGTTTGAGAAGTGTCTGAGCACAGAGTTGTCAACAACGGTGTCTACTTTGGAGAAAAAAAAGAGGTTCTCTACCGTTGTGGAGTCAGTGAGGCAGACTGAGCGGTCTGCTATCAAGAAGCGTGAAGCTAATGCTAAGAAGAGGCCATCTCAATTTCAAGGACAATCGTCTGGTGGCTTTAAGAAGTCAAGGTTTTCTTCACCGTAGTCACAACAGAGACCATATTTTTCTGAGCTGAGATCAGGTGTGTCATCATAGTGGTTCCTAAGTACAGGCAGAGGTCATAGTTTTCTTCCAGGAGGAGCTTGCAAGGCAATGTCTGTGTCTGTGACAAGACCGTCTAGGCCACAGTATGATTTGAGGACTTGTCACAAGTGTGGACAAGTAGGGCATATCAGGTGGGCATTCATCATGAAGGATGAAGAAGTGACATAGTAGATGAAGCAGAGTCAGAAAGGTTCCCAGCAGCAATAGTTCAGAAATGGTGGTGGTAGAGGATGCGGTCAGGCATCACAGGTGGGGTCTTCTGGGCCAGCTAATAGAGGACAAGGATGACAACATGTGACAGCTAGATTCTACACTATGAGTCAGTCGGAGGGAATGGTCAATCCACGAGTCATAACAGGTCAGATGGAACTTTTTCATTTTGACTTCTCTACTTCTTGATTTGCATTTGTTTTGGTTGACCCAGGTGTGACGCACTCTTTTATCACTAGAGAGGTGATAAGTAGTTGTTATCTGTCTGTTTGTAGTTGATCTGATAGTCTTCGGTTAGAAACCCCTCTTGTTGGTTCTGTTCAGTTGTGGGAGGTGTGTTCATCTTGTGTTCTTTCCTTCTCAGGACGCAACATTCAAGTGGATCTTATGCCACTTGACATACATAAATTTGATGCGATCTTAGGATATATACCTTGGATAAGTAAAAGGTTGTTTTGGACTATAGTTCCAAGGTGGCGACGTTCCATGATGGAGATGTTTCGTGAATCTTCTAAGGAGATAGGAAGATTCTTCCTACATGTTTGGTGTCAGTTATGACAACGAAGAGGTTGATGAGATAAGGGTGTGAGGCCTTCTTGGCACATGTTGTGGATACCAAGGTGATGATTCCTAGTATCTAGGAGGTATCGATACTATGAGAGTTCTATGATGTCTTTCCTTGAGAGTTTCCTAGTGTTCCTTCTCCCAGAGAGATAGATTTTGAGATCAATCGTGTTCCTAGAATGCAACCCATAGCGCAATCACCCAATAGGATGGTACCGACAGAGAAGCAGGAGTTGAAGAAACAGTTGCAGGAGTTACTAGAGAAAGGTTTCATCAAACCTAGAACTTCTCATGTGTTGTTTGTGAAGAAGAAGAATGGTTCCATGCGTTTGTGCATAGATTATCGACAGTTACAAGGCCACAATAAAGAACAAGTACTTGTTGTTGAGGATAGTGATATGTTTGATCGGTTGAGAGGTGACATAGTGTTCTCCAAGTAGATCTGAGGTAAAGATATCACCAACTGAGGATCAAGGTGGATGACACACCTAAGACAGCTTTCATGACTAGGTATGTTCATTATGAGTTTGTGGTTATGTCGTTTGGGCTACTAACCAATGCGTCGATAGTTCTTATGGATCTAATGAACCGAGTGTTCAAACCATATTTGGATCAGTTTGTGATTGTGTTTATAGATGATATCTTGATATACTCTAGAGACAGACGGTAGCATGAGCAGCATCTATGCCAGGCTTTGACATTGTTGAGACAGCACAAGTTGTATGCCAAGTTCAATAAGTGAGTTATGGTTGACTGAGGTATCTTTTATGGGTCATGTGATATCTACTAAAGGCATTTGTGTGGACCCTAAGAAGGTATAGTCAATGATGGAGTGGAAACGGCCGAAGACACTGATAGAATTTTGAAGTTTCCTAGGCTTGGCATGCTACTACAGGAGATTCATAAAGAATTTCAATATTGTAGTGTTACCTCTAACCAAGCTAACTAGGAAAGGTGTTCCTTTTATTCGGGATTACAAGTGTCAGCGTTCTTTCTAGCTGTTGAAGGAGAAGTTGATCCGTTCTCTAGTGTTAGTCATACCAGAGTAAGGGAAAGGGTACATCATCCTATATGATGCATCAAAGAACGGTTTGGGATGTGCGGTCTGATGTAGGACAAGAACATGATTTCTTTTGCTTTGTGATAGCTCAAGAAACATGAGGAGAACTACTCGACACATGATCTGGATCTTGCATCTATGGTTCATGCCTTGAAGATTTGGAGACACTATATGTATGGAATTGGAGATAAGTGTCAGATCTTCACTGACCATAAAAACCTTCAGTATATCTTCTCAAAGCAAGAGATGAACATGAGGCAGAAGAGATAGATGGAGTTGATCAAAGACTATGATTGCATGATATACTAACATCTAGGGAAGGCAACTGTGGTAGTTGATGTGTTGAGCGGGAAGTCAGCTTCGACATCATCTATAGATAAGTCATAGTAACATTCTTTGGTGTGCCATAAATGAGATATGTTATTGTTGTTGTGGCAGATGAATGTAAAGTTGGAGGTTTCTTTGTTAGCAACCTTGTTAGCACAATTGCAAGTAAAGCCTACATCAATGCAATAGACTACATATGTGCAGTAGAATGATATTGTGATACAAAACATCTGAGAAGATTTTGGCAGCAAGAAGTATGATGAATTTCATGAGTCAGAGGATGGGACAGTTTACTTTCATAATAGGATGGTGGTTCTAGAAGTTGATGGTTTGAGGAAGATGGTTCTTGAGTAAGTTCATTCCTTGATGTACGTGATGCACCCTAGCAGTACCAAGATGTACCATAATCTAAAGAATCAATATAGATGGCATGGTCTGAAGCATGATATGGATGAGTTTGTTTCTAGGTGTCCAATCTATCAGTACGTCAAGGCAGAGCACCAGAAGCCTATAGGAACGTTACAACCTTTGTTGATACCGTAGTGGAAATGGGATCGTATTACTATGGACTTTGTTGTTGGTCTTCTTAGGATAGCCAAAGGTCATGATTCCATCTGGGTGATAGTTAACAGGTTGACCGAGTTAGCCCACTTCTTATCAGTTAAGACAATGTACACGGCGGAGAAGTTGGCACAGATCTACGTTGAGGAGATGGTCCATTTTCATGGTATTCTGGTGACTATAGTATCTGATAGAGGTCCACAGTTCATGAGTCATTTTTGGGAATGCCCGCATACAGCTATGGGGACAGATCTAAAGTTCAGTATAGCTTTCCACCCACAGACAAATGGTCAGCCTGAGAGGACCATTCAGACATTGGAAGATTTGTTGAGGGAATGTGTCTTGCAGTTTCTTAGTAGTTGGGACGTGCACATGAGTTTGATAGAGTTTGCCTACAACAACAGTTATCAGAGGAGTACAGATATGGAACCTTATGAAGTGTTATATGGGAGACGTTGTCAGTCACTTCTTTGTTGGTATGAGATATGTGAGTATCAGCTTTTGGTTCATGGGATAGTACAGGAGACTACAGAGAAGATCACAGTAATACAGCAGTAGTTGAAGGTAGCCCAGGATAGACAGAAGTATTATGTGGAAAACTATTATAGGTCGCTTGAGTTCCAAGTTGGATACCGAGTGCATCTTAAGATTTCTCCTTGGAAAAGTGTGTTGAGGTTTAGTAAGAAGGGTAAGTTGGCTCCTAGGTATATGGTACCATACCCTATCTTAGCACGTGTTGGGAAGGTGGCATACAAGTTGGAGTTACAGCAAGAGTTGCACAAGTTGCATGATGTCTTCCATGTTTCCATGTTGAGTAAGTGTCACCCTGATACTGAGTTGATGTTGTATCTTGTGGAGGTTGAGTTGGAGGAGTATGTATCGTACGTTGAGGGTCCTATGTTGATCTTGGATAGGAGGGTGAAGAAGATAAAGAAGAAGGATATAGTTTTAGTTAAGTTTTAATGTCATCACCTAGGTGTGGAGTAAGCCAGGTGGGAATTAGAGGATGAGATGTGTAGGAAGTACCCCTCTTTGTTCATGTAGGATTTTGGGGGCAAAATCCTTATTAGGGGTTTATGGTTATAAGGCCCTAGACCTTGCCTTTTTAGTTGAACATGCTTTCTTAGCATAATTAGATGCTTAAAACCTTAATCTAACCTTGTGATGTTCTTTGATATCATATGACAAGCTTATTTTTCAAGTTTGGTCCAGTTTGGACATTGTTTGAGCTAGTTATGTATATATGTGCTTGTTTTGGACTTAATTGCAATTTACCCATGTCTAGGGTTATTCTTGCAGTTAGTCACATGCTTTTTGTACCTTACATACTTTGACATCATTTTGTCTTTGTTTGATCTTTGGGGTGCCTTGTCACACCTTGGTTTGAGTGGTGACGCCTCATGTATGAGATTAGGGTTTGCATGGATGCCTAAGTAGATGTTAGACCTCGGGTGTTGAGCCCTAATTTGTCTATCACCAAGTTTCTTGGGTCCTTGGTTTTGTCAGTCAATGAAATTTCTTATGAGCTAACTTGGTTTGGCAGTCAATGAGATTTGTTATCTCTCTTTAGTCACCAACTTTTATATGTGTTGAGGGTCGATCAGTTCTCTACAGTTGTTATGTTTTGATCACCTTTGGTTTCTATGCATTCTCATCAGTCGTTTTCTTTTCCTAGACAAGTGTGTTTGATGGCTTTTCTTGTTTTGATCACCCTATTTGCATGCATGAGTGTGGTGCTTGCATGGATGAGATCTCTTGGACACATGGCATGTTTAGCATGATACCTAAACCCCTTTCTCTCTCTCCAAACCTAAGTCATATAAACCCCTATCTTTGCATGCAAATAAGCTCTTTACACGTCTAGTCTTCTCTCTCTGTCCCATCCTTTCTCTTGGAGCTCATCCCCTCTTGCTTAGTGGTGTAGGAGGAGCTCAAGGCTGAAGAAGGTGGGCCGATCTCCCTTGCATGTTGAGCTAGGGTCTGGATCTACCCTTCTTATGATTGTTTGGTGCTCCCTAGCTCTACTTAGTGGTCTTGGTAAGTGAGATCTCCCTCTTCACCTTCGTTTTCCTTGCTCTACCCTCTTCTTCTTTCTCTTCTTGGATGAACCCATGGTATTCTGTAGTAGTGCTTGAGTTAGAGCTTGAAGAACATCTCTTCTTTGCCTTTATACCTAGGGTTTGCTCTCTTTCTTGCTTCCTTGACCTAGGATTTGTTTCTTTCTTGAAGGTGGAGCTAGTTTGGCTGAGAGGAGTGCTCAAGTTAGGGTTCCTATCTTTCTTCTTCAAGCTACGTTGTTATTTGGAGATGTTTACATCAACTCTAAGGCAAGTTATATAACTTTCTCCATTGTTACTGCTTACCCATACCTTGCATGCACATAATCTTACTCTAAAACGTGGTTACAAGCATAAATATAGTATCCATTATCTAGGGTTTATGTTCACATGCTAATATTGAATTGATATCTCTTTTAGTCAAAAGCAACTCTTGTTCTTGAGTTTTCCTTGATGGAAGTTTTGGTGGTTGCATGTATATGCAAATCACTGGTTTTGCTCTTAGATTTACAGGGTTTTAAGTTAGTTTTCCTCCTTTCTATGGTACCCAATGTTTAGTCTTGGTTCAGTTGACTTGACTTCCTTGTGCCAAATCATGGCTTTGACTTTACAATTGTTTTGTACCTATTTTGGTTGCCAAGTTTGACCTCTTGTTTTGGGTGCCAAGTTTTGATCTATGTGGTCGATGAGGTGTGGATATCATGTGTGTCTCTAAGAATTGATCTCCTTGAGTGGTCTCTTAGTTCTTGACCTTGTGTGGTTGAAGAGATTTTGAACCTTAATGGTCGATGGGATTTTCATTCTCTTTGGTCGCCAATGATCTATGTTCTCTTTGGTCGCCAAGGTTTGGTGTTCCCTTCGGTCGCTAATGTTTGATGTTCTCTTTGGTCGCCAATGTTGCTTAGCCTAATGGTCATTGAAGGTGACTAGTCTCATCGGTCACCAAATATGGTGACCCTAGTTCTAGTGGTCGATGACATCTCTGGCCCTTATTGGTCGATGAGAAATTTGGATTTCCTTGTCGCTATGATTTTTCCTAGTCCTATGGTCACTAGTGATGCTTGGGCTAATTGCTTTCATGATTGAAGGATATGATAAGATTTAGGGTTTACTTCTAATTGTTGTTTTGAAACCCTAATTCACTTACCTTGTTAAACCTAACCCCAATCACAGTAAGTGATGATAATGCTTAGCTTTCTTGAGTGATTATCATGTTGATGAAGTACTTTCTCTCTCTATGTTGTTGTAATCCTAATTTTTTTTTCTATGAACATTATAGCTTTTAAATGCAATGTTGTATAAAATTTTGTAACACATGTGTGGTAATGGAATGATGAGCCTTGATGAGGCATGGAAAGATAATGATGTTCTTGCATGGAACAATGTGAATGGTCTTATGACCTTGGATAGAGCTATGTTCTCTGATTGAGGTGTTATCCTCCCTATGATGTGATAAGTATATGGAATCCTATGATGGTATGTTGATGAGTATGGCTACAAGTATAACAATGAAACAATACCCTATCATAATGTGAAAATCTTTATGCTTCATACATTTTATATCTTCTGAAGTTGCTA
The DNA here is from genome assembly GCA_963693085.1 of Alisma plantago-aquatica. Taxonomy (NCBI): domain Eukaryota; kingdom Viridiplantae; phylum Streptophyta; class Magnoliopsida; order Alismatales; family Alismataceae; genus Alisma; species Alisma plantago-aquatica. The sequence goes on along the minus strand of OY856412.1, from coordinate 148,853,455 downwards.
TCCACCCATGTTTTTGTAGAATTATTTTAGGGTTTGCATGTGACTTGATTGATTCAGCCTTAAATCACCTGAATGAACTTAACTAATCAAGTGAAACCGTAATCATGTAGTGCCTTGTGCCATAGATCCATTCTCGTACCAGTATATGCTGGATGGTGAAATGATTTCTCCTTTAGTGGAAGCTTGGTGTCGTACACTGTTGAGTATATGCATGTTCACAAGGATGGTTGTGGTCATACCTTGGCAGGGGAATGGTCAAGGCTATATCTCAGATGATTATGATTATATATATATGATGTGATTAATGACAGTTGTGGTTGTACCTTGTATGTTTGGGTTTTGTATACCCTAGTTTCACTAGTATCGTTACCTTTTATGGGCGGACATATATACCAAGGGTGGACTAGGATGTTTTGCAGCTTGACCTTATGTGTCGTTGCGGAAGACTCATACTAGTCGAGGGCAGATGAGGTCTTAGGATTTTGGCTCTCCTACATATCTTATATGGCACTAATTTCGACTTAGCAATGGCCAATTGGAGTTTAGTGGTATACCTCAACTCCTTAAGGCTTAATAAAAGATGTTATCCAGTTATGTAGTATATCTATTTAGGGTTAAACATGTGTCACATTGGATGTTAGCCCTTACCTTGTTTCTTATAATGTTTAGTTGTTATATAATGTGATAAGAGAAATCAATTGTACAAAAAGTGGCAGCTTTTCATGTTTCCCTATTTATTATGCTAGACATGTTTTACTTGTTGTAGATTGCCAAACCTTCTTAACCTGTTTAAACTGTTAATTTCTTAATTTCTTAACTTGTTTATTTAGCAGAATATGCTCATCGTGTTTAATAAGGTTATTTTATGTAAACAATAACCATTGGTTGAGAGTTATATCTCCCGTTGAGACATGAGTCTCACCTCATGGGTCACTACATCTTTTTAGGTGTTCGCCAGTGACGTGGTTAGGATCATGGTGTTGAGGAGGAGCAGCTTGGAGAGCAGTAGAGGCAAAAGGTTGGATAGTAGTAGATTGTAGAGTCCTAGATTCATCCTTATACTCTCAGGTCTGGTCGGGAGATGTTTTTTAGATGATATGTATATCAACACGTGGTTTTTTGCGGTATATCTATGTTTTGTATATGACATGCATAAGTGGAACATCTCTTTTGTACACATGTTGTGGCTGATGCCACTGGATAGGCATATAAATACATGTTATGGTATGTGATGTGATATAGATTAATAGACCTTTATGTAATGTTTTCTAGACACGATAGTAATGTTGAAATCGATTTTAACTTATCATGTTTCCCGATGTATGGTTGGTATAGTTATTGATCGTATGTTTTGTTCTAAGTAATCTCATTTGGTGTGATGAGGTGTCACAAACATTATGATGGCACCATAGTCCTCCCTTTATTGAAGCATTGGTGACCCCATCCAATGCATTACCTTTGGCTTGCCTAAAAATAACTCATCAACGTGATATAGGGACTTATATGATAGTCACCTATTATAAATGTATTATCGACTCATGTGCTATTCAGCACATACAGGGTTGTCACGCCTTCTTACCTATTCAAACACCTTTATTCATCATTTCACTGTCAGTTTGGTGGATGGGCCGGGAAAATGAGTCATCAAGTATGGCAATGTCCTTGTCTTGTATAGATTGAGATGTTTGTTGTTCATTTTGTTCTAATTTTTCCCCATAATCTAATGTCAATATACAAACTAGTTGATTCTCACAAATGTTTTGTACCATTTGGATCTTCTATTTTTGTCTTATAGGATTGGCAGAATTTGATGATGATTAGGCAGGCAATGCACTTTTGTGATCTATATTATTCTCCCCCCCACCCATAGACTCTAACTAGTGTTGTAATTGTTGCATCTCCAATACATGTCCAGTTACACTTAAACCATCCTTTAGCTAACAAACTTAAGATTTTAGATAGCTCTGTTTCTTCTTATTATTCTATCATCTGTGATGCCCGTCAATTGGGAAAACAACATTGTGTGTCTTTCCCATCTCTTACTACTAAACAATCCTTAAAAGTTTTTTATTTGATTCATATTGACGTTTTGGTCGATTTAGGACAACAAGTTATAATGGTTACAAATACTTTCTTACTTTTGTGGCTTGGCATTATATTCTTCATTCTTGTGATGAGGTTTTCCCCCTTATTCCCATGTTGCATAAATTTATCTTAGTTCAATTCTCCATTTCTATTAAGGTTCTTTGTACCAGTAATGCCCTTGAGTACACCCAACGGGAAGTTTCCTCTTTTCATCAGAATATAGGAATAATCCATCAGCACTTCATATATTCCTCAGCAAATGGTATTGTCGAGGATAACAATTATCACCTTCTTGATATTACATGCTCCTTTACCATTCATGTGAATATTCCAAAAGATCTTTTGTCTGATGATGTTCTTACTACATTCTTTTCAATCATTTGTCAACTCTACCCGATTCTCAAAAAATAGACTCCTTTTTTGTTCTTTTTCGATAAACTAAATCATTTCCTTACTTCCTAGGGTTTTCGGATGCATTGCCTTTTTCAATAAGTTTGATCCTAAGGTAGACAACCTATCCCCCTGAGCAATAAAAATGGTTTTTCTAGGATACCATTACTCTCAAAGGGGTACAAATGCCTTGATTCCCTATCTGGACGTCTTTATATTTCTCTTAGTGTCACCTTTCATGAGGATGTGTTTTTCTTCCCTTTGTTGTCATACTCTCTTATCATACCAATGAAATGGTCTCACTCCCTGAAGCTTTTCCTTTCAACCCATCATCACCACCACAAAGCTAGTTTCTAAGGGTTTTACTTAAACCTTTGGTGTGTATATTTTTAAAACATTATCCCGAGTGACAAAGATTGCCTCTATACGCATTCTCGTTTCCTTTTACACTCATTTTGATAGGAAAATTCTCCATTTGGATATCAAGAATGCATTTCTGCGTGGTGATATTCTAGAAGAAGTCTATATGCATATACTTCCAGGCTTTGTAATTGACGATGAGTCTTCTCATCAAGTTTGTCATCTTTGACGCCCTTCATATGACCTTAAGAAATCATTCAAATCATGGTTCAATAAACTCAGGACACTCCTTGAAAAATTGGTCTTTCAAAGATCAGCTACATATCATTCAGTATTATCTTCAAGATCCTAAAGAGGACACATTCTCCTTATTGTATATGTAGATGAAATTGTGAACACGGTAGTGATAAAATTTTGGCATTTCCAGGATGAAGCAGTCATTACCTGCCCACTTCCATACAAAGGACTCAAGAAATTTGCAATACTTTCTAGGAATAGAGGCCCTTCACTCCAACACAGAGATCAACTTGTCCCAAATACACTATGTCTTGGACCTACTTCAGGACATTGAGATGATGGATGCTAAGCATGTCTCTACCTCAATGGTTTATAACACAAAGGCTCCAAATGAGGGGGATATCTTCTCGAACCCAGAAAAATATGGTTGAGTAGTTGGAAAATGGATTTATCTAACAATCATTCAACCTGACATCACATATATTGTTAGAGTAGTTAGTCATCGTATGAGTGTTCTACTTCAATCTAACTAGTTAAGCATCCAACACATCTTATTCTATCTCAAGAATGCTCCAAGAAGGTGACTATACTACAAACGTCCTAAGGAATGGATTATTACTATCTCTAGATACGCATATGTATATTTGGTAGGAGATAACTAAGATCTCTAGTCCACCTTTGGTTTTTGCGTTATGTTAGGCAATCATCTAGTAGTCTAGAGAAGTAAACAAATCTATGGTTTCTTGTTCCATCACTAAATCTGAATAGAGAGTTGTAGTCCATGTATGTTGTGACCTACAACGGGGACGATCCTTTCTGATTGAGTTTGGAATTTTTGTTTAGACACTAGCTCCTCTATATTGTGACAAGTAGACTGCCATCCATGTCATCAAATATTGTGTTTCATAAGTGTGCAAAACACATTGAGGTGGATTACCATTTCGGGACACCTGGTCAAAGTTAAAAAGAGTGTGACTCTTAACAATACAAATTAGTGATCGAGTTACTGATATCCCGACCAAACTACTTCATCTAGCTCTCTTTTAGTATAAGGGTATCAAGATGGACTGCATAATGTTTACTCTCAAGGTTGATGGGAGTGTTAGTAGAAGTGGTTCAATGAGTTATTGGGCTTAGGACCGTTGTATTTACAATATCGGTTATGATCTAAATACACTTAAGTGAGGATCCATTGACCCACATAAGTGTACCCATGTATTCCTAGACTCCTATATGTAGGAGACCCACTGACTCATTAGATATTGATCATATTTTTTGCTTTGCCATCTACAAATATGTTATGAATAATGTCATACTAATTGTTAGGTATACACTAGCTTGGTACAAATGCAGGCTTCTAGTGGATGACCAAGTGCATGAGTTAGTGGTTGAGGTTGTAGTGTACCAAACTTGGTCTAGTACAATCTATGATAGACCCATGGACCTCAATTTATATCATGTATTGATAACTCGCATATTATAGTAAATTGGATGGTGTGCCCTTGCTCTACATCCATCATGAAGCGGAGATCGTCGGTGATGCGTACATTGATTTTGTTGTGTGGCCCAAATATTTAGTTGTGTTGGCAGGGTTAAAATTTCATTCTTCATGTAATATTGTTTCATTGCATCCATATTAAACCATCTTCATGCAAATTTTGGTGTTACTTATTAATATGTGAACAAATCATCATCAAAGAAAACTCCAAGACCTCCAAAAGACAATAGACTTGGTTGGAGCCACAAGTCTTGCAAAGCCTAAAATGAAATGGGTTAGTGTTGCATTGTCTCCATAAATTTTATGTGAGGAACATAAATGTGACAATATTGATGCATGTTGAAGCAGAAGACTAGAATATACAAATCAACGTAGGGGTCAAGGACAATGTGGAGCTCTTTTCCTGTGATTGGTTAAACACTTCAATAATAAAGGTGTGGATATGGTATGTATCTCTTTTTGTTAATTACGTATCAAAATGATCATATATGTATGACATTTATTGTTTATAAAAAGAACTCCTTATTATATATTTATGCACAACCACACCCAACCATTCACCATGGAGAATGTGGGACATCTGATCGTGTTCATGGTCATCCTTTTGGAGAATGATCAAAATTTGGATGAGGTGGAGGCATACCTAATCAATGCATTTAAGGTCTTTGGAGGCCTTAAAATATGTATATATACTCCTAATAGTGTGATGTAAGTATAACTACTATGTTTAGAAAACATAATTTTACTTATTTATACCAAATTTAAAAGTGTGAATATGCACATGTGGGGTCCACACCGACTATTTCTAGTGATTCATCCTCAACATCTTATGGTGGATGTTTTAGACCCTAGTGGCACTTTGAAAGATTTTGGAATACGCAAATTCACTTTGGCCATGGAATTGTTTAATTCATAAATATCCATTTAAATAATATTTTATCATCAAGAAAAAATAGTTGAAATTGGTTATGTATGTCTTTAAAGGTTGACTATCCTCCGCCAATGGGAAAAAAGAACCACCACCCCCCCCCCCTTCACCTGCTAAGCCCATCACCATCAAAATACATATCTAATTTGATGTTCTTACATTTTTATCTGTTTATTGTGGGTATCTTGTCACTATAGGTAACCTAGTATTTAAATTTTTGTTAGTGCCCCTTATAAACAAGACATTTGGTCATGTAGATTCTCTCCTTATTGTCTCTCCCATACTTAAACTGTAAGGACCCTGACCTGGGTTTTGGGATAACCCTAGAAGGTTTTCCTAAGTGAGATGATTATAACCTTGTCTTAATATTTTGAAAAGTAATTAAGACTTAAGGAGAGCGCAAGTTTCAAGTTTGAGCCTATTTGAAGATTGTTTGTGCTATATATGATAGTTTTGGTGTAACTTGCAATTTACCCAATATATGGGGTTGATGTGAAATTTACTACCTCTAGATTGTTCCTACTCTCTCTAAGTATAATCTAGAGGAAAGGAAGAGGAGGGGGTATCTTTTTAGAGTCTTGGTTGAGTGATAACACTCTTGGTGACATAAGAACCATAGAATATTGAAGTATCTTGAACACTAGATGAAGTTGTGTCTAGTTGTGATGGGTATAAGGGGGTTCCTATCGGTTTAAGGATCATGGAGGGAGTCCTTATCGGTTTGGAAACTTTTGGAAGAATTAATGTTGGCCTAAGCACCTCAAATAGGTGAAGCCTATCAGTTTAAGGCTTCCTTGCAAAAGTTGTATCGATTTGTACACAAAGTGATATTGAGTTGTGATATCTTCTCAAGCAAGATACTCAATGGCCGATATCTCACTCTTGGATTATCCACAAGATTTTTTTCATGTTAAGATAAACGTGGTTTCATGGTGTCACCATGCATGGACACGTGTCACTCATGTACATATGGTGATGACACCTTACACATACTCTCTTTCATGAGCCTCAACTATACATACCCCTCTTTTCACCTCCTAGTAAACCTTTCTACTCCTTTACCATCTCCTTCTTGGTGGACGACCCTATGAGCTCAAGAAGCAAGGGGAAGGCTGAGAAACTTGCCCAAGGGGTGTTATGAGCAAGTCTTGGACTTTTGATAAGTCATTTTCAACCTTAGTAACGTGGAGCTTTGAAGCTTGAAGCTTTAGTGGTGATCTTGAGGCGGCTATACAACTTGAACTCAAATTTATTATTATTCACCTTCTATCATGCAATTCTTGGTGGTTCTTTCTTTACTTTGACTTTTCTTATTTGGATGATGGTTCTATGAGCTCTAGTGGAGATATGGGGTTTTTGTCCATGAACTAGAATGGTTATGGACGAAAAGTTGGAGCTTGAAGATGATGGAACTGATATGCACAAACCGATATAGGTTTTGGGGAAACCCTAGCCCGATATAAAAGTAAATGAATGGAAACCAATAAAAATGAACTCCTACCTCTATCGATTTTTTACATGAGTAGGACTACTGTCCTTTCAATTGTCTAACTTGTCATCTAAGGCTAAGAATAGGGTATGTCGATATCTAGAAGAAGTCGATATGCATACTTGCACCATTACATGGATGGCAGACATGACTTGTCATGCTCTAGAATGATATGTTGTTAATCTTTTATGACTTGGAGGAAGAAAAGTTGATATGTTGGACACCCTAAAATGATATGCTTTATAATACTAGCTTGTTGTGACTAAGAGATGTCTAGTGTAGATACAGTATTGAATCATGTTGCCTTAGTTGAGTGTAGAGGTCGATATGGGCAACTCTAATCCAATACATTCTCAATCTGACACCCCTCTAGCATGACATATCATGTGAAGGTGGGGCAATACACTCTTTGAAGCCTTGGCCGATACACCAAGTAGTGGTGAGGCCAATAGGTGAGAGAGATAAGGTGTTGAATAAGGGTTCACCCAATACAGATCAAACCCTAGAGGTCGATATCCCATAGTAAGCCATGTGGCTGATACACAAAGGGATAGCTAGGTCAATACCCTAGTTGATGGTGTGGCCGATACACTAGTTGGTTGAGTGGTCGATGTCCTAATTGATGGTGTGTCCAATACATAAAGAGATAGGGTGGATGATACCCTAAAGTACACTATAGCTGATATACCTTCTCAAGCAACTCTAAACTGATACCATTTGGTATGCTTTGGCCGCACAATCACATGTGTCTAGGCCGACACAAGGTTTAACATGTAGGCTGATACACCTTGATGAGTGTAGGCCAATACACCTTGAATATAATCAATTGATACACTATGAAGTAATGAGATGGATACACTTTGATAAGTGAAGGTTAGTATACCCTAAAGAGGGTTATGTCAATACAACAAGTTAAAGTTTAATCTAGTATCCTAATGAGGATCAGATAGAAACTTATAACATTCATGTTGATAATAAATTAATGATAATTGATGAGATTGATCAAGTATGATTAAATACTTATGTCAATGAAATAAGCTCCTGATGTGAGGAGTTATGGATTAGGGTTTGGTTGTTGAATAAAACCTTAAAACCCTAATCGGTTACAATAGAAATCTTAACCCTAATATGAGAGGGTTGTAACTTGATTGAGTGATTATTTGTGATACAAATTGAATGTAAAGATAATAATATAATCTCCTAGAGATGAGGAGTTACGGTCTAAGGTTGGTGATTGAATATAACCTTAGAAACCCTAATCAGTTGAAAAAGAGAAACCCTAACCCTAATCACAAGAGGGAATGTAACTCGAAATGGCATCAGGATAATAATTGATGGTTACAATAATAAAATCTTAACCATGAATGATTTATGGATATAACCAAATGAGGGCAATAGTGCTTATAATCTATTATAGCCTAATTATGACTTATGAGGCTTATAGAATAAATGATTCACAGAAAGAATCTATATAGGCCCGACGACCTGGTAAAAGCCATAGTTGCCTTGAAGGTGATGTGGTACTCAATGGTGAGTTTAACGGATTGATATTCCATGATGAAAATAATAGGGTAACACAGAGGTGTTCCAACTATTATAGAATCTTAGGCAATATGATATGCCTTTCATTTATCATACATGTAACTTGATTAAGGAATTTTTCTTTTATGGCATGGTGCAGATATTTAAATTAATATCTATTTTATCATGAGACCCTAATCATGCAAGTGTTTTGAGATAATGAGCATAGCCAACTATGGGCTATGGTGATGTGACATTATATAGATTCAATGGGCCTTGTGATCCATGTGAAATACTTGTACAACATGTATGATGTTTTTATGGGTCTTATGATCTAGAGTGGGTTGTTGCCTAATGATAGATGACATTGTTCAATAATGAACTAAGAAGATTGAAACCTCATAGTATGTGATAATCAAGTATATGGGTCTGATGATCTAGAGATGATTGTTGCTTGGTAAGAGGTGACACTGTTCAAAGATGAACTGAGGATATGATACCCAAAATATGTGATCATGATGATGAAAATATTAGAGGGATGAGATTCCCAGTAATATGTTCAAGGGATTTAGATCTCAAGAAGGGTATAACAAGATATATTCCAATTGATACAAGATTTCTTAAAACATGTATTATGCTTTCCTTGGTAGTATTTATCGATAGTTCATGCTTGTAACTTGATCGATGCTAAAAGATGCAATCATACACTTAACCTATCAAGTGAACTAAAATGTAGTTGCCCTGGCAATAGATCCATTCAGTGTCATAACTTGTTGAACGGTGAAATGAGTTTAACTCGGAGTGCATATTGTTGAATATGTGGGGTACAAGTTGTATCCTAAATTCATGTGATTGGCTATGGGCCATACCCTGAATGTTAGGATTGACTTCGGGTCATACCCTAATAAGAGTGTTGTTGTATCATGACTCAATAAACAATCAAGATTGGTTACAGACCATACCTTGATAAGAGAACATGCTACGTGTTGTATCTCTATAGTGAAGAGCCACTATACGCCAGGCTATCTATAATGCAAATTGACTCGTATGTCACTACCACACTCATACTGACCGAGAGAAGGCGAGGTCATGGAGTCTGTCTCTTCCATGGACCTTTATGGAACCGATTCTTTACTTCACAATGGTCAGTTGGAGATGAAAAGGTATATTCCCATCTCCGTATGGCATAAGATTGATTGTTGAAAGATGTAATCAGCCGTATAGTGTATTTATTTAAGGATCAAATACGGAAATATTGGTTGAAGCTTTGATTTACTTTTATACTACTCATTTTATAACATTTATACATGTTCTTCATATTCCTTTTAAATTTGATTAAATGATCTATTGCTTTGTTGTAGATATTTGAACTAATGAGAGGTTGAGACTGCTCTACCCTACATATAATCAGCTATTATACATGTTTAATTCAATAAAGGTTTCTTCTGCTCTCATTCATAAATGTTTAACTGTGATAATAATAATGTTGGAAGAGAGTTATATTTCTCACTGGGAATTGTTGTCTCACCCTGTGGGTTCCACAACTTTTTAGGTGGACGTGCACAAGAAGGTAGTGATTGTGTAGCTGAGAACGGGCAGCAATAGCAAGGACAACACTAACAACTCAGGTTGAGTCTACTGTTATGTGTCTAGTAGAAATAGGGTCTTATGTGTCGTCATTGTACTCTCATCTCCTTGGAAGATAGTTTTCATATCCAGTTTCACGATCGATCTAAGATTTTGACTGAGAGCGCTTTGATGTATAATGTTGCTTCTGTGTATGTTTTGGTAAAGAAACAGATATTTATATATTTGTAATATGAGGGAACGATATACGTATATATGGCCTTGGGCCTTCTAGCAAAAAGTTTCTGGTCGTGGATCATTATGGAAAATGGTTTTAATCTTTAGTGATTTTTGGTAATTCTCTTTTAATGGTTGTTTTCGCATGGTTTAGTGTGACATCGTTATCAGTTGGATAGCGGTTGTCACATAAACCCTTGCCTCTGTGGCCACTAGAACCCCTTGTCGTTCCACAATAAGTTGAGGTTTATCGCCATCCTCCAAAAGTGAACCCTCAACCCTACAATCTGACACCCTCATCAAACTCTAAGGACTTGATGCATCTTATGGAACTTCATGAAGGTATACATTCTTGCACCATATGCCATCCCATATCTCATACTTGTTATATGTCAAAGCTTTCTAGATATACCAAAGTTATTGGCTAGCACTTAGATTCCTAGATCCCTAAAAACTATCCTAAGGCCCTATCACACCCTGGTTGGAAAGTTACAATTCTTGAATCTAAAGAGATGACAATTAAACATGACGATCGGACATGCAATCTAGTCCTGACACCTCAAGACTAGAATATATTGGGGTGTCATTGGATCTTCTTTGTTAACTTTAATTTTGAAGGCTCAGTTGAATGCCTCAAAGCCCATCTCATTGCTAAAGGATTAACTCAAACATTGGTTTGGTTTTCTTTATAACCTTTTCACTAGTTACCCATATTCTTTGTCTGGATCATTATTTCACTGGCAACTCATATGGAATGGCCCCTATTTCTAACCAAATATCAAAAATCTCAATATGGCCATTTGGATGAGGAAGACTAAGTGCAGCAACCTCCAAGTTTTAATTATGAGGGAATCTTCATGAATCTAAAAAAATTAATAATATCTCTACAACATCAAGTAATAATCACAAGTGTGGTTCAACAAAGTGGCATACTTGATGCTTTGGGGTTTCCCAAGTCATCCTGCGATCATAGCATATTCTTCTTCAAGATACTTCTGGAATCATCATCCTGGCAATCTATGTTGGCAATGTTATGATTATTGGTATTGATTTAGTAGGGATTTTTGTGTCAAAGATTTACCTTGAAATACATTTTCATGCCAAGGACCTTAGGCAACTATGCTATTTTTTTGGAAATAAAGTTCTTTGATTGGAAGGTGGCATGTATATCTTAGAAGAAAAAATAAGTTGTTGATCTTTTTATATATCAGGCTTTGATCAGTTTGGTATCTACATCTGACCAAGGGACTACCAAACCAAGCTATTTTTTAGGGTCAGTCCTTTAAGGACCCTAATTAATATCGGCCAATAGTTGGAAAGCTTATCAAATAACTATTACCCATATTGACATCGCTTTTCCAATAAGTGTGGTTAGTAAATATATGGGATAAGCTCTTGCATGCAATTGGGCTCAGGTATAGCGGATTCTACTCTACCTTAAAGGTGCACCAGGAGAGGGTCTTCTCTACAAGCAGCTCCATTCGGTAGACATTAACTCAACTTTCTATTTGGATGTTGATAGGGCAATGGATGATAATGAGAGGAGATCTATCTCTATATTATGTCGTATTCTGGGAGATAATTGTATCAGTACAAAAGCAAGTAATAATATGCAATTTCTTGCTTAAGCACTGAAGCAAGATATTGGGCCATGGCCCATACTTGTGATATTCAGTGGGTGACATCTATTCTGTAAGAAATGGGTCTCCCCGCTACTACTATATGATAATCAAGTTGCAATACATGTTTCCAATACTCATATTTTCCATGAATGCACCAAACATAGCAAGGTTGATTGTCATCTCTTGTAGGATCTTATTCATGACAAGACAATTATCGCCCCTAATGTGAAGATTGGAGTATGTATTGCAAACATTTTCACCAGACCTCTACCTCCTTCCACTTTCAATTATACATATAGAAAGTTAGGAATATATGATGTTTACTCTTCAGCTAGAGGGTGAGTATTAGAGTATTAGAGTAAATGGGTGTAACTTAACATAATCATGTTACTAATGGTTATGCTTATTTTATGTTATTGCTCGTGTACAACTTATACCAGGCCAATTCATTTATGTATTCTCTTTTTTGTTAATTGAATCTCTTGGAACATCATGAATCCTATCATGCAAGGCATTATCAAACATTAAGAAGGTACATGTGCAACAAGAAGAGATCATGAAATATTCCAATATAAGGGTTAATATTACAATATTATGGTGAATATAATCATCACAGTTCTAATGTGAACTAAAAGTTCATAGAAGGGAAACACCCAAAATGACGGCATCATCCTCCACACTAGAATGTGGCCTATGACATGAGTTGTAACTCATGTAATAAGAGAAGGGCTTCTAGTTTATGAGCCTCTATTGTAGCCATTGAGGCATTCATCAAATATTGCAATGCATCTAATACAGGGGCACAAAAAGGCACCCTGAGAGCTATTAATAATAACTAGAGGAAGGTCATGTTAGAGAGGTCAAGTAGCTTAATTATTGATATTATAGATTTTTGTTACTAACGTCATGCATATGTAAGGGGGTTAAAGAGTTATGATAATAAGCATATTTTATTTATTATATGGCTCATTAGTGAAAAGTGGAAGATTACAGGCATGATTGTAACGTTTGCCTATTGAAATCTTCAAAATAGTATCAATATGTACACCCCCTCGTTTCTCATTTTTGAATCCCTTTTCTCCATGACATGCATCTCTCCTTCTATGAGTAACTCTTCATGTGGTAAAAGTAACCAAAATGGTGGTCTTACCTCTGATATTCCCATCTACCTCCCTAACCTCCTCATGTACTCCCCCCTAAGCCTTTGATGAAGCTATGATGCAAAACAATAGACCACCTTGATCTGTTGACCAATTTCCTGGAATGTTAGGTGTCGTGTTGCCTCAAGGTCATTAAAGAGCATGCCTTTAAGAAGAAATAAGAAGGTAGGTCAAGAAAAAGAAAATGAATTTTGAAAAGGCGGATGTTCTCAATGTTGTTAGCCCATCTCCACCATTGTTATAAGCCCCTCTAGCACCACTTATGTAATGTGGGATTTTTCTACATTAATGATAATGAAGAAACAAATATTTGAGAACTTATTTATAATATTTTAAATTTAACAAAATTTATGCTCACTCATGACATATTTGAGCTTTTAATTTCAATGAACTAAAACTGGCATTCTAACAATTTTGAGGGTTTTGAACTTTCTTGTATCAAAATGTTTACATTTTTAAAACAACTCAACATTTCAATATTGAAATCTTTGAGTTTATTCTAATTTACATTTTTTTTATCTTGAGTATACCATTCAGGTAATTTAGTTAAATCTTGCTAAATTTATATATTTAGAGTTTCCACTAATCTTGACCGGAGTTCCTTTAAATTGAAATTATCTATTCACATAAACCATGACAATGATTATTATGAAATTTTGAAGGATTTCGATTCATAGGATTTAGAGATTGTTTATACATTAAGTCTTAATGAAACTTGTAAATATCTAGAAATCGTCTGAAAATTGATTAAAACCATTTGAAGCTTGATTATTATATTAGTCATTTGAGAACCTAAAACTACATTAGTTGAGTCTAAAATTCCAATTATATGATTTATTTATCAGTTTGATATGGTGCTTATAATTGTTGTGATGTATACTTATGTTTAAGTTTTCATAACATTTGGAGATTAAAATTCTATTGAGATTCCATTAGAATAATTAACCTTTAGGAGATGCCTTTAATGATTTGTGATGATTCAACGCAAGGGACACAATGGTCGTCACACTACTAGTATAATGCAACATCATGGATGCTCTCTTAAATCAACTAACCTGCCTTCCATATCTCCCTTACCAGCATCACCTTCAACAACGGCCCTACATCCCTAGTAGTTGTTTTCCTATTGTATGGATGGTTGGAAGGATAACATTGTTACTACCACTTAACCAAAGACCAACAAGGTTGATTCAATTGTTTATTCCTAGAAGTCAACCTTGCTATAGATTGACATGACCTAAATGGTGTTTTGGCATTGTAGTAACCATCCAAAATCCTCTAACTAACATTATAATCTTTTAAGCCCTTCATAATCTCTACTTCTCAATGGAATAATAATGAGTTTGGTCTTGTCTTATTAAAAAATTGGCCCAGTTGAGCCCACGGTTGAGTTTCTAGAATTATTCCTCAAGCCCCAAAGTATCCATAGGTATCGATTCATTTCTTACCATCAACCAAACCAACAATGATTTGGGGTAGGATTCAGTGATCATCTCATTATGTGGTGTAGCTCTAGGTAATGTTGACCTGTATAGACTCGTAATGAGCATTCAAGAGTTTTTTCTCACACTAAGTTGCAACAAAACTACTACAAGAGAGTAATTGGGAGGCTCTTTCACTTATTACAATTTCAACAACTCACTTCTTTGTTTCCCCTTCTAACCGTTCCACAAAACCATAATCATGACCTCTCACAGGTGAGACTACTCTCAACTTTTCCATGAATAGGGATCACGAACAACCTTAAGCAACTCCTCCCACCCCCACCCTACCCCCACAACAGAGCCAAAATTATAAGCAAAGCTTACAGATATTTTTTTGGTCTGATGATCCGAGACAAGAAATCTAGCATAAGTCAAATCAAGTTGACAGATTCAAATCAGAAAATGGAGGGGGATCAAAGGCATGGTTCAAAATCATGATTATAACTTTTAAAAAATATAGGGGAGAGTGGAAAAATTTTGTAAATCATACTTAATATTTGTAACTTAATTATGTGATTCAATAATGCATATCATCTTTAGCAAGGATATAGAATTGAATGGTAATTCTATTCCAATGGCCTCGGTTATATCTATATGGTCGTTGGAAAGAAAATAGTTAATTTGACTTTGACACCAACGAGACCTTGGTTAGGCACATAGACCCAACCCGCTTGACGATAGAGAATTAGGTACGTCTCTATCATTTCTCCTTTTTGACGTATATCAATGAACCTATATAGAATAAGATTTGATTGTGTGCTACCTACATTTGATGACTCAAACAAAACCTTTGTTAGCCATGTAGGCCCAACCCTTTTAAGGTAAGGGCAGAAGGCATGTGTGTATGACCACTTTTTTTTGTGTATGAAACTATTTGTGTGACACGTTCTTATTGTTTTATTTATAATCAACCATCACCTATGATCATGAACTTTAATAATATGTGACTTCAGGACATTATGATCCAATTAGCACCCATCAATAATTTTAATGATGGTCACCTTACTAAACTAATTTTATATACATCTCTTTGATGATCATGATATCCAATAGCATATAAGGACTTTTCTCTAATCATATTCATGCCATGTATATATGTTTGTACTGTACTGCTATGTTGTCATTTCATTATCATGAAGGTAACGGAGGTCAACATTAGATTTGTGATGCTAGTTGTATGACTCTTGTATGGAATATCCAGATTACAACACACCAGACCATTATCCACACATGAGCTCAACAAGCATCTTACATATATATGTTGGAAAGTACAAATCACAAGTGGAGTACGAAGACCATAACCCACAACGAGAGTGTTAAATACTCCGTGTGATGTATCATGTTTTTATGTCTTACATATCTCCATACTTGTTCGGTTCTTCACGTCTACTTATGTTGATTATGCTTGTCCTATTCCAGTTACCAAGTGGAGCAGGAAAAGAACCACGTAGTTACATCTTATACTGAAGCAAAATGCATAAACATGGCTCACGTTGCTTGGGAATAAATAAAGTATTTTAATTTAAGTATCGCAAACGTCTTCTGCTATTCTGCGTACTATAATATAATGCAACTTTTATTCTAAACGACCTTGTGTTTCATAAGGACTAAGAGGTGAATCGTCACTTTCACAGAGATGTTAATTTATATAGAAGATTTGTACTCCATTACTGAGATCCGAAGATTATGCAAATGACCTTTATAGAAATGCTTCCATTTTTGGGGTAAATATAAATCAACCTTCATTGGAGCATTTTAGAGATCTCTTAAGATGCAGAATTTCTAATCAAGTATCTGGATCTTCCTATTACTCCATACAACATAACAAATGCTATCTGGACCCCTATCATATCAAAAATTAACTCAAAATTCACAAATTGGACAAATAACTTCCTTAATCTCTCTGGAAGACTTACCCTACTAAACAGTGTCATCATTCCTATCACTACTCACTTCCTGAGCTGCGTTCCCCTTCCCACAAAAACAAAATCCATTCTAGACAAAATCAGAAAAAAATTTCTTTGGAACAACTTTCACAAATCAAAAAAATCAGGGAAACATTATCATCTTGTTAATTGGAAAACTATATCAGCTTCACTTGATCAAGGTGGTTGGGGTATCATCAACATTGAAACACACACACTCGGTCTTATAACTAAAATCATTGACAGTCTGATCCAAAACAAACCAAAAATCTGGACTCAACTCATCCAATACAAATATTACCAATACTCACCCCCTGGCATCATATCCCAAAAAAATCAGCTTCCCCTCTTTGGAAATACATCAACAAAAACATCCAAACGATCACTCAAATCAATAGCACTCCCCCTTACTCTCACCAAAACATCTCCTTCTGGTTCGATTATTGGTTCGAAAACAACTCAGTCATCAATCTTCGACCAAATTGGACCATTCCAAATAAACTACTCAACATGAAGAATGACAAAGCTCTACCTCTTATCACCAGTAACAGATCAAATTCCCTTAAAAGATGCATTCAAACACAGATCAGCCAAAATGACTTCAAAAATCTAGCTCTCTCCTTGAAAAACACCTCAAATTCCATTACTTGGAAATGGGGCAGCAAATACTCGGTTAAACAAGCCTACATCTACCTATCCTACAGAGGTTTGTCCACATCAACAACAAAAATCTAAAAACATAAATGGCCGCAAAAATATAAAACATTCATTTGGCTTTTACTACAAAACAAACTTCTCACAGGTGAAAACATTACAAAAAATAGATTTATTGGCCCATTCAGATGCTCTCTTTGCGAAAAAAACAGTGACTCAGTTGATCACATCTTCTTCAAGTGTATCTTCTCACAAAACATCTTCACATTTTTCACGAAACTGCCTTCCTGACCTCAAGGAAGCTACTTTCCCATTACAAATCACACCAAATAGACATACAAAAAATTCAAAAGTAGTGATATTTTCACCACAATCAGTTGGAATCTCTGGAAAGAAAGAAAACAGCAGAATTTTCAACAACAAAAAAAATCTGGAACAAAATATTATATCACAAATAGATGCAGATCTTTACATTCTAACAAAATACAGGTAACCAAGTTGAAGGAGGACATGACGAATCTGATGAAGGAGAATCTGAAGCAAAATTTCTGTGTGATCTCAAAGCAATGGTTGACGATAAAACAGGTGTCAGTATAGTTCAACAACAACTGTGATTCCATTCTCAGGCGGAAGCTTTTTTTACAAACTTGGGATTATCTTCTTTATATCATCTAGAGGCTTGTTAAGGGGTGCCTCCCCCACTTAAACAAAACATTGCTTTAATCTTATCTAGGCTTGCATGATTTCAGTTTTTTCTAGTTTAAGAATATTTGAACATCTTGTAAGGTACTCACATAAGCAGGTGTTTGCTTGCTTTGATGTGTTTTCAATATATGATATAACCTTTCCTCAAAAAAAAAAAACAGCTTGAGGAACCGTGTTAGTTTTTTATCACTTTTATATCTTTTTCATTTACCATTTTCTCTCACTTTCCTTGTCTTTCCTTTCCCCCGACAGTACGACAAGCCTTCACACGAAATTATATGCACCCCGACATGATAACAAGGAAGCATCATGGTTGTCTCATTCTCACCTTAGAAAAGATGTAGAAACACAACATATATCCCTTTCTAACCTTGTTTCGTTTTTTTTCACAAAATAGCTGGCGCAAGCCTGTAATCGCTTTCTCCGGTTCATTGCACTTTGCCCTTCTACATTGTGCATGAGACCTCAGTAACGGTGCCAATCCCAGGCACGTCATCTTCATGGCTTCATTCCATATGGAAGGGCCACGGGCCCACGGCAGCGACTAACCTTACGAGCCACGATTTGCATGATGCAGATACAGCATCAACGTCCTTTCAAACTTTTAATTGATTTCCTAATGCCTGCCAAATCAAGTTCTACAGAAAATCAGGTCTAGACACAATAGAAACACTGGCCTGGACACCAAGAAAAAGTACGAAATCAAGTACGAAAACAAAAACTCATCTAGCAAATACATAAAAGCAATAATAACTATTACAGAGTACAAAGCACGTCAGCTGTAGTTGAGAAGTTCATAGCAGCAACGCATGGTAGCAAAACCTGGTTTAATTACAGCTGTAGTGAGAAGTTCATAGCAGCAATGCATGGTAGCAAAACCTGGTTTAATTATGCAAGATTTCTCAAATAGAACTGCTTTCTTTTGATTTCACACTTCACCTTAAACCAGAATCAAACAGGACTTGATAGATAATTGATCTCTTGTTTTAGTTTAAATTGCTGAGAACCCAATTAGATTAGGTTTTTGGGAGGAACTACCAGTTTCACCCCATTCAGCAAACCAAACAAAATAAAGAAAACTGACTGAAAGTAGACAAAACAACACTGACAAATCAAAAATAATATTCTAGAAGTATTGGCATGCATCAAGCAAAAAAAAGACAGAAGTCAGTCAAACAGAAAATGCAAAGCAGGTTGAGACACAATAAACATGTTCGAATCAACTTTCTTACTAAAGCCACAGCTTCAACTTTTACAATTTTCATATCAAAATTACCGCTTCATTAGCTAACATATTTGTACATTGCACATGGTTCAGTGAAGTATGGAAGCCCAAAGGGGAAAAGAACTCCTCCCTAGAACTACGATACCCCCGCAGAGGCCCGATAAGAGTGAGGGTACATAAATCAAGGCCCAGTGTAATGGCTCTGGTGGCACAAGGCACCATACTACCAAAAAAACAATCGTAGTAATTCAATATTTTCATCCCCAGCATGAATTGAACCAAGACATTTCACTTAGCACCATTGGTCCATTGTATTATCGCCACTACACATCCATGACATTCCGAGAAGTTGCTATATGGTTATGCCCAAAGGTCAGATCACGGGATAAAATGGTTAGCAGTAAACATCATGACCACAAATAACTTGTTTCATGTCATTACATGTTAAATTCATATCAGCTAAGCACATAATTACAAAAAAGTGAAATGATTTGACTGGATAGTTTTGCTCTTCAGATTTTCGAATGAACAAAATCTTAGCATATATCTAAAAAAATAATACAGTACAATATAACTGAACCAATGTTAGCAGCAGTCGAATGTTGTAGTAGCTTATCTAACGTATCATTTGGTTAACTTCTAAACCCTGAAAGTTTAAGTAGCTATGACAGAAGTAATTGAAGCAGACAATTAGCCCAGCTTCAGTGGCGGCTATGTATGTACCTATACAAAGAGGATGCCCATTAACAGACTAGACCCTTGCATATGAAAGATACAGTAGATCATGGGCAAATTTTGGAAAAATGGAACACATTAAGAAAATCTGCAGAGGATGGTTTGTGGTTATAATAAAGGGATCTGTGGTCCTCAGCACCCATCTCAAGAATCCCTTCGCCAGTTGCCACTGAGCAAGTATCGCATTTTGAATAAAAGTAAAGCAATCGATTTGGCTGACGTTGGAAACATTAGCTGTGACAGTGATGTATCAATACAACTTTTTACCCACTCTGAACATAGAAAGAAATATGAAATTCCTCATCGTGTTAGGATTTTTTATTTACCATCAATGTACTCCAGAGAAAATACCTGTTCAGGCATCGCTGCTGTTTGTGAATTTGAGAGGGAAAAAAGAGCATCTACCTTTCTGGATACTTTTCCATTGTATTTTTTTCTCATTCCAACACAATATTCCAGGCAACACCAGGGTACAGCTTCAGATCCCCAGTACCTCCAGGCATGCCATATTATCTCAGTTCTCCTTTTCTGTCTCTTATATACAGAAATTATCTTATATCTCTTTCATCACAAGATCTCCCACTCATTGGTTTATGATTCCACCCAACTAATATAGAATTGTGACCATGACACCATTTAACTCGCTCCTCCCTGTGAAATTATTGGGCCAAAGCCATGCCCTGCTGTAGCGGGTAGCCTTTATTATATAGGAAGAGAACATTTACATAATAGACCCAATAAAGAAAACAAACAAGAAAATACTACATGAATAGCTTCTTATTCTCTAACACTAGCCCTCAAGCTGGAGCATAAACATTGTGCATGCCCAGCTTGGAACTCATATGGCTAAAAGCTGAAGGTATAAGGGGCTTGGTGAGGATACCTACAACTTCTTGTCGAGTGCGAACATGAGGAATCTGAATCTTCTTGGAGAGCATTAGATCACGAACAAAGTGGTTGTCCACCTCGATGTGCTTGGTCCGCTCATGGAACACAGGATTGCTAGCAATGTGAATGGCTGCTTGATTATCACACATGAGAGAGATTGGAGTTTCAATAGACACTCTCATTTCAGAAAATATGGATATAACCCATTGTAGTTCACAACAAGCATGTGCCATTGCTCAAAATTTTAGCCTCTGTGTTGGACCGTGCTACCAGATTTTGTTTCTTGCTCCTCCGTGTCATTAAATGTGACCCAAGGAACACACAATATCCTAAGGTAGATCATCTATCTCCGACATCACCTACCCAATTAGCATCAGTATATCCAGTAAGCTTCAAGGAAGTGGAGGAATCCTTCCTTGTGAAATAAGTGAGACCTTTCCCTGAAGACCCTTCAATATAGTGTAGGATCCGGGTGACCTCCATCCAGTGTGACATCTTCGGTGCACTCATGAACTGGCTAACAACTTCTAATGCATGTGAGATATCAGGATGAGTAACCATAAAATAGATCAGCTTACTCACAATTCGTCTGTACTTTGTTGGATCTGAAAAATGACTGTCATCAGGATTAACCGCCTTGGTATGATAATCCATAGGCGTGGAGACTGGTTTGCAATGTGTCATGCATGTCTCTGCAAGCAGGTCTAGAACATATTTTCGTTGAGAAAGATTTGAGCCTTTCTTGGAACGTAGAACCTCTATTCCAAGAAAATAACGAAGACTGCCCAAAATTTTCGTCTGAAATTGTGTTTGTAGCCACTCCTTGATCTATGAAATGTCAGTAAGGTCATCAGACAATATCATCCACATATACAGCCAATAGTGCCACGAGAGGATTTGCACACAAATAAATAATGGTCCGTAGAAGACCGGCTGAACCCAAATTGTATAAGTGCAGCACTAAACTTATCAAACCATGCTCGTGGTAATTGCTTTAGGCCATACAAGGCACTTTCTAACACTCCCCCTGAGCAACATACCCAGGAGGTTGCTCCATGTACACCTCTTCAAGAAGATCACCATGAAGAAATGCATTTTTAACATCTAGTTGGAGAAGAGGCCAATCATAATGAGTAGCAACAGAAACAAGAATTTGTATAAAATTTAGTCGGGCAACTGAAGAAAAAGTCTCAAAGAAGTCCACTCTGTGTAAGTGTACCATTTGGCCACCAATCAAGCCTTCAAACGGTCAACAGATCTATCCGGTTTTCTTTTAACAGTATACACCCAATGACAGCCTACAACAGGCTTCCCAAGAGGAAGAACATCCAAGTCCCAGTTGGAGCTCTCGCAAAGAGCTTTCATCTCACTATTCATGGTTTGGACCCATCCATCATGTTGGGTTGCTTCTGCATATGAGTGAGGAACAACTGTAGAATCTAGTTGAAGACCAAACATGAGTGTTGTTGGTGACAGATGGGATAAGCAACAGACACTAGAGATAGGATGTCTTTGTGCAAGACAAAACACCTTTGTGAGCTGCAATTGAAAGGTTCAAGTCTGAAACAGAAGTATCAAGAGAACTTTCAGCATGAACATGTACCTCAAGAGTATCCGACGATGATGAGTAAATCTGACAGATTGATGTCGCTACATCTTCTGGGTGATGCCTTGCCTGCCTGGTCTAAACCGGTGGAAATGGTTGAATGGGCGGAGGTGTAGGTGGTGGTGATATAATAGTAGTAGTATCTAGCACACTCTCATCACTCGACACGCGGAGTGGTGCCTCTCGCTCTCACTCTATCATTCTCAAATATAAGGTCACTCTCATGGTTGTGCTCCCCCTCACGCTGGACAAAGTAACTAAAGAACGGATATCATTCTCAAATATAAGGTCACTCACGGTTGTGCTCGCCCTCACGCTGGACAGAGTAACTAAAGAATGGAGTGGACTCATTAAAGTAACGTCCATCGACACAAACATACGACGAAGACAAGGACAATAACATTTGTACCCTTTTTGTGTAGGAGAATATCCCAAAAAGAAAAGGCGGACAGCGCGAGGAGACAATTTGTCCGCACGTGGATCAAACACATGAAAACACAATGCAACCAAAGACACAGAGGGGTACAAGAAAAGCTTGATCGTCTGGTCATAAAACAGAATAGGGGGTGGCCCCATGCAAGACAGAAGATGGTTGGCGATTAATCAAGTAGCAAGCAGTGAGAAGAGCATTAGACCATAACTTCTTTAGCATAAACATCTGGAAAAGTAGTGTACGAGCTACATCAAGTAAATAACGATTTTTACGCTCACCGACCCCATTTTGTTGAGGTGTATGAGGACGAGTGGTTTGATGAATCATGCCAACGGAATCATAGAAACTAGAGACAGCCTTTTGAACATACTCTTAAGGCATTATCAGTACAAAGAATTTTTATAAGAGTATCAAACTGAACTTCTATAATTGATGAAACATTTGGATCATCGACAAAATTTCATCTTGAGACTTAAGTATACCCAAGTCATTCGGGAAAATGCATCAATAAAAGAAAGAAAGTAACAAAAGCCTTTGTAGCACGGTTCTTTAACAAGACCCAATACATCACTATGAATAAGATCAAAAGGACACTTAGAACATTTTATAGTACGACCAGGTAGGGGTGAGCATCGGTCTAGAACTGGACCGGACCGAGGACCGACTTCATTAGAATTTATGGACCGTAGACTGGACCGTTTTGAGGTAAGACCGGACCGTTTGGACAGCAATCATTCTTTTTTACATATTTTACAACTTATTTAATTGTACAAAGTGATAATATTAGTCACTTCTAACAATTATATAACATTAATAGCAAACATTTACACTATTAGTGCTTATATATGTACTTTATTTGTACTTGTTACATAATATACCTACAAATATACATGAATTTTATATAAAAGTCTGTCTGCGGTCCGGTCCACGGTCGGACCGGTTTTGGACCGGACCGAAGACCGAACTCACCAAAAATCCCGGACTGTGGATCGGACCGAACTCATAGTGGACCAGACCGGAAAGAAATACAATGATGCTTGCCCAATTGACAAGACTAACATTGAATAGACTTTACCTTTTTCATAAAAAGCCACTATTTCAATGTCTTCGCATTAAGAAAATGTAACACAGAGCTAAGGTCTTATCAAAATGCAAAAAATGTCGCTTAATTTTAGTCCAATGGAAACAAATCAGCAATCACATGCTAGTCTAGTAAATTGACGGATTAATTATGGGAAGTTGTTTATTTATTCTAAAAATCCACTATTTTTACTGAAAAGTAAGGTTGTCAGAATTGAACCGGTCAGTGAACCGGTGAGGGCTCTGGTTCACGGTTCACTGGTTCAACTAGTGGTCTGACCGGTTCAACCGGTGATGTCAGCATGACGTCACTAATATTTTAAAAATATATAAATGTCTTTGATACTCATGGAAAATATCCCTGCAAAAGTTATGAATAGCACAACTGCTCACAATTACTTGATAAATAAACCAAATAACAAATATTATTCTATTCGTGGACATTTATATACCAACGTTTATATTGTATTCAATATTGATTAACAAAAACTAGCCGCAAAAATGAATTTACTTGTAAAGTGAGAGAACTGGCCGGTTGGGCTAAAACCGGATCAGTTCGTCGGTTCACCGGTTTGATGTCGGTCAGACTTCATATCCGGCTTTGAGAGAGAACTGACCCGGTAGAGTGACTGGTTCCCGGTTCAACCAGTTCAACCGGCCGGTCCGGTTCGGTTCTGATAACCATGCTGAAAAGTAATGCAACATGTTTAGTTGTCTACTTCGTATTGTTTGTACTACACACACACAGACATACAGATTCATATTCATATACAACTAATTCTACATATATACATATATATAATAGTTAATATTTCAAAAATTATTCTTGATGTACTAAATGCATTACACATGCACATAAAAAAATGGTGTCTCAGTGTCCTATATTTTAGAGTGTTAATATGTGTGTATAGGGTCCTACTTGTAAGTGTGATAAAAGTCAGGGATCTATGTGTAAATTCTCATGTATATAAATATAGAAGCACCTCAACCGTGGAAAGGAGAGGGATTCTCCCACTTTTTGCTCTAGTTTTCTCATGGTATCAGAACCACAGGGAACGTCACTCTCTCCAAGGAACTTGTCATCCCCAACGTAAGGTCTTCAGTCACCCAAATCAGCAAAACCTCATGCTTTCCCGCTTGCTACAATACCGTCCTGTAGCACGACGGTCCTTGGAGTGGCTGCTGCTCCTTCTTTACTTGGATTTCAGATCATTCGTTTTGGGTGTTGTATCCCCTTGGTCTTAGTTGCTCCACGGTGGTGGTGGCTGGCTGCTACTCCCCTACGTGCTTCTCAAAATCGTCTTGTATTTGGCTGCTTTGAACAGGCTTCTATCGCAGTAAGAGTTTGGCTTCAATAAAAGGTTTTAAGGGTTGTTTTCCCTACTCAAATCTGGTCTATAAGGGGCGTCCTTGATCCTATTACCTTGCCCTAGAAGGTCACAGGCATTGGTAATCCAAGGAGGGAGCTTCGATCATTCTCCCTAGGTACTGTAGCCGCGGAGTACTGTAGCACGTCTGCTACCGACTTTGGAAAGTTCTGTTTTCAAGGCCAAACAGTCTTATTTCAAGGTCTCCAGCTTCTACAAAGTGTGCAATAGTCGGATTTAAGGTCTTCTATTGTATATTGGTCTGATTTCTTGAAGAACAAGTCTGATTTGTTGAGGAACAAGTCTGATTTCTTGAAAAAAAAAATGTGAATCTTTGCCACATTTAGAGACTTTGTAAACAAATCAGCTAACTGGTCTTCAGATCTCCTCACTGCCACCTAGAGAATTTTGGGGGGATGCCGTCCTCACTGCCACCTACCTCATCAACCGTATGCCATCATCTGTTCTTCAAAATCGCATACCTGTTCAGATCCTTCATCCTATGAAGCCATTGTATAATGTTCCACCAAGAGTGTTTGGATGTGCTTGTTTTGTCCATTGTCTTGGTTCAGGTTTGGATAAGTTAGGTCCAAAGTCTGTTAAATGTGTTTTCTTAGGTTACTCTCGAGTTCAAAAGGGATACAAGTGCTATAGTCCTACCTTACATCGTTTCTTTGTATCTGCAGATGTCACTTTCTTTGAAGACACATCCTATTTTGATGGTAGCTCTTCAGTGACCCCCGTAGTTATGGAAGAACTCTTGCCTCTTCCCATTATTGTCGAGTCTCCTATTTTTGAATCCCCTAGTGATGATGGTCCTCGTGATGCAAGTCCACCTAGCCCAGCTAGACCACCAGTCACTCAGGTTTACACTCGTCGTACAAGTACATGTGGGCAGTCTAGTTTTGGCACCAATGCAGGTGGTACGTCTGGTCCTACCCATTCAGCTCCTCCAGATGCTTCCTTGTCAGAAAGTCAGGTAGAGACCATTCCTCCATCTTTTGAACAAAATCTTCCTATTGCTCTGAGTAAAGGCGTCAGATCATGCACACTTAAAAATATTCAACATCCTATCTCTAATTTTGTTTCATATAGCCACATATCACCTTCATATCATGCTTTTATTTCTTCTATGTCATCAGTCTCTATACCTCCGTCTGTTTCAGTTGCACTTGATCACCCAGGTTGGCGTCATGCAATGGATGAGGAGATGTCAGCTCTTAACCAGAACAATGCATGGTCTCTTGTTTCACGCCCACATGGTAAGTCTGTTATTGGATGTCGTTGGGTTTACACTGTCAAAGTAGGTGCAGATGGTTGTGTTGATCGACTCAAAGCACGGTTGGTAGCCAAGGGCTACACTCAGATCTATGGTGAGGATTATTTAGAGACCTTCTCTCCTGTGGCAAAGATGACATCTATTCGCATTTTCTTATCCCTGGCTGCTATTCACTCTTGGCCTCTACACCAGCTTGATATTAAAAATGCATTCCTTCATGGTGATCTAGATGAAGAGATTTATATGGAGCAACCACCTGGGTTTGTTGCTCAGGGGGAGTCTGATCTAGTATGTCGTCTTCATAAGTCCCTCTATGGTTTAAAGCAGTCACCTCGTGCCTGGTTTGGCAGATTCAGCAGTGCTCTTTCAGTGTTTGGTCTCCAGAGATGTACTACAGATCATTCAGTCTTCTATAGACGACATAGTTCTGGGAGCATTTTTCTAGTGGTATATGTTGATGATATCGTGATTACTGGTGATGACAGGCATGGCATTGCACAGTTGAAGACATTTTTAAAAGGCTAATTTCAAACAAAGGATTTAGGTAGTCTCAAATATTTTCTGGGGATTGAAGTTGCCAAGTCCAAGTCTGGGATAGTTATCTCACAGAGAAAATACATCTTAGATCTTCTCACTGAGGCAGGGATGCTAGGTACCAAACCTATTGATACTCCAATGGATCCTAAAGTCAAATTGTCAATGGAGCAGGGGGAGTTACTTGATGATCCATGGAGATTTAGACGACTTGTTGGGAAGTTAATTTATTTGACTGTCACTCGGCCTGACATTGCCTTTGCTACTAGTGTTGTTAGTCAATTCATGGAAAATCCATGCACTGGTCATATGGAGGCTGTGATGCGCATTCTGAGATTTCTCAAAAAGTCTCCTGGTAAAGGGCTTCTATATGAAAATCATGGACATTTACAGGTTCAAGGGTTCTCAGATGCTGATTGGGCTGGATCTAGTATTGACAGAAGGTCTATTTCTGGCTATTGCGTATTTGTAGGAGGAAACTTGGTGTCATGGAAAAGCAAAAAGCAGACAGTAGTTGCAAGATCTAGTGCAGAATCAGAGTATAGAGCTATGGCCCTAGCAACATGTGAGTTACTATGGATTCGTTACTTGTTAGAGGAGCTTGGCTTTATTCAGAAAACCCCCATTGATCTGAAATGTGACAACCAAGCTGCTATCCACATTGCCCAAAATCCTGTTTTTCATGAGAGAACCAAACATATTGAAGTTGATTGTCATTTTATACGAGAAAAAATTCAACAAAATTCGATTCAATTGTCACAAGTCAGATCTGAAGACCAGTTAGCTGATTTGTTTACAAAGTCTCTAAATGGTTGTCGGGTTCAATGCTTATGTAACAAGCTGGGTACATATGATATGTATGCTCCAGCTTGAGGGGGAGTGTTAATATGTGTGTATAGGGTCCTACTTGTAAGTGTGATAAAAGTCAGGGATCTATGTGTAAATTCTCATGTATATAAATATAGAAGCACCTCAACCGTGGAAAGGAGAGGGATTCTCCCACTTTTTGCTCTAGTTTTCTCAAAGTCTCTAAATGTCACTGGTTCAACCAGTGGTCTGACCGGTTCAACCGGTGATGTCAGCATGACGTCACTAATATTTTAAAAATATATAAATGTCTTTGATACTCATGGAAAATATCCCTGCAAAAGTTATGAATAGCACAACTGCTCACAATTACTTGATAAATAGACCAAATAACAAATATTATTCTATTCGTGGACATTTATATACCAACGTTTATATTGTATTCAATATTGATTAACAAAAACTAGCCGCAAAAATGAATTTACTTGTAAAGTGAGAGAACTGGCCGGTTGGGCTAAAACCGGATCGGTTCGTCGGTTCACCGGTTTGATGTCGGTCAGACTTCATATCCGGCTTTGAGAGAGAACTGGCCCGGTAGAGTGACTGGTTCCCGGTTCAACCAGTTCAACCGGCCGGTCCGGTTCGGTTCTGATAACCATGCTGAAAAGTAATGCAACATGTTTAGTTGTCTACTTCGTATTGTTTGTACTACACACACACAGACATACAGATTCATATTCATATACAACTAATTCTACATATATACATATATATAATAGTTAATATTTCAAAAATTATTCTTGATGTACTAAATGCATTACACATGCACATAAAAAAATGGTGTCTCAGTGTCCTATATTTTAGAGAATTGTCGTGTCCCATGTCCCGTGCCCATGTCCAGATCTATGTCTATAATAAGTGGTTGTGTTTCCTTGTTCACTATTCAATCCTTCTCGTCAGTTGCAGTTGCTGTTTATGATAACTTGATAGGCAAAACGAAATTGTATACCAGAGTACATGTTGTATTTTGCATGTTTACAATATTCTAAACATAATCAAACCATATAACATCTAATATCTACTATATTCTGAGATATGATTGTTGACTTTTAAACACATCTAATCTGAACTATATTCTTTCGATCTGCTTAAATTGGATATTGGATTTAGTTAACAGATGCGCATGTGCCATTTGAATGGTCGGTATATGTAACTAACATGTATTGTTCAGTACCTATTTCAAAACCTCGGTTTGGTATAGGTCACTGTTTATTTGTCAGTGTAATTGTAGTATCTTTATCAATTACTTCACCATCCATTTTAGTACTTGGTTTTTCACTGTTTATTGCTACCGAGTCACTGACTTGTGATTATCATTTATTCTTACCATTTTTATTTAGTAATTGAGGTTGAGTTGCAGTTAAGTAAACACTTTTATTGAGTACTTTCTTTGTAATGGTTATGATATCTTGTGTCATAATATCTACTTGTGTGTAGATAGATGTTTGAAGTTGGTAAAATCAAGTACATCTCAATACATTAATGATCGTTGTATCATTTAGTTTCTACTCTAGGTGACTAATTGTGTGATAAATTATATAAACATACAGAAGTTTCTCTAATCATTTCTTGACCTCTTGTTCAAAGCATTATGTGAGAAGTAATCTTCTTAGTTTAAACCAAGGATTTCAAACCCATATCTTCTGTTTGTTGATTGTTACTATCCCAAAATCAAAAAAAGCTGACTATGGGATGCTCTGAGGATTAACGGCCATCTAAGAGAAGTGTCTTGTTCTATGAAACTCAGACTAGAGATCTCAAATGACCTAAGGTACTGGACCTCTATACATAGCAATAGATATGAGAATGACTTAACTGCCAATGAAGCACTCTGCACTCTGGAAAAGGACCCCCAGATTGTTGCAATCTATAAAACTTCTTCAATGAGCATGGAAAGAAAGCTACAGGGATGATAATGAATTGAGAAAATACATAAATGTCACCTCAAATTAGAAAAGCCGCAGGGATGATAATGGATTGAGAAAATACATAGATGTCACCTCAAATTAGAACCCTAATGATGCAACATGAATGCCACACATTTATATTTATTTGGCTTACGTTGCTAGTTAAGGACCTAAGTGAATTTATCTAGTTATGCGCACTTCGTTGCAAGTTTTACTTCTTTTGTTTTGATGTTATATATTATTGGCAATTAGCGCAATTGCCTTAGGGCGAGGGTTTTGTGTCGTTTATTATAATAACCAGTCTTGGGGACTTGTCCAGGGCAATTGAATTTGAATTTGAAATTGAATATGTCATTCTGATGTGTTCTTCCCAATGTGCTTCCGCATCAAATGGCATCTAAGCAGAACCCTAAACCTTTAGATTACAACCAGGATTGTCAGAACTGAACTGAACCATGCGGTTGAACCCAAAATTGGTGGCTAGCATGGTTCAAGTTCTCTCACAAACACGGAAATGACT
Organism: Alisma plantago-aquatica; assembly: GCA_963693085.1. Lineage (NCBI taxonomy): Eukaryota > Viridiplantae > Streptophyta > Magnoliopsida > Alismatales > Alismataceae > Alisma > Alisma plantago-aquatica. Next base: position 148,823,153 of record OY856412.1, on the reverse strand, counting down.
TCAAACAGGCCAAAACCGGTCACCTGACTGGTTGAACTCATACTTGTCTAGACGGCTAGGCAGTCCTTCCCACCCAAGGGGTGCCTAGGCAGGAGCTAGGTGTTTCTAAACATTTTTTTATTTTTAATATGTTATATTCAAATATATTTAGCTATATTCAAATATGTATTTATTATGTATAGTTATATTAGCTATTCTCAAGCTTCATCAATCATAACTTCATCTACATCAGCTACATCACACCTGTCATGACCTAATTGACCGAATTTGACCTAACATGATCTAAATTGGACCTAATTTGACTTAATTCACCCGAATTTGGCTAAAGTCAGACCTAATTTGGCCAAATATGACCTAATTAGACCTAATTACCCTACGTTGACCTAAATGAGCCTTAATTTGATAAAATTAGACATAATTTCCACAAATCTGACCTAATTTCCACAAGTCTGACATGTTATCCCTAAGAAAGACTTGTTTTCCCCCAAATTATGACCAAATTGACCCTAATTTGACCTAAATGATCCAAGTTGAACCTAATTTGACTTGGTTTACCCTAATTTGGCTCAAGTCGAACCTAATTTGGTATAATATGCCTTAATCAGACCTAACATCCCTAACTTGCCTTAGACGTCTATGGTAACTGTATTTCTTCAGGTGTCTTCCCCATGCATGGGGGGTTGAAGCAAGGAAACCCCCTTTACCTCTCCTTATTAATTCTCTTTGAAGAATATTTGTGTGCCTTGTCAAGCACACAATGGAGGAGAATCGTTGCCCTCGTTTTCTGTCTTATGTGCAATATGAAGCTCTATCAATGCTTCTTTTTGTTGACGATTGGGTCTTGTTCTCGACCTATGAGGAACTCACTCTTGATTTCATTGTGGATACATTTGTTGATTATGAAAGAGTACCTAGGAAAAGAGTGAATAAAGCAAAGTATGGCTTTGTAACCCACTCTTCTAACCAAAATGTTGTGCTCCTTGTACACAACAAATTGGGAATGAATTAGATCCAAGAAAACTTTACTTATTTGGGTGTCTCGGTATCTAATACTAAGTTGCTTCCAAGCCACTTTGACGAGGTCCTTGCCAAGATTAATCGAAGAGTATATGTGTGCAAAGAGCAGACTGCTCTCCTCTGCGAGCCAAATCATTCTGATTAAACACACACTTGCTTCGGTTCCTATGCACACTCTGGCTGCGTAGAATATACCTACTAAGACCATCAAAGCTATGGAGTTATTTTCAACAGGTTGCTTTGGTGCGCTCGTGAAGGAAATACTCAAAAGACTTGGGTGCCATGGTCACGGATTGCTCGCGCCCGCAAGCAAGGTAGTGTGGGATTTGTCTCCATGCATATGATTGGTACTGCCTTAACGATGACAGTTGCTTGTAAAGTCCTCCTCGGAAAATCTAGATGGGTGGTCTTTTGTAGGTCGAAGTACAGCCGGACGTGCATTAGCTTTGACAAGAATCGGCCTCCTTTCTCGCAATTCTCGATTAAGCCCTCTCCATATTGGTGCCTCCTTTGGAAGGCCTTCCCAATCATCTACCAACACCTGCAGTGCTTAGTTATCATGACGCCTACCTAGGCTTGTAGGCTTAATGTGGACCGCCTCAAACTGGGTGTCCAGTCCCCTAAGTGAACTAAGTTTCCGCCTAAGGCCTTTTAGGCCCATAATGAGCCACTTCAAGGCTAATTTAGCATAAATTAGTTTTGTATTTGATCAAATTTGAGTCACTTTATGGTTGAAATGGGTTCGATTTATCCCAAATAAGGTCAAATTAGGGTAAGTTATATCTGATTTGAGGAAAACAAGCCTGATTTAGGGGAAATAGGTCTAATTTGGGGGAATTAGGTGTGATTAAGCCATGTAAGGCCTCATTTAGATCAATACAGGGAAAATTAGGGTTAGTTGGGTTTGATTAGGTCACATCATAGAATATGAGGTTTGACTTTAGGCCAAATTATGTCAAATTTAAGCACATTAGGTCTGATTTGGGGAAAACAAGTCTGATTAAGGGAAATGGGCCTAATTTGGTGAGGTTAGGCCTGATTTGGCCAAATCTGATCTTGTTTAGGTCAACATAGGAAAATTTTAGGGGAGTTAGGTCTGATTTGCGTCATAATATGCAAAATTAGGTTTTATTTGGGCCAAATCATGTCAAATTTGGGCACTTAGGTCTAATTTGGGTAAAAAAAGTATTCTTTTGGGGAAAGATTTCTAACTTGGGAAGATTATGTCTAATTTGGCAAAATTTGGTCTCATCTAGATCAATTTATGAAAAAAAAAATAGGGAAATTGGTCTGATTAGGTCATGTTATACAGAATTAGATCTGTTTTGGCCAAATTACGGTAAACTAGGTCAAATTTGGATCAAATGAGTTCAAATTAGGGCCAATCAATTCTAGTAAAGGTCATGTTATGTGAGATTTAGCCTAAATTCTATGTAATACTATGTAATAATGTCATTATATAATATTTACATATATGAAAATATGAATGTAAATATCAAAAAAATCATCATTATTTATAAAAAATACATAATGCCTAAAAAAGCTTGGGCACCCGCCTAGGCGCCCCCTCAGGAATGCCTAGCGCCCAACCGCCATAACAACTATGTTGCAGTGGTCTATTGGGCGGCATGAGATCTCTTTTTGGGGGCAGAAATAGTGCGAGGAGTGGATGCTAGACCACGCACAAAGACCTACGACGTCAATTACAAAACAAAGGTGATAGATTTGTGGGGCGAAGAGGATGAGTGGGATTGGGGATTGATACACCAATATATCAATGATGATGGTGTGAACACCCTAATGAGATCCCTTCAAACAGTTCAGGGCGGAGACGATATTCCTTTATGGACTCCACATTATAGCGGCATGTTTTGATAGCGCACAGCTGAAGAGCTCATCGAGAGGAGGGTAACTGCTTGGTGGATCATATTTCACTTTGGCACCCTGATGGTATTCCACAAGCCAATGTCTTGACCTGGAAGCTATGAAGCATGGATACTCCAAAACAGGTGTCGTACCCGTACCGGATACGTATCGTATACCAATACTCTGTGGATACTCCAGGACACGTGCCAGATGCTTTTAACTCGTATTCATGTCGTATTCGGGCCGTATCCAACTATAAAAAGTGGAGAAAAAAATTGGGTATCGCCTGGCTCAACTAGCGCCTAACACCAGCTCATGTCTCCACCTTGTCTGCTAAGTAGCAGCTAGCATCAAGCATGTCACAGACAGTTGCTCCGTTGAAGCTTGTTGGAAGTTAGTCACCATTCCCTTGCTCAATGCCATCTTCCTTCTTCTCTTTATTGTTTCTACCTCCTTCATTTTTGAAATTTCTCTTTTTTAATGAATTTCCATGTCTAATCATGGAATTTTACTTGTTCTTTATTGCAAACCAGTTCATTTACCTTTACATGGTACTTGTGGATGCTTTCTCTTGCTGGGGTGCAAGTTTTATGCATGTCGATATCCTCCACATTCTCGGAAAGGCTTCAATTAGTATTGTTGGCTAACGTGCCTCTTGTTTTAATAACTAGATCCATTGTAGTTTATTCTAGATTTCTACCTAGACAATATCTATTTCATCTCCTTTAAAGAAAAACATTGCATCCCCGGCCTTTTGTCTCCCCCTATGAAGCACTAATACTCCAAAATAGGTGTCCTACCAGTACTGAATACAAATCTGATACTAATACTCTCTATTACGTACCACATATTTCTTAAGTCGTACCAACTTTTTTATTAGCAGGATTCAACCTCAATACAGAGCCAAGAGAACACCCCACTCATGTGATCCTTCAAAATCCCCAAACCATGTGACTCCCCCAATATATTGTGATTTGAGAATGATTGTCCTAATATAATTATAAAAAATGGTACATTTTGTTTAAAAAATTTAAAAATATATTTAAAAAATCGTTGTATCCACGTCGTACTCGTATCCTATATTTTCCAAAATTGTTGTATCCTCAGACTGTACCCGGAACCCATATCCATACTCATATTCGTATTTGTGTTTCATAGCCGGGAAGGTTGTATATAGGGCACTATTGATGGATGATAATGTTTCTCGATGTGCAATCTCGTTGGCTTCCCGGTGCCACTGTTGCATGTCACCCAGCATTGAGACTACTAACCATCTTCCGTTTACGAACCTGACTCTCTTCCACGAACCTAGGCAACATCAAATTGTTTGCAGTTGGTTGAACCTTCTCTGGACAAGCGGAAACAAGAGATCTTTCCAACGTTGGCTCTCTTCCCTTGGTCATCTGGACAATTTGGAGAGAATATTGTAGTAGACGTTTTGATAACAAAGTAAGTTTGGTCGGGTTTTAGTAGGAGGAGGCTTTAAGCCATATCAATAGTAAGTTAAAACATAAATCCTTCAAGAAGTTGGTGAGAGCGGGTTCTAGATTCACACTATGTACCCTGGTGTGACGGTGCCTAGATTGATGATGAGGCATCTGGAGTTGGTAAGATGGCACCCCCTAACTATAGGAACATCAAGATCAATACTGCGTCAGGCAAATGTCATATTGACAAGGTAGAGAAGAAATGGTGGATAATAGGAGTTATACGCCAGCAGGATGATCGTATGACTATGGCGTACAGGGTTTGGAATAATGTGACGGATAAAGAGGAAGTGTGCATTCAAGCAATGATTGTGGCCCTGAAGCTTTGTGAGGGCAATAACAACATGTTGGTGGCGGTAGTGGAAACTGATACCAAGCATATGGTTGGCTTAGTTTGGGAAAATGCTAGACATCATTGGAGACTTTTACTTCATGTTGGTGAGGTTAAGAAGAAAGTGGAAGAGTTTTCTTTGATAGGTCATTGGGTTCAATAGGAGGATAACCTTGTGGCTCATGAGCTAGGAGATGGGGTTGTTTTTCAAGCATTCTTAGGATTTTCAACGATCCTTTTGGGTTGTCGCGGCGGATTAAGGGCATGTTAACTTGGATGGGATGGGGCTTCCATCGATCTGCCTCTTTTGGAGGGATACTTAGGTATACTCTATAGGTTTTCTTTTTGGTGTGAGGATTACTTGTACATATGTGTATATGGTTGGAGTCTTCCTCTGGTCTTGGTGATCCGGTTGGGGTTGGGGTGTTTCTTGGCTTTTGAGCCTATTGGGTGATCGTAATGTAATGGTTTTGCCAATTTTTACTTGTGTGAGGGTGGGATGAATAAATACCCTCCTCGCTTGATCTAATAAAAAAATCCCTAATATACCCTACATTGACCTAAATGAGCTCCAATTTGGCAAAATTCGACCTGATTTCCCCAAATTTGATCTAATTTCCCTAATTAGACTTGTTTCCCTAAATCAGGCCTAATTTCCGAAATTTGACTTGATTTGTCCTAGAAAAATGCCTAATTCTTCCCTAAAATGATTAAAGTTGATCTAATTTGACCAAATTCTAGCCAAATTGGTTTTTAAGTGTCTTAATTTGAACCTAAAAGACCTTAGGCGTCCCCTTCAGTCAATTAAAAACCGAGGCACCCACCTTAAGGCGACCCACCTAGAGCCTAGGGCGCCTTGATAACTAAGGTTGAACCAGCGAACCGGTCATGGTCCCAGTTTTCTCCAACTGACCAGTTCTTGGCCATGTATGTCCCTTGACCCATGGACCAAATTTTATGTTTATTCCTAGTTGCTCCTTCCATGTTCTCATCCCCCTTTGCTCTTCCACTATAATTTGACAAAGGAAATGGAGTGTTCCATTGAATTGTTGTCGTTCATATGCTATTTTTTTGTATTCTCCTTAGCATGTTTATTTTTCCTCGATTTTTCATATATGATAAGATTTATTATAGTAATTTTTGGTGTCATGCTGACATCCGATAGAACTGATGCAACCACTAGTTGAACCAATGAATCGAAAACCGGAAGCCATACTAGTTTGCGCACTCGTTTGATTATGATAACCTTGGGTACAACCATGTACCATTGTACCTTCTACTCCACCCATACGTCATCCATGCTCCTCACGTCTCCATCCCACTTTCTCTCCTATTCTTCGTCTTCATTTGCCTTGCACCAGTAGCACGCTAAAGGCTTTCGTCCGTCAATAGCAAGCCACCTAGTAAGATACGTTGCAAATTGTCGGACACCTCGCGACTCCTCTTTCCCCTACAGTATAAAGGCATGCAACAAGACCCCCACTTGTTGTATGACCCCCCTGTAAACCATGACCTTTTCATGTATCTCGTCGCTTTGCATCTTCCTCCCATCCATGCTCATTTAATTAACTGATTGCAATACCCGCTCTTCCCTTATTTCCCTACACAGCGCCTTCTCCTAGTCTCCTCACGTCATCTCTCTGTAGGTGGCGTTGTTTTCCGAAGTCAAAGGATCAATCGTCCCTACCCGACAACTTCAAGGACAACAGCTATCAAGGTCGTTGGTACCAATACAGTAGCTAGCAAGACAGTCGACCATAAGGAATACAACCAAGGGCCAATGCCCTAGGACGGTAGTGTCAAGTCCAACAGGGAACCATGTATATCAGAATCAAACTGAACTAAGTTCATTGAACCGGTGACTGGTGGCTGGGACAGTTTGGTTCACTCACAAACCCGAAAATGACTTCAAATCAATGTTTTTTTAATCTAATCGAAACGATCGGTTGGATTGGTTGGACCGATAAATTGGTGGTTGACCAGTCTGAATGGTCTAAAAGTCGGTTAGACCTTAATATTATTGAACTATTGGTAACCACGGTCCGACCGGTTGGATTAGTTGAACCGAACAGAACCAACTCGCCATGCCACTTCCGTGCTTCTCAAAAATACATGAATATGTGGACAAAGGGACTTCAACATGGGTTTGTTACAACCAATTGTGAGAAGTTTACCACTGCACCAACAACCAATTGTGTCACATGGAGTTCACATCATAAAATAATTAAAGTATTTTCATGAAAAATATATATAATAAAATTTCAAGATTTTTTTAACATTTAAGGCAACCAAATATGCTTGATAAATGTATGTTTTTAAATTAGTACATATCATTATGTTGCCCTTGATCATGAAAATATAAATATGTAATATTTTAATAATATTTATGAACTAGCTTCAATATGTGCATATGCATACAGAAACATATATATATATGTACAAAAAATTACTAGTACTTTTATTTGTACATACATATTGTATTATATAAGCATTATTTTGAAGCACATGAGTATTTATATATATGAGTATGAATATTGTTTTTAAATATATATATATATGCATAACTCCGCCTATGTTTTCATATTTTGTGCAAATGTAGCTGGTCCCAAGCCCGGGTAATGGAGGGTTGGTGGTAGGTTGACAGCCAGCCATAAAAACTGTCACTCTTTCTATGACATGGATCCTTATAAAAATTTCGTTGGAGCATCCCTACCTAGCAACGCGCTACATCGGCACTCGGGTGCAATGATAAATATGCAAGGGATTTCGACACGTCGACACCCGATTGTGTTGAAGGACAAGCAAGGGTTTCCAAAGAAGCTAATCCCGCTGCAACATCGCCCAGATGTAGTGAAAAATGTGCAAGGGTTTCCACATCTTGGACGGGTGTGGGTAAAGATGCTAGTCCCGCCGCATCATTACCCGATTGTAGTGAAAAATGTGCAAGGGTAACATTTTCGACGAAGGCAGGTAAAGAAGCAAGTCCAAGAAAAAATGATTAGAGTTGGATCTTGGAATATTGGCTCTTTGACAGGAAAATCTTTGGAGATCGTAGATACCATGTTGAGAAGAAAAGTCAATGTAGCTTGCTTATAGGAAACTAAGTGGGCAGGGGAACGTTGTAGAGAGATTGGAGACACAGGATACAAAATCTGGTATACAGGCATTGATAAACATAGAAATGGCATAGGTATGACAAGATCACTAGGATGGGTGATAGAATCATAGCTATCAAGGTTGTTCTTGGGGGAAGATTTTTAACATTATTAGCGAATGCCCCCCAAGTTGGCCTTAGCGAGGAGGCTAAGAAGGATTTTTGGGATAACACGGATGAATTGATGCAAGGAATACTGACAAAGGAGAAGATCATTATTGGGAGTGATTTAAATGGCCATGTGGGGAGTAGCAATGATGGATATGAGAGAGTTCATGGTGGTTTTGGATATGACAGCAGAAACGGAGGAGAGAGGATATTAGATTTTGCAGTTGTATATGATATGATTTTGGCAAACACCCATTTCAAGAAAAGAGAATCTCATAAGATTACTTTCAAGAGTGGGCACAATTGTAGCCAAATTGATTACCTCCTTACAAGGCGGGAGGATCGTAAAGTATGCAAGGACTGTAAAGTGATTCCTAGCGAAGAACTCACGACCCAACATAGGTTGGTGGTTTTGGATATTAACATAAAGATCAATAAAGGCAAGCATAACAAAAATCAAGATAGCAGGATCAAGTGGTGGAATCTTGAAGGAGAAAAGAAATTGATCTTTCATGATAAACTCATCAAGGAGGGAACTTGAAACTTAAGTCTGATGTCAACACTATGTGGCATAACATAAGCTCCTACATAACAAAAATTGTCGGAGAGGTTTTGGGGGAGTCCAAAGGTTGTGGGCCTCCACAAAAAGAGACTTGGTGGTGGAATGATGAAGTACAAAAGGCTATTAAACTGAAAAGGGAGATCTATAGGAGCTTGCCCAAATCTCGAGATGATGCAACATTCCAAAGATACAAGCAAGCAAAGAAAGAAGCGAAAAAGGTTGTTTAGGAGGCAAGGTCTAGATACTTTGATGATATTTATAAGAAGTTGGACACTAGAGGGGGGAAATATATATATATATATATATATATATATATATATATATATATATATAATGGCTCGTATAAAAGAAAGGAAAGGAAGAGACTTGAGTCAAGTAAAATCCATCAAGAATGAAGATGGTAGAGTGCTGGTAAAGGACGATGATATCAAGAACCAATGGAGAAATTACTTCCATAAGCTTTTCAATGGAGATACTGTAAATAATGTTAGAGACTCGTGTGACAGGGATACAAGAGATATCATTTACACACGACGAGTTTCACATTTTGAGGTCAAGAATGCCTCGAAAAAGATGAAAATGAGAAAGGCATGCGGACCAGACGGTATTCCCATTGATGTATGGAAGAGTATGGGGGATGAAGGAGTTATGTGGTTAACAAATATATTTAACAAAATCATCAAGACAAAGATGATGTCGGATGAGTGGAGAAATAGTATTATAGTCCTCATCTACAAGAACAAAGGTGATGTTCAGAGTTGCACAAACTACAGAGGTATCAAGTTGATGAGTCACTCAATGAAGCTTTGAGAAAGGATTATTGAGCACGGGCTAAGATCTATAACGCAGATTATAAACAACCAATTTGGTTTCATGCCTGGTAGATCAACAACATATGTTATTTTTCTAATAAGGAGGCTTATGGAAAAGTATAGGGGAAAGAAAAAGAGATCTTCACATGGTTTTTATCGATTTGGAAAAGGCTTATGATCGAATACCCAGAGAAGTGTTGTGGATGGTTTTGAGGAAAAAGGTGTGCCAATCCAATACATTGACTTGATTAAAGACATGTATGGTAGCTCTACTGTAAGTGTGAAGACTCCTAGAGGAGAGACACCAACATTTCCCATCACAGTTGGGGTACCCCAAGGATCCACACTCAACCCATATCTATTCATTCTTGTTATGGATGAGTTGACAAAAAATGTTCAGGATGATGTTCCTTGGTGTATGTTATTTGTTGATGATATTGTATTGATTGACGAAACTAAAGATGGTTTGAATGATAAAGTTGAGCTTTGGAGAAAGGCACTAGAATCAAATGGATTGATGATTAGTAGGAGCAAAACTAAGTATATGCATTGCAATTTCAGCCAATCTCGCAGTGTGAATGGTGAAGCCAAGTTGGACGGAGCAGATATACCAAAATGTGATAAATTCTATTACTTGGGCTCTATCATTCAAACAGATGGCAATGTCCAAAATGATGTTTGTCATAGGATCACTGCGAGATGGTTGAAATAGAGGAGTGCAACTCAGTGTTGTCAAGGCGCCCGCCTAGGCGGCGCCTAGGCACGCCTAGGCGTCCTATGCGCTAGGCAAGGCTGCCCAAACTAGGCGCCCAGCCCAGTATGTGCATTATATGGGTGTCTAAGGCCTTTTAAGCCTAAATTAAGTCATTTAAAGGATAAATTAGCATGAATCAAGTCTGGATTTGGTCGAATTAGATTAGCTTGAGTCAATTTATGGCTGAAATAGGTCTGATTTAGGCAAAATCAGGCCAAATTTTGGAAAATTAGGGAAAACATGTTTGATTTGGGCCAAATTGGTAAGTCATAAAATCACTTCCTCATATGTTTGTTGTTCTTGCTTCTTTTTCTTTTCTTTTTTTATCCTTTCTCCTGCATTTTAGTCCTTAATCCTACTGCTCCTACTGCTGCTGCGTTTTTTTTTTTTTTGAGTTATTCCTCCTATATCCCCTCCTACTCCGAAATCCTACTACTGCTGTGTTTTTTTTTATTCTGTTTTCTTCAAATCCTCTTTTAGATCACCTATGCTTCGTAATGTTGATGATGTTGTACTTTCTACTTTCCTCTTTTACATCACCCTTTTCCCTGCTTTCTTTTCTAAGTCTCCTGCTCCAATTGTTGTTGCAGGCTTGTTGATATTACTTCCCCTTTTTCTTCCTATTCCCATCTCCTGCTACTGCTGTCATAACCTCATTCTACCCTCTTTTTATGTTTCCTATATGGTATTATATGTAGTATATATGTATAATAAGAATCAAATTAACATACTGAAAAAATACAAAATATAAAAAACGCCCAGAACAGCCTAGGCGCCCGCCTAGGCGGGCTAGGCGCCCCTTGGGAAATGCTGACCGCCTAGCCGCCTTGACAACCATGGTGCAACTGGAGTATTATGTGATCGGAAGATCCCTCTCAGACTAAAAAGCAAGTTTTATAAAACAGCTATACGGCCAGCCATGCTCTATGGGAGTGAATGTTGGGCGGTGAAGAAACAAGGACTCAACAAGATGAACGTGGTTGAAATGTGTATGTTGAGCTGGATGTATGGAAAACAAGAAAAGATCGCTAGAAAAATGACTATATCAGGAATAAAGTGGGGGTGGCGAGCATTAGGGACAAGTTGTGTGAGGGCCGACTCATATGGTATGGACATGTGCGACGCAGACCGACTAATGTACCTATACGAAGCAATACTATTGAGGAAAGCACAATTAATAGAAGAGGAAGGCCTAAATTAATATGGGAAGAGCTTATAAAGAGAGATTCTAAATCTCTACATCTCAACCAGAATATGACCCATGATAGAGCTGAATGGAAAAGAAGGATCCATGTAGCCGACCCCAACATAGTTGGGATTGAGACTTGGTTGTTGTTGTTGATGATGATTGTTAACGTAAGGGAGACGGGATCTGTGTGTTGCACTAGGCAACGTGAGAAACCCAATAGGGTTCTCCTCTCTTATTTATAGTAAAGGGAAAATTACATGTAGGTACAGCAGTAATATGAAATATGAAATAAACATAAAGGAAAGATATATTAACACTCCCCCTCAAGTTGGAGTGTACACATTGTGGATGCCCAGCTTGCCACATAAATTCTGGAACACTGCTGGACCTAATGGCTTTGTCAAGATATCAGCTAGTTGATCTTCAGACTTGACATATGGCGTCACAACATTGCCATTCTTTATCTGATCTCTGATGAAATGACAGTCAACTTCTATATGCTTTGTGCGCTCATGGAAGACAGGATTCCTGGCAATATGTATAGCAGATTGATTGTCACACTTGAGAATCATGGGAGTTTGAATCAAAATCTTCAGTTCAGATAAGACAGATTTGATCCATTGTAGTTCACAGCATGCATGTGCCATAGCACGGTACTCAGCTTCAGTACTAGACCGTGCTACCACTTGTTGTTTCTTGCTTTTCCAAGTGATCAGATGATCACCAAGAAAAGTGCAGTAGCCAGATGTGGATCTTCTATCAGCTTGATTACCAGCCCAATCTGCATCTGCATAACCTGTGAGAGTCAAAGAAGATGGAGGACTCTTTGGTTTATAATAAGTGATCCCCTTTCCAGGAGAACTTTTCAGATATCTCAGAATCCTGCATACAGCTGTCCAGTGTGACTGTCGTGGTGTGCACATATGTTGACTCACTACTCCAACAGCAAAAGAAATATCAGGTCTTGTGACAGTTAGGTAGATTAACTTCCCAACTACTCTCCTGTAATGTCCTGGATCTGAATATGCAGTATCATCGTCCATCTCCTTGATGTGATAATCCATAGGAGTGGATACTGGCTTAGAATCAGTCATACCTGTTTCCTGTAGCAAGTCAAGCACATACTTCCTCTGGGATAGATTTATACCTGCATGGGATCTAAGAACCTCAATCCCTAGAAAATATCTCAGTTTCCCCAGGTCCTTTGTGTGAAAGTGTCGTTGTAATTCTTCCTTCACACGTGATATGCCTGTAGAATCACTGCCAGTAATCACAATATCATCAACATAGACAGCAATAATGATTGACCCACAAGAAGAGTTTGAATAAAATAGAGAGTGATCAGTCATGGAACGAGAGAAGCCCATCTGTAAAACAACAGCACTGAACTTGTCAAACCAAGCTCGAGGAGATTGCTTTAGCCCATAGATAGCCTTCTTCAATTTGCAGACTTTCTGACACTCCCCATGAGCAACAAAACCTGGTGGTTGCTCCATGTACACTTCTTCTTGAAGATCTCCATGAAGAAAGGTGTTCTTGACATCCAGCTGGAAAATAGGCCAGTCAAAGGTAGTAGCTAGGGATATAAGGATCCACACAGAATTGAGACGAGCAACTGGAGAAAAGGTCTCAAAGAAGTCCACTCCATATGTCTGTGTGTAGCCTTTTGCTACCAATCTGGCCTTCAACCGCTCAATAGATCCATCAAGGTTGTGTTTGACTGTGAAAACCCATCTACAGCCCACAACTGTCTTCCCCTCAGGTAAAGAAACAAGATCCCATGTGCCATTGTCAATCAGAGCAGAGAATTCCACCTGCTTTGCCTGCTGCCAACCACTGTCCTTCAGAGCATCTAAGTGATTTCTTGGTATCGTAATGGAGTCCATCCCAACAGCAAATGCACGAGCCTGTGTAGATAAGTGCGACAAACAACATACATTTGATATGGGATGTCTAATAGTACATGAACGTGTACCTTTCCGGACAGCAATAGGAAGATCAAGGTCAGAAGCCTCTGCAGGAATCTCGTGAGTAGAAGAAGACGAAGGAGGCTCATGGACTTGTGTCGCTGCCTCATCTGGATCCTGTCTACCTCGCCTGTGATAAACCTGGTTATATGGTTGAATGATAGGTGGATCATGCGGTATCTCCTCAACAATGATAGGTGGCACTCCCTCACTTGGCACATGTGTGGGTGGCACTCCCTCACTCAATTGCTCCCCCTTGCTCATAGAATTTGCAAAATATGGACTGGTTTCATGAAAGGTGACATCCTTAGAAACAAACATACGACGCAAACTCGGGCAATAACACTTGTAACCTTTACTCGTACCAGAGTATCCAAGAAACAAGGTTTTCAAAGACCTAGGAGAGAGTTTGTCTTGTTTGGGATCAAAGTTATGAACGAAGGATGTACAACCAAAAACCCGAAGCAGAACATGAAACGGTTTATCCATAGGGCGTAAGACAGAGAAGGGAGTGCGTCCATGCAAAACAGAAGAGGGCTGCCGATTAATCAAAAAACAAGCAGTGAGAAGAGCTTCAGACCAGAAACGTTTAGGCACATTCGATTCAAACATGAGAGATCTAGTGATATCCAAAAGATGGTGATTCTTTCTCTCAGCAACGCCATTCTGCATAGGAGTGTGAGGGCAAGATGTGTAATGAATCATACCAACCGAACTGCAAAACTCATTCATCGCTTTCTGAACATATTCAAGGACATTATCAGATTGAAAAATTTTGATATTGCAGTTAAATTGAACCTGAATTTGTTTATGAAAATGTTTGATAATGGAAAGCACAGATTCACGACTTTTCAATAGATAAATCCATGTCATGCGAGAGTAATCGTCCACAAAGGAAATGAAATAGCTAAAACCATTATAACTCTGGTTTTTAACAGGACCCCATACATCACTATGGACTAACTCAAACGGACTAGAAGCCTGATTATTGACACGAACAGGATATGATAACCAATGATGTTTGCCCAACTGACACAACTGACACTCTAGAGAAGACACATGAGCTAGATCTGGTTCCAACTTCTTCAAGCTTTCTAAGGATGGATGTCCATATCTGCAATGCCACAGCAAGGGGGAACCACTCAGCATGGCGGAGGAAACTGGAGCAGGAGGTGGATGGCGAGGTAGATAATCACCAGGAAAGAGGTAGAGATCACCTTTCCTAGGCCCCCCACCAATCATCTTCAAACTCTTGAGATCCTGTAAAACAAAACAAGAGGGCCCGAATGTTACTGTGCATTTTACAGTGTCAATCAACTTGGCAACAGAAAGCAAATTGAATGGAAATTCAGGTACAAAATGAACAGATTTCAAATCAATATCTGGTGTAAGAGACACAGATCCACTAGCTACCACTTTCCTCACAGAACCATCTGCCAAAGTAACAGATGGATGAGGAATATAAGAGTCAAGTGTGCGGAGCAATCTCCTCATACCAGTCATGTGTTGGGAGGCACCAGAGTCAACCACCCAGGGATTTGCGGATCCAGAAGCCATAAAAGATGTAGCCTGATTACCCGCTGTAGATGCAAGGGTTGCTGTAGAAGAAGATGAGGCGCCCATATTCCAATGTTGAGTTGCCTGAATAAATCTGTCATATTCCTCCTGAGTAAGTGTGATGCCAGAAGAACTAGAGCTCGCAGCAGTAGAGTCTGAAGTGGCACAATTGGCAGCTCCAACAGGTGGGGCTGCAGGTCTCCCATGTTTCTTCCAGCATTTCTCGACAGAGTGCCCAGGTTTGTCACAGAAAGTACATCTAGGACGAGTCCCACGTCCTCTGCCCAAGCCAGGTCTGTCAGACGGTGTAGGTGCAGGTTGTCCGCCTCGTACTGCTGCAGCAATAGATGCATGAGAATCTCCAGAAGGAACAACAGGAATAGTATCAACTGACTCAAAGGTGGACTGCTGAATCCTAGAGAAAGCTTCTGTAAGGCTCGGTAATTTATCTGACGCAAGGATCACACTTCTTGTTGAACCAAATGAGGAGCTAAGTCCAGATAGAAATTTAGCAGTGACAAGATCATCTCTATCCTTAATCTGCTCAGCAACCTTCACTGGATGATAGTAGCTCAACTCCTGGGAGAGCGCTTGAATCACACTGAAATACTCTTCAAGTGGTCTATCACCCTGTCTCTCTGCAAACAGACGATCATAGATCATAAACTGGCGAAGAGCGTTCTTCTCTTGAGCATAGTGCTGCTTGACGGCATCCCAGATCTCCTTAGCTGTAGAGTAGAACATGAACCTGGAAGCGATAGAAGGTTCCATGCTACCCCATAGCCAAGTCTTCACTAGGCTGTCAAGACGTTTCCACTCGGCATAGTCTTTGTCAGTGCTAGCGAGGGGTGCAGAATCAACGAACTTTGCCCGATCTCGCGATTCCAAGACAGTATGAACCGCATTCATCCATAGCAAAAAGTTCTTCCCATTGAGCTTGATAGGAATAGGCGAGACCTCTCCATAATAGGTCTTATTCTCCATAATGCAACTGGGATATGTGTGACGGAGTGATACACGTCACAAAGAAGGCTGATTGGACGGATAGATACACGTCCCGTGACGGAGAGATACACGTCACAACAAGAACAGAATAAGGGATGCGTTACTGACGCATCGACAGCCTTCAAGCGGGATGTTCCTAATCACACATGAAGGAGATGTGATTAGGAAGGCACGATGGAAGAGACGAGACCTCCGGGTAGGGCTTTAGAGAGCCGTTGGATCAACCGGAAGTCCCCAAACAGCAAGGTTGGCCTCCAAAAACGAACCGAAAAGTTGCTGAAAACTTTCCGAAAAACGTAGACGAAGCCCCGGTGCCGAGCTACTGAGCCTACGGTAGCATAGAGAGAGCCACCGGAGGCCCAGCGGCAAGAGACGAAGGCGGAGAACCCCCTATCCGGCCAGGAGCAGCGGCGCCGGCAGTGGGAGGGAGCCCCGCTGCTGGCGCACGCCGGCGGCTAGCAGGGATGCCGCACGGGCGGCGGCGGCGGCCTGGAGAGAGAGGGGCCGGCGGCGCCCTGTAGGGAAGAAGGGAGAGGGAGGGAGGGGATGCGGCGGCGCTAGGAGAGGGAGAAGCGGAAGCGGCGTCGGATCACGTTGCTCTTGATACCATGTTAACGTAAGGGAGACGGGATCTGTGTGTTGCACTAGGCAACGTGAGAAACCCAATAGGGTTCTCCTCTCTTATTTATAGTAAAGGGAAAATTACATGTAGGTACAGCAGTAATATGAAATATGAAATAAACATAAAGGAAAGATATATTAACAATGATGATGATGATATACATATATATACATAAACATGGTAATAATATGCATATATATTCAAATAAATATATATAAATAGATGTATACCCACACTAAGATATGCATATATATAAATTTATTTATATATCTTTTATACACACATATGTATGTACATAAAAATAAATATATATGCATATATATGTATATACACACATATATACATATAAATACATATATATATAAACATACACATATATACCGTGTTGACAAGTTCGACCGGTCCGACCAATATTACCATTGCCACCATAGGACCGGTTCGGTTTTTCTACTTCCTAGTTCCTAATTTTGTGATGTCATGATGACGTCATTTCCAGTTCAACGGTTCCGGTCCAACGCGGCTTAATTCGAACCGATTTGATCATGGTCCAACCACCCGTCCGCTTGAAAGCATTGCTTCAAATCTGCCAATATTGGTCAGTTGATCGGTTGAACCGATGAACCACTCATGGTTTCCTCCAACCATTCGGTTCTTGACCGTGTATGTACCTTGACTACCAGACCCAATTTTATGTCTATTCCTACTTGCTCTTTCCATGTTCTCATCCCCCTTTTCTCTTACACCATATAGTGGCATGTAGCATTCGATTGAATTATTTTCGTTTCTATGTTATTTTTCAATATTCTCCTTGATATGTTTACTTTTCCTTTCGTATATATTATTAAAACTAATTCATGATGTATGATGATGTCATCAGTTGAACCACTGAACCAAGAACCAAAAGTCTCACCAATTGGCTCACCAATTTGGTTCAAATAGCATTGCTAGGAACACCACCACACCTGCGAGAACTCATGTAAGTGTCATGCATTTACCCCACCTCACCCCTACACCCATCCCTTGCTTCCATCAAAATCCAATACTAAGCTTCCATCCATCCTAGTCCCTCCTAGTTCTTAAGCCTGCGGCATCCTCATCCACTTCAATAGGCCGCAATGCAAAGCCCAATCCTGCCTCCATTTGGCTCCAGCCTAACTTCCATGGAAGATGCCTTCTCCCCTTCCCATCGCCATAGATTATCACGTTTCAGCACCTACCTACTTTTCTTTCTATCTCTTTAATTATATTTCAACAACCTCAATCATCCATCACATTCAAATTTCCTTTACGATAATTTGTCTAGAACTCATGTCTTTTGTGCCAGTTTCAGGTTACACATTTACCCATTATTTAGTTTAGATCATCCATCTGCATCTTGGACAAGATGGTCAACGAGGAGGAATTTAATAATTTCAAGACAACTATGAAGGCCCAATTGGCAGCTATACTTGTTGCTACAAATTCAAACCACTCTTGATGTGGTCTTATAGACCATGAAGCAAGTGTAGGAACACTGCGTCTAGGATCATAACGCTATTATTGCAACAGGTGATTGCCAACACCAACCCCAGGGTTACCAATCAAAGTGTATTATCGAGATGGACATACTTGATTACATTGGGGATGGTCGTCCTGATGTACGTTACGACTAGTTCCATAGTAACGAGAAGTATTTCCAATTGCATCATCAACTGCCAGAGGCACAAAAGTTGTTTTTTTGCAACAACTAAACTCAAACGTGATGCCTTGGAATGGTGGAATTCCTACCCCACCCTCCAGATTTGCGGAGCGTGCTCCAATACGCCATCAGGGGGCACTAATTGCCACGCAACTACCGTCAGTGCTTCTATGTTCAGTTCACTGAAATGACGCAAGGCATTGACTCTGTCCATGAGGACACACAAAGGTTCCACGATCTCTTCCACCGTTCTGACGTCCACGACAACAAAACGGTAATGCTCACCAAATCTGCAGAGGACTCAATAATCAAGATCACGAAGAAGTTGGCACCCTAGATCTTCCTCACGCTTAAGGACACAGTAAAGGTGGCGATGCAGACCGAGGACAAGCTATGACGAAGACCTCCAGCGACTACTACACCAACCTCATCGTCCTCCTTTACCATCGTCATTGCTAGGCCACACAAGTTTCAACACGACATTGGCATCCTCATCAAGCAATCCATGGTATTGAAGACACTCCAATGCTTCTATACCAGGGCCATGGCCACCACCTCACAGTGTCCTAGTTGGATCATGACGACTCTCACGGGGAATAAGGAGGACGACATCAAGTATGAGGATGTTCTCCCCACCAACGATCTCAATGTTGACGAGGATGAGATTGAGCATACCTTTCTACTGGTCCTAACAGATGGTGGTATCAATCATGATCGGTGTCTCCCGTCACTATTATACTCCTACGTCAAGTGCTAGGGTTGCATTTGCGCAGTCATTGTTGATGATGATTGCACCTCCAACCTGGTCTCAAAGACGTTGGTGGACACGTTAGGCCTACAAACAGAGCCACTACCTTGACCCTACCGACTGTGTTGGATTGACAACATCACATGCTAGATCACACGGCAATATTAGGTTCACTTATCATTCCATGGTGTCTACAAGGATGTTGTTTATTTTGACAGCGTCCCCCTTCAGGTGGTGCATATCATACTTAGTCACCCATGGATGGATAACCATGTCAGTCATGATGGATTCTGCATAACCTACACCTTCAACGTGTTACGTCACTCCTTTTGTTGGTTCCTACATGTCGTGCCCAACTCTAGCATGTGTTTTATGGCATCCCTCAAGTTGCCACATCATGAAGCATTTTAGGTACTGTACATCATGACTCACTGGTGTCTTTCAAAAGTGGGGGAATTGATGAAGCATGAATGTCAGGCACTTATATTTATTCGGTTTTCCGTTGCTAGTTAATGATCTAAGTTCAGTTTATATAGTTATGTTCACTTATTTGCAAGTTTTACTTGTTTCACTTTGATTTACATCTTGTTTGGCAAATTTACACAATCAGGTATTGTAGGGTTTCATGCCTTTTATTATAAATACCAGTGTTGGGGGTTTGTCCAGTTGAATATGAGTTAAGAAATTGAATATGTCATTCTCTTGTTATTCCCCTACTTCCTAATTCAATTCCGAATCACCTAGGAGGAGCAACTTCCACCCTTTTTCATCCGTTCCTAGGTTGGCTGCCTCCACCCCTTCATCGCAACCAATTGGTAGGATATCCAGTGTTCATAATCACTTTATCATTCTCAACTAACTATTTGATTACATTTTATATTTAATTGCAATGTTTTTGTTAACTTTTATAATCTAAAAGCATGTGAATATTTTTGTTACTTATCGACTTCTCAATTGGTAGTTGACCTATAGTTGGGCGTGATGGCTAGTGGGTTTGAAACCTGCTAAACAGATGTAAATGACACTTAAGTTTGCTAAGGCCCGTAGTTGTTAAGGCACGCGCCTAGGCATCATGGAGTAGCAAGTGAGGTGCACATGCTACTTATTGCCATATTGGGCATTTTTTTATGGTCCCTAGGCCTATCAATGGATATCAATATCCTTTTGAGTTACTAATTAAATTAAAATTCCCATCCATGTTAGGTGTCTAGATACTCTTATTATTAGGTGTTTACACCCTAGAGGGTCCATTTTAATTTGGCCTAGTCTACTTCTTGTATTTAGTTTCTATGTTCAGGAGTTTTTCATTTTATTAGGTCTTTCACTGCAATGTAAGAGATCATGGTATTTCTATATAAATGAAGTGGGATTTGAATCTTGTTGGGCATTCGAATGTTGATAATGAGGTATCACAATCTAACAAAAGATCCACATATGCTTATAATGTGGTATTTCACAAGAGTAAGCTTTGTTAGTTGGTGCATCAACAAACAGAATGTGGTTCAACCCAATGTAGAAGCTGAATATTGATTCATGGCACACACTACATGTGAACTATTATGAGTAATCACTCTTCTTTCAAATGTGGGCACCAAAACGTTTTTTCGATACCTATGTATTTTAATAATCGTGCAGCCACATCCACGCCTATAATCCAAGTCTTCCAAGCAAAGCAAAGCATATAGAAATGAACGCCACTTCAAAAATGTTGTCGTATCTACAAGAATAGGAATACTACTCTTCTAAAAACACAAGACCAAACAGCTGACATCTTCACCTCATGTCTCACTGGCAAGAGAGTCACAAGACATTGCAAAAAAAAGGTAAGCATAAAAGACATGTAATCCATCTTGAGGGGAAGCTTGAAAAGTAATCGATTTCTAGCTTCCTTCTATTATCTTTTTCATGTATTTACTTCTTTTCACCACTATCCATTCTTTTGTGATTTGTCCAAGACTATATAATTTGGTTTTGCATCAGTTCCCAAACTCATGTGCGTATAAGTGTGACTTTTTTCCTGAACAAAACAATAAATCCTTCTACCAATGTGTGTAAGTCGTGGTTAGGGGTTTATTTGCAATAAAACAATATTATATACATATACTGGATCACACTTGTCTACTATAAGAAACCCTATATACCATTTAACCATTATAATATAGTTTGGGTATATGTTATATATTACATAGTTTTAGGCCTAGTTTGGTTAGAAAGAAAGTATATATATTTGTCTATCTGCATTATCATAAGCATGTGTATATACCATACTTATTAAAATGTGCGCCGACGCATCAAGGCATCCCAATGGTGTGGGGCTTACGTGAGCACAACTTTTTTGTCGCCTTGGGTACTTTTTGTAAGTCCCTAAGCTCGTTAGCGGTGTCACAGTAATCAGTGATTGCTTGGAAAGTTCACGTTTCAAATGCAAATTTTTCCCTAGCCATATGTGAGGGCTGAATAATTCTTGTTTCCCGAATAATGCATTATATTTGTGTATAATAGGGACTTGTTAGTGTTTAATGTTTTTTCATTTCCTATGTTTGTTTCCAGATTCTTTCCTCTTTTTTATATTTAAGTGTCCAACATAGGGGTACTTTTATAATACACATATAAAAGTGTGTGTAATATATGTGTAAATTATGTGTATTTAAGTACTATATGTAAGTGTAAATTATATATGTGTATATAAATAATATCCATATAAATGTGTAAGATACATATGTATGTGTATGATGTATGTGAGTCGTGTGTGTGTTTGTAAATCTATAATATATATACATACGTGTGTGAGGACTTTTTAATACTCATTAGGGCTTCCAATGCAATATAATAAACTCATAGTAGTTGTATTAACGGGGTAAGCAACGTATGTACTAATTTAGTTCCAATGTGCATGCTAGGTGCACGCCTAGGAGGCCTTGGGTCAAATCTGCAGAGCATTGGGCATACATATGGGTTTTAATGTATATTTAGTTATCTAGTTGTTTAAATTAAACAAATGGTGTCTATACTATGTGCCACATACTATTTATATGTAGGATAAATACTTATAATGCACAAATTATTATTTGTCATATTATTTGTCTTTGATTTAGTTTTTACTCTGGGGAGTATGTTGTGTAGATTAATCGTTGCCATAACACTGATTCTCATTTTATTGATTAGTTTTTTTATCAGTTACAATGTTTATAATTATCTCTTCTTGTTTGTGACATTATTGTTAACTAGTAAGTATTAGAAAAGTAATTTGGTAATATTTCAATACCATAGAATACACATACATGAGGAATTAAGCATAAATAAATGTATATGCCTACATATACATATGCATATTAATAACCAAATATTATAAGTATATGAGGGAAAAATGTTTATGATAATCATGAAACATATGGATATTGATAGGTAAAATGAACTAGATTATCTTTTTATTAAAGACGCTTAGGTGACGCCTTACCACCTTAACAAGTATGCTTTTATATTTTCTTGTTTATTGGCCCTTGAAGATGTACTTTTTGATCTGGATCCATTTGTTCTAAATTCCATTTGGATAAAACTTCATAAATTATGTTTAAAAAACTCCTCCTTTATTAGTAATTGAGGGAAACTTATGGCTAACAATTACCAAAAACACCGCAATGATAAGAAACCAAACAAGATTGCGGTGAAATGTAATGAAATTTACCTTTTGTCTGTTGTTGTGAGAGTAGAAACAGTGATTCATGCAGGTGCTATGATCTCTAAGGATCAATTGTCAGAAATACATCGGAATATTCTGGATCACCGCCAATGTCAGTTTGACTGGCAAATAATAAAGTGGGATTTACATTCACTTCAAGGAAGAAATTCCATTTAGATAAAAGCTGATTTGTTTTCTATTCTAGATTTATAAGGAACGTGTTCACTTTTCAATAAGCAGCCGCATGGCACTGAAAGTTCTTTTCAGTGACATGCCCATCTATTAATGCTTGTGAACGGTCAAAAACCTCAAAAGAGTGAAGTGAATCTACAATGGCATAGACTTCATCTACCAATGGGTGTGAACGGTCAGAAACTTCAAAAGAATGAAGTGTATCTTTCACATAAATCCAACTTATGGCCTTCTCCTTTCTTATTTTTCGTTCCTCCATCACGGATCTCACTCTCTGAACAGCCTCCCACTTGCCTGCATTAGCATAGATATTGCCTAAGAGAACATAAGTGCTAGAAGATTGAGGTTCTAGCTGAATTAGATTGTCTGCAGCTAGCATAGCCAACTCTGAGTTTCCATGGATTCTGCAGGCCCCCAGTACAGCCTTCCAAACCAGAGAACTAAATCTGTGCGGCCACCTATGTATCCACTCATTCAATTCTTTGATAAGGCCAGCTCGTCCCAATAGGTCAACAAAGCAAGCTTGGTGTAACTCATCTGGAACAATGTCATGATCTTGAACCATTGACTCAAATATATGTATGCCTTCTCTAACAAGGCAAGAATGGTTACAGGAAGTAAGAACTACGACAAAAGTATTACTGTCGGGAATGACCCCTATCCTAATCATCCAGTCAAACAACTTCATTACAAATATACCTTGACCATGCATGCCAAATGCTGAAAGCATGGTATTCCATGATATCGTGTTTTTCGTATTGTCAGGAGTAAGACTAAAAATCCTCCAGCCATTTAATAAATTCCCACACTTTGAATACGCATCAACAAGAGAACTGAGTACAACAGCATTGGGAACCAAGCAGGATTTGGTTAGGTAAGTATGGAACTGCTTGACATGCTTAAGTGATCCGATATTAGCACAAGCGCAGATTGCACTGCTGATAGCATACTGACCGGGGACAATGCCCTCCTTTATCATTTCTACAAAGACATCCAATGCCACATCACCATTACCACTCTGAACACACCCACTAATGAATGAAGACCATGAAATCAGGTTCTTTTCCGGCATCTTCGCAAACAACTTGCGAGCAGGTAGCAGGTCACCGCTCTTGGCAAGCGCGGATGCCAAGATCGTCCATGAATGCACGCTCTTTGTCTTCATTTCCTCAAAAAGCTTCATGGCGCTTCTGGTGTCCTCACATTTTGTGTATGCATCAAGTAGGGAATTCGTTAGGATTACATTATCGAACAACCCAGATATCATAATCTGACAGTGGAACTGCTTGACGAGGTCCCGCTGCGCAAGCCGCACACAAGCAATCAAAACACTGGAGAAAGTGTACTCATTATAGTCATTGAAAGATCTCCGCATTCGGGTGTAGAAGTTCACTGCATCACGATGTAATTCGCCACGGGCGAGAGTGATGATCATCAGGTTCCATGACACAACATCCCGCTCCTCCATTTTCTCAAATATCTTCCTGGCAGGGCGCAGCATTCCCAACTTGGAGTAGCCAGAGATCATGGCATTATAAGAGAACACGTTTCTTCCTGCCATTTTGTCGAAAAGAGACCTAGCGTCATCAGGGCGTTCGCATAGGAAGTGGAGATGGAGTAGATTGTTGGCGAGGAAGGTGTGACTTGGAATGGATTTTTTCAGGCCAGTTAGCTTAAGGTGAAGGTGAATGCGACGGGAAAGTGCGAGTGAGCCCGACTGGAGGCAGCAGCAAAGGAGGGAGGCAAGAGTGCCGACGTCAGGTCGGAGTCCTACACGAGCAAGGCGCGGGAGCGAGGCAACTGCTTGCTCAAGCTGGCTCAGGTCACGGAAACGGCGGAGTGATTTCACAAGGCGGGGTTGGAAGGTTGAGGAGGAAGCAGTGGCTACTGGCGGATTATTGCAGCGGCGGTTGGGCATCTGCGTTGAAATCAGCGACCGGGAGAGGCGAGATCCCGCTGCATTTTTGGGCGTATACTCCTGAGTTCACAAATCGCCGATTTGGGCGAGTTTACCGTCGTCAGTCTACTTGCTTACTTTTTTTATGACCTCTGCCAACTCGATAATGTTTTACATTTATCTCTGATAACAAGGCTACTAAGATACAATATTAAACAAGAACATTAAAATAACAGTAAATCTTGAGGTCATATATGGTAGGGCTTACACAGATATTGTATTGTGGTTTTTTTTTAAAAAGGACTTAGGGCCCGTCTGGTTGAGAGTATTACCAACTCACACAGCGAACTGGAAAACAGAAAAATGAACGTCAGGAGAACGAACTCAATTGTAATTGTTTGGTTGGGAGTGGTATGAAGCTTACGTTTTGATTTGTTTTTGTTTGGTTGGAAGCAATTAGGCAATCTGTTTGTATAAATAGTAAATAATATGCTCATCTACTGCTTGCGGGATGTACAGGTCATGCTGCTCATGCAGCAACGATAATGGTGGAAAATGAACTGCGCCCTTTTTGGGCGCAGTTGCTCTTCGCTGAGTTTGTACAGACTTGGGTTGTTGCGTGTAGTTGGAACTCAACTGCGGGTTGGAATTGCACGAAACCAGACGATTGAAAATGAAAACCTCGTGTAGTTACAACTGCACGTTTTGATTTTCATCACAACCAAACGAACCCTTAGATTCATTCCATTTCGCTGACAAAAAATAAATACAAGTTGTGATTGTTCGACTAAAAAAAAGTCATTGCTAATAACACGGGTAGCGACCCTATATTGTGTGTATGTATCTTCTTTTCTATGAAAGATTTTAAATGCACAGCATAATACCGCATGCTAATATAGTGATATAAATTAAATGTTCCTAGCATAGACGGCACTAGATGTGTCGTCTGCGCTATGCACCATAGAAGGAAAAAAAAAACAAAGATGATGTGAAGTTCATGGCAATTGGGGAGGGTTTTCTTAGACAATGGATCTCAATAGATGAAAAACATTAAATATGATAATTAGAAATTACTAGTATCCGCTCAACTTTCCTCCATGGTGAATATCATGCGTGCATTGCCTTCTCCTCCAAAAGTGAGGGCTGCAGCTTCATCATCCCCGTTCATCTCCGTGTTGGCTTGTGACTGTGCACTAAAGAAATAAGTCATATGTGTCTTTGACCTTTTGAATGAGTATATTTCTTTTTTCTGATTGTTGTGTTTTCTATTGTTTCTTTCTGTCCATATTATCTAGATTGTGGCAGCTAGTAAAGTGTTATGAGTAGGAAATCGTACATGTTTGCTTTAAGAAGATCGAAAATGTTTGAGAAGTCCAGAATATGGGTGTGCTCTCCAAGAAGAAGAAGAATTTTCGGATATGATCGGCTATGTAACAGTGCAAATGTTTCTTCTTGCGTGAAGTACATGTGGCATCTCGTGGATCCAACGAAACCTCTCTCTTTAAAGTTGTTGTCTGTCACAATTTTATCATGCTTGATGAGTCATAGGATGAGTTTGATTTTTGGGGTCCTATTATTTTTCAAATTTGTTTGATAGATACGCATATCTGGTTGTGTATGTAGGTCCCCATATCCATGAGATGTTGTTCTGTATATAACTTTCCAGATGATGTAAATGTTGGTGATGGTGCCGTTTGATAGATATGTCTATGTCTCTATATGACGCTCTATCTATGATGCAAACTCTCAATATAGAAAAGATCCATAATTTCTAATATATAAAGTCATTTGATATGTGGGGGAAGTTCGGCAACCATAGAGAAGTAATTCCTACTCTAAAGATATGCTCCACATTCAAAAATTATAAAGCCAACATGTTGGCCACTTTATGAACCAGTTTACAATGTCAGTTGTGTTTGTGTTGAAAAGAAACCCTCTTATATGTCTCCTTAACCACCATGGTAAGCTTTCCAAATCATCTGAAATTCTAGAACATGGTTGTCTCTTTCAATTGTAACATCTCTCCTCCTAATCCATATAACTCCAACATGTCTTTGATGCCCCTGGAATGAAATGTAGAGAGTCAAAACCACACCATGGTCCTATAAAACGATTAACCACTTGTCCATATTGATTCTTCATAATACTCTCAATCACCCTACCTAGCAAGCCACTCTTGCCATCCTCCAAGAACTTTCACCAATGTGGAGCTTCACCTTTGCCCTTTCGTTGGTTTCTCCGATCTTGCTTTTATAGTAAACAAAAAAAATCAAAGGTATTGTTTTCATTAAGTAAATAATATGTTTGATTAGTTGCATCTCAATCTGATGATTTTAATTTATATCATTTGGTTAGATACAACTAGACATAGTTTTTAATAGCACTATATGTCTAGGGAGTGTGATGCCTTTTTCTACATCGTATCACCCCCATCCAAGTCGTGGTATAAACTTTGTGGGTTCTTGGCAAAAATAATGTCAATTTTAGGTTGGAAATCAACGAGTTTCTTTTCCATATCCATAAACAAACAAACAAATACAGGATTTCATGTGATTTAAACTACAATCATTTAATTTCATGTCATATCGAACAAACCCTAAAGTTAAAACCACCATTAGGTGTCTCTTATTCTTATGGTATGAACCAATCCCACATCAATAAGTCGTTGTTGGGAAAAAAAGGTGACATGAAATAGAAACTAAGCCTAATTGTAGAAGCATGAATTTATCATGATCAAGTTAGGACTCCAAAAGGCCTTCAATAATATGTCAACTCAAAATTCTTATTGGATTGTGTGAGGTTATATGTCTTTATTCTTTGGATCAAATGGACAAAAGTTACATCACTAAAAAACTCTTCATTGATCCTTGTTGATAGTTTACCCTTGAAATTCTTTTGCAATTCCAACAACTCAAGACAGGGGGTCTGTTCTCCCTAGACCTTTTTTCTAGAGATACCCACTCTCTCTCACATGCTCATAATGATAGTATAAGATTACCTACTCAATGCCATCTAGTTCCAAAAATAGCACATTTCAACTATTCTACTATTTGTAAATTAAACATTGGCACTTTTCAAACACAATATTAGAAACATCAACACCAACTTTGTGAAATTCCACAAATATTAATACAGTTTGTGAAGTGAAAGTTAGACTTTGAGGTTCTCCATGTCTTCATGGAACAACAATAGGGTAGTGACCCCATGTTCCCTCAATAACCATACAAAACCTAGGATGTGCGCTGGGGGTTTAAATAATTATGCTTTTTTAGGTTCAAATATAGGTCATTTCATTGGTTGCATTGTAGTTAAACTAATAGGAGGTATTAACCCAGTTGAGTCATTCCATATCTACAATTTTTACAAATAAGCACAATCTTCATATATATAGTCACAAATCAAATTCAAAGTGGAAAATTTCCTCGTGAAATATTTGGTATTCCTATCATGCCTTCCAGTTGGGAGATTGACATGGAAATGGTTATAGAGAAAATGAATGCTAGTCTATCAATGTGGAAATAAAAGTTTCTTTTACAAAGTGAGTTGTCCTAACTTGCTTAATTATCTATAATGCATCTACCCTCTTATATTCTCTGTTATATCTTGTTTGTCTAAGAGAGTTGGCAGAAACATGGACAAAATTAGGAACAACTTCTATGGGTGAGGGGGATAACCAACACAAGCTACATCAAGTTAAATGGAGTGAACATTGTGAATGGTGTCATATATCTCTGCATACAATATAAATGCTAACCATCAAATATGTGTTTCTTCTTGCACCAACACTTGTATTGCCTAGTTGGTTCAAGTTGTTCACATATATTATAGGTATATGCATCTATGGTATATGTTCCCTAATGGACATTGGTCTCATCTTTACAAACATATAAAATACATAGGATCAAAATTATAAATTCAGCACATGCCTCAAATCATAACATGAGATTTCTTGAAGACCTGTGGTAATACCTATTGAGAATAAAATCCATGTAGTCTCACACTCATTATCATGATACTCGAGAAAATAACTATAGATGAAGCCAGTAAGCTCATCTTCTGAAGAAAAAAAATGAGCAATCATCTAAAAAGTAACATTTTCTTGACTAAACTAAACATAAAAATCACCAATGCAATCCTCATCAAAATATATTTGTTAGACAAGTTACTATTATATCAAAGTTTGAGGTGACGCCTTATAGGAATTATATGCATATTATCACATGTAATTTACGGGTTCCCTCGTTACTTTAGCAATAAATTTGGAAAATTTAGATGTCCTTTTAGAGCCACTATCATTGTGTGCCTTATATGTCAAGATAAAATCATTTTGGGGCCTAATCTCAAGAGAAGAGACAATAACTATGAAGAATACATGAATCTTTTCTATAAAATGAGGGTGCGAACATTATATATGCTTTCTTTTAGTTCTCATTTCCAAGCACATTTCCGTTCTACAACAACCAATATGGAGCACACTTTTGACAGTTATAAAAGTGTGTGATTGAACTTTTTATGAGAGAGCTCATTATTGCAAAAGGAAGTTACAAATTGTTCCATTTTGTTGTATATCTATATCAAAAGGAACTTTTTTTATCAAAGACACTCATATACTATTATTCCATATATGATATTATTATTATCCAGACATACTGGAATATACTCGACTAACAATTTTCATATAAAATATGCAATGTTCAATCATAGGGGAGAGGAATCAAATATGATTTTGATATCACATCTAAAGAAGA
The DNA here is from genome assembly GCA_963693085.1 of Alisma plantago-aquatica. NCBI lineage: Eukaryota > Viridiplantae > Streptophyta > Magnoliopsida > Alismatales > Alismataceae > Alisma > Alisma plantago-aquatica. The sequence continues at coordinate 148,793,780 of OY856412.1, read as the reverse complement.
TGCCTTCATTTTCACAATTGATATGGGTGAAATCAACAAACCATCTTTTAGGTAGGTGGGTTTGTTTGTTCTAAAGGCAAGATTGTTCTAGATTGTTTTAGTTGGGTTTTCCTAAGGACATCCACCCTAACTTTACATCTTTTGGTATTTTTAAGTCTGGTAAAAACCTCTAATGTTTTTTCAAGATACAATTGGACATTTTGTCCTTTTTCCCTGCCAGCAACACGAGATTTTAGATGTTGTTGGTTACTTCATGTAGTTTGATGTAATATTTCTTTCATTTGAGTGCATTTAGTGTTGGTAAGGTATGCCCATAGAGCCAATCATGTGATGATTTACATGGCAATACCTTAAAGGATTTCATTAATACTTATAAAGGCAAGCTTCCAATTCATTTTGTTTCATTCATTTATGAGATAATGAGGAAACACTATGAATGTCTAGAGAATAATATTACTCAATGATGTATGTATTCAAGTTATGACTCTTGTGGATGAGATCATACAGATGTTAAGAATATATATATATATATATATATATATATATATTCTCATTATGTCCTCGATCGGTTGTTATTGTGGAAGGTTGATAGACAACAATAACACATAAGATCAAAGTGTGAGTTGGTTGATGACTAAATCTCATTACTCATGATATGGCCATATTAAACCAAGCACACAGATACATGTTAGGGAATAGTGTATCAGACAGACCCACCTTGAGAGTGACACATGGAAACCATCAAATGGTAAGTCATAGTCATCTCTCATAGTGAAGGTGATGGTTGTGATTCTTAGACCTAAAATCACTACACTCGTCACATGTCGTTGGGTACACTTTGACATCATCAAACACAATCCTGAATCATGGGTTGTTATAATGGTAATGATTGGGTGACTTTGACACATGGGGATAGAATGTGAGTGAAAGATATGGGATTTGTACCTCCTACTAGAGTATAATATCCTAGCCACTTGATAAGCGAGATTGAGAAACGCATGTGCATGCACATGTGAATCAATATATGATATTGAGGTTACATTATCTCAAACAGTTTGCTCTTGGTTCAAGAAACATGGATTGAACGTTGAGAGGATGACCTTCCATGCCTCGAGTTCATCCTGGATATCAGAGACAAATGAATTATACAATCATTACAACACCTTCCACATTGTAGGCTGAAGTTGTTCTCCAACTTTCCATTCACTTAGGCAGCACTGATCTGCAACTAGGCACCACTCTTTACTTGTGATGTCATAAGCTAGTTATGGACATTCACTACCAACATGATATGGGACCTATAGGGTCACACACACAGGAACTCATCTAGAAGAGGAGTTTGATCTTAAATGACAATTGGATTGATTATTAAAGTGTTTAGGTATTCAATTAACGCAATAGATTGAATGATTGGCTGACTAGGACTGCCAAATGACTACCTCACTAAGTGAGAGGACCGTTTGGGCAGTCAGATGGGCATCTCAAGTGTTGAGATATCTGTTTGCGTGGCCAGGCTAATCAAGGATTGAATTGGCTAAGCTCTTCCCTTGAACCGACTACTCATCTCGACTCACCATACGGGCGTCTGGGTGAGCAAGACCGGCGTCTCGCCTAGGTGAGACGGCTCAGTTGGGCCAAACGAAGGTTTGAGATGTTTCCCGAAAAGTTTTGATTCTACAAACTTGGAGTGCGAGTAAATTAATATGTGATATTAATTGGAATCAAAATTGCCAAATTTGTATGCGATTGGGAAACAACCAAACGGCCTTTTGGCAGTGCGAGACAACTGTCTTCCACCCCAAATGACTATCTGGGTGAACCATACGCTCGTTTCATTTGTCGCATGTTGTGAAAGTTCAAGTTCTTCTTGTCCATTCCAATCCCACGCTATCACGTACAGACTGGGAATCCTAACCCTAACCTCACCTATAAAGGGAGGGATATTGGGGGCTTCCCAAGACACAACACAGACAACTGAGAACTAGTTCCTCTAACAACTGTTGTCCTCTCTAGTTGTGGTAACCAAGAGAGCCCGAGCAAGTCCTATCAGACAAGGAGGGATAGTTACGGGAGAGAAAGAACTCGTAATCGTTGTTGGTGGGAGAGCATGTTGGTTACTAGTACACTAACGGAAGGGACAACTCCTTCCTATATGTTTTTTTTTAACGACATGAGTTTTAGTTGGTCTATGTGGACTACTTTTGTTACACCCTAATCTCACAATTACCATTAATCATGAGATTAGGGCATAAATTGAGGATTTAACGTAATACAAAGATCACCCTTAACTTTTTATTCTTTTTCAAACTCTTTGTTTTCTAGCATTGAACCACATAAACTAACTTTACAAGGGAATCTAAACATTGATTTCTCTAATCTGATTTCAATAGTAAAAATGCATGTATGAACATTCATTATGTTTCTCATACTTTTAAACACATAAGACTTGTTGATTCACATATATTGCTTAAAGAGGAATAATGTTATACATCATCTTACAACTCTCTCTTATTTCTTTACAAGAACCTAGAGTGACAAGGACCGACTGAACTTAACTATACTCAGACTTCTACTCTGATGCAATGATATCTTCTTCAAGTCCATGTGATTTCCCTAAAAATTGTGAGCAGAGGGGTGAGCCTACCCGCTCAGTGAATGAGTACTTCAAAGAAACAGTCCAAAGCACTGATATAATTATAGATATACTTTTGAGAAATTGATATCAATTATAACAACAATAAGCTTTAAAGAGTCTAATAATTGACAATCATAAATATGGCAGGATTCTAAATATCTATAAGAGTGAAATAATATATGAAATGCTTGATTCATCATAAAGAGAACTAATAATTCAGAAACATACAAAGAATGTACACACTTGTTTGACCTTTCATTCATTTTATTATGCCCTGATCATATGCAGTGTACTCTACATATGAAGACTCGTAGTGCACTATGATCACACCGTACAAGACTTAGCGGACACACCCAGGAAATGTTAAGTCTGACTACTCTCCTAGTCTGCAACAGGGAAATGGCTATCTAGCCTAAACTGGACTCCTCTAACCTGAGCACACAGGCGAAGAGTCAAGCCACCTCTTGGCTTTTCTGTACTCTAGTACCACCAAGACTTCTGCTTGATGTTAGACACTACAAACTATAATTTAAGGAGACTTCCACTAGGGCTTCATCCCCCGTGCCACCTGATAGCACATTCCGACCCCCAGATACTGGATGCTTCTAGGGTTAGGCCATTTCACCCCTAAGGCGCAGACCTCACATAGGGGTTCTATGGTGTTCATGGCTCCTAAGTCTATTATTTTATTATTCCTACAAAGCTCTTTTCTACATTGTACCCTTCTCTTACTTATACTTGACTCGGGTATCTCTATGGTGTCACGTCTACTTATTTGAAGTTATAATACAACATGTATATCATTCTAAACTTGGCAGATCAGTATATTTAAAACATTGTAATATACTGAGTAATCAACATACTATACATGCAGACAGACTAAAATTCTTAAATAAACATATTTCATGTCCACTTGGCACATACACACTAGAATCGTGCATATCAACCCAAATCTTGAGTTGTGCATCTCATAACTCAATTAAGAGTTAATTATTTATCATGACAACAATTATTAATACTAACTGAGAACATTGATTTCACAATACTTGATTCATTGAACACCCTACCCTTACGGTTTTATTTAATCACCACAAATGCTACAAAGAAAGGTGTAATACATCTATCACGTACTTTTTAAATCTTTAAAACACATGATACATGGGATCTCAATCCCTTATCACATTACTGGGAATTCTCATCCCTTTACAATATTATCATAATTTCTGGATATGGGTATTCAAGCCCTTAGATCATCACATAGCATTGTTACCTCTGTAACAGGTAACCATTACCTCTAGATCCTTAGACCAAGGTATTCATTTCACTGGTTGTACAAGTATTCTCATGGCGATCACAAGGCCATCACACATCTTGTCACCTCTCACTAGGCAAAAACTTATTCACATGGTTCCCATAAAGATTTCATGCGACATAAACATTCAATGAATAAAGACTACTATCAACAAATCATATAAAATCAATATAAGTATGAAACCTTAGAACTGAGTTGAATTTGTGTTTCCATTCCATTCACTAGGATATCATGCATCAATAATAACATTGAATAAATAAAGTCTATCATGTCAAGAAAATCCCTTCAAATGGATTTCACAATATCTATTCACAAATATCCAACTTTCCTCGCATCTAAGGTTTCACCCTCTTTACTGAGATATCAAACAAACACTATTCACTTTGAACAAAATCCAAGATAGTATCTGACATATATGTACTATGAATTTAGATAAACAATCATTCATAACCAAGGGGATCTAGATAAACAATTTTCTCTATTTACTTATACAACAAATTTCAGTCATAGACAAATTCCCTATATTTCAGTTTACTCTTATAACCTCTGCAAATACTTAGGGAATTCTCATTAGGATGTATTTTATACATTTCTAATATGATTTTATCATCTAAACTTCATCCAAACAGAAGAAGAATTCATTTCATATCATTTTGCAGCAACTTAGAACAAATAGACAATTCAGGGTTTGTAGTCGCATACTAGCAATTAAAGATTATGGATGAATTAACCAATTTTCATGCAATATACTATTTAAAGTAAGTTCACACTCACCCTAAGGTGTGAAAACACCTTAAAAACGTAGCCCATCCCTGAAAATCTCGATCTCATATCAAATCCCTAGCAATTCACCCAATTCTTCTTCCTTTCAACTCAGAAACCCTAAAAATGAGGGATTATGAAGAAAGAGTGAGAAAAGGGGAAGTTTTGATACCATTTTGGATCAAATCAAAAGAGGGACAGAATTTTGACATGTGAGAGAAGATTCACCATGAAACTATATCCAAAGAAGCTAAACTTACATGATTTCATCATTCCTCGAACTGCAAAACCCTAGGTCAACATCTCCATCAATTTCTCCTCTCAAACCCTAACTCTCTCTCTCTCTAGGATTTCGTTTCTCTAGATTGAATAAAAAATTATGAGAGTTCCTTGTGTGTTAGGTTGAACATATAGAGAAATTGAGCTGCTTGGGTTAATTGTACATTGACCCCTCACTACACTTTTTCTTATTTCAGTAGATTTTTCTATCATAAAAAGGTTTATATGAATTCGTGTATTTCAGAGAACAAACCTTATCCAACAATTATGAGAATTTATAATGTTGTGTATAATTGAATTACAAATCTTTATTTAAAATTTGAGATCATTACAAGCTTCCATTAAATAAATAAAAATCGAATAGTGCACTACTATCCAGAATTCTGTAGAAATGTCAGTTACTATAATTCATCTACTGATAAGGTATAAACACATCCAAAAATTATGAAAATTTTATAAGTTGTTTATGATTGAGTTTCAGATCTTTATTTAAAATTTCAGATCATTTGGAGTTACAAATAAATAAATTAAAATAAAACACTACACTACTAAAAAGCACTTTGTCAGCATTTTGGTCAAAGTATAGTTCGACCGAGAACCACATTCAAAGAACACTCAAATATTCTGAAATTTTTCTCCAATATGCATGATTGAGTTATCCATATCATATCCAAAATTTAATTAAATAAAAAAATTGTAGAAAATATAAAAATTCATTTACCACACTGTTATCCTGATCAAATTCCTTACTCATGTACCATCAAAACCCTAATTTCAGCCAACTAGGGTTTATATTTCTCAAACCCTAATTTCTCAAACAATAGAACACTTAACGTTATTATTAGGTTTAAAACATCATAATTGAATTATCGTCATTAATTAGATGTAAGCAATGATCAATCCAATTAAGCATATAATCATCCAGGTAAACCCTAGTTTACCAATTAAGCTCAGATGCGGTCATAACAATTCTCCCCCCTTAAAAAGGTTTCATCCCTGAAACATAAATATGCAAGTAAAGTACATTCAAGGTTTATTTTAAGCTTCTGAAATCTTACATGTCATTATATTCTTGTATTTCATACTTGAATGCAGTTTTCAACATTAAGTCCTTTATTCCTTTACTAAATCACAACATGTTTGAAATAGTTCTCAATGATAACAAACAAATTCTCTATTCCACAATCAATCATAGGATAGAGAGAGAAACAACCATTTTAATATTTTCATACTCTTGAGGTGTTACCTCATCATTGATAATCTGATCCAAATATCTCAATTCATACGATTCAATATGTACTATTGTTATATATTACCTCTAAGTCACAAAAGAGAGTTCGCCTTGTTGTTTTGAATTTTTACTATTGTGCTACTCAAATAGAAAAATAGTCTTGAGTTGAAAGACTAGATTCAACAACAATTGTACATTACTACTCACGACATCCCCATGGGATCATGGATGCATAAGGTGAAGCATTACCATCACATTCCATACTATTCTCAAGTATGAACCCACACATATTTCAAGGTGTAACCATCGGGTTATAGCATACTAGGGTTTCAACAACAGTAACAGAGTACTCCATGATTGTATTAGTCATTCAAGGACTATTCATACCCAATTACCATCACTTAGTTATATTAAAGCTAGGTATAATAAGCTATACCTCATTAGGGTTACATATCAATACAATATGGTTATCATCCCTTCTATTCATATGAGTGAATAGGTAAGACTACCAGGGTAACCCTCCATTTATTCCATCATCATTCAGCCCATATCACCATACCATAATTGTACAATACTAAGATGGATTACTGGTATGAATGCCTTAAACTATCAGACACCTTTAATTAACATATTGCTTGCACATGTACACTGAAATCATACGTAGAACCAATTTACATCTCTTAATATACCTTCAATAAATTATATTTCTAAAAAAATTCACATATTACTAAAAGCCATTGTTTTCTCTTATCTCTCTCCTCATTCATTACTACTTACTTTTTGCTACTTATCCTTCTCATTTTAATCATGTAGATTAAACATCCCTAAAATTGAAACATACAAGGTATGAATAGATTATTCATCATTCTTGCTATTATTGCAAGAATTTATTTCATATCACACTTCACTCATATTGTATTTCTCCTTTTGTTTAAAACACACCTCTTATATTTCAAATCTATTTCTTATCCTTTGCTCTAAATCATTTTCATATTGTTTATCTACCTTTCAGATTAGCTAGGATTACTATCAGTGCTAGTTTACTTCTCATAGTGCAAATTTCATGATCTTGTTTTATAGAGATGCTAGTATTCAAGGTGAAATCACTAGTGACAACCCTTGAACTACTACAACTCTAAACATTCTAGGGTTTGGCCTTTATCAGTGGCATGGCATTATTGTGGTGTGACTTAGCTCCCTTAATTTGAAATTCAAACTTTGGATCTCACAAGTTTTTACTAAAGTCTTCCTTATCTTATGAATTGAATTTCCTTCATCTTAATTGGACATTCAGATAGATTACATTCTCAATTTACCCTTCTAGGGTTTCATCATCATATTGTGTGTCATTATTACATTCACTAGATGCCTCTACCATGGTGGTTATGCATCAGATATAATTCATTTTCTTATCACTTCATTCCCACATTTCTCTCATTAAGTAATATATGGAAGAGAAGACGGTTCTGAGACTTATAATTCTTATCTTCAAACATCCCATTAATACATTTGTCGTATGTAGGTTTAATTAGTTATCAACAAGGATACTTGACTAACTAGCACTTGATTGAATCTCCTAACCTCTTTCTTTTATAATCTATATTACTCCACCATGTTTCAAACCCTTCCTTACTTTCCATAATCCTCTTACCATATACTACTCTTCCACCTATTATCTTTAACTTCTACTTTTCTCTTATGATCATGTTGCTTATTCATGTGTATGGTCATGTATACCATGTTTCACATATTTCTTTTTATCCTTCTACTAATGTGAAGTTGAAATTCTAAATCAATAATCTATCTACTAGTTTCAACTCATGTTTAATACATTACATATCCTTCAAATCAAACGGCTCATACATGGGTGAAACATAGTTTCTCTTATATCAAGTTTTTCCTTCCCGAGTATAGTCTACCTTTGTATAACTTATTCATTTTGTTAAGCTACACTTTTTTTAGAAACTAGTTTGTTGTTCTATAGAGACTTGGAATCCAAAGGTCGTCAGGATGAATGTATTAAACTTATTAATAAAGGTATACATTCCATGCTCTCAATTATATCATAACCCTCATTCCTTAATCAAGCTCATCATTTCCAACATTTATCTTTGTTTTAACTTAGTTTCTTATCCTAGTCTTATGATTTACATATTTATCTAATTCTCTTTACTTTAACTCTTCTGAAGACTCTTCAATTATATTTACTTATCATATACTTAACTCTTTTCTTCTATTTTTCCTTTGTTTTGGGTACATAAAACATTATACTTAGTTATATAATCCATTCCTCGTGATTGATTCTTACTATCTTGTCCCTTACATACTTTTCTCATATCTTTTCCATATTTCACATTTAGAGTTCATATAATACTAATGATTAAACTTAATTAGAATCTTATGTCGTGTTCCTTTATTCCCAATCAAGGGTTTCTCATATGAGGCCCCAAAGTTGGATCTCAAACATCAGTTTCATCTTATTATTAGCTATTCTAATCTTTCCCATATGTTTCAACATCTTAGTGTATGTACATTCTCACTATGATGTGGGTCTAATTTATCCAGAGTCTACTCTTATTATATTTTTAATAGGAGTCATTAGATCCTAGTAACACATCCTGCCAGCCGGACCATGCCGAACCTGCAGTCCTGAAGCCAAGAGCTACTTAAGATTAACCAAATCCTACTAATCTCAAACATGTGCAAATAATATCCACTTAGGAAATCTCATTCAAAGATTATTTCTAGTCTACTTGATACAAAGAATGTAATCAATAAATGCTACAACTGCATAGTGTACAACAAATCTTAAAGAACCATATATATTTCAAAATACTGAATATCTGAATTCAAACATATAAGAGCATTTCTATTCATCTCCAATAAAACAACAATATGAAATAAAAGTTCTATCTCATTTTATATTTATGCTCTTAATTCATGTTACTTATCTTGTTTCTAACCCTAATATTTCTAGGGTTTCTCTCTAGCCCATCTTTCCACTGTATACCTGGCCAGGGTATACATGAAAGAATAGACAAAGTATCTTGATTCTGGTTGATCCAAGTACTCAGATGCCGGGCCAGGATATCCAAATACTCAAATCCCCAGAGCTAACATCATAACATCTCCTATTTGCCACACTTATGACTCTAACTTACAAACTTAATGGTCCCTGACGACTCATCCTAAGCTCTAATACCAAAGCTGTTACACCTCGATCTCACAATTACCATTAATCATGAGATTGGGGCATAAATTGAGGATTTAACGTAATACAAAGATCACCCTTAACTTTTTCTTCTTTTTCAAACTCTTTATTTTCTAGCATTGAACCACATAAACTAACTTTACAAGGGAATCTAAACATTGATTTCTCTTATCTGATTTCAACAGTAAAAATGCATGTGTGAACATTCATTATGTTTCTCATACTTTTAAGCACGTAAGACTTGTTGATTTGCATATATTACTAAAAGAGGAATAATGTTATACATCATCATTTACAACTCTCTCTTATTTCTTTACAAGGACCTAGAGTGACAAGGACCGAATGAACTTAACTATACTCAGACTTAACTCTTGTGGCAGATCTACTCTGATGCAATGATATCTTCTTCAAGTCCATGTGATTTCCCTAAAAAATGTGAGTAGAGGGGTGAGCCTACCCGCTTAGTGAATGAGTACTTTAAAGAAACATTCAAAAGCATTGATATAATTACTGATATACTTTTGAGCAATTGATATCGATTATAACAATAGTGAGCTTTAAAGAGTCTAATAATTGACAATCATAAATATGGTAGGATACTCTAAATATCTATAAGAGTGAATCAATATATGAAATGCTTGATCATAAAGAAAACTAATAATTCAGAAACATATAAAGAATAATTGAATAACTGCACACACTTATTTGACCTCTCATTCATTTTATTATGCCCTGATCATATGCAATGTACTCTACATATGAAGACTCGTAGTGCACTACGATCACATCGTACAAGACTTAGCGGACACACCCGGGAAATGCTAAGTCTGATTACTCTCCTAGTCTGCAATAGGGAAATGGCTCTCTAGCCTAAATTGGACTCCTCCTCTAACTTGAGCACACATGCGGAGAGTCAAACCACCTCTTGTCTTTTCTGTACTCTAGTGCCACCATGACTTCTGGTTGATGTTGGACACTGCAAACTATAATTTAAGGAGACTTCTACTAGGGCTTCATCCCCCGTGCCACCTGATAGCACGTTTCGACCCCCGTATACTAGACGCTACCAGGGTTAGGTCATTTCACCCCTAAGGTGCAGACCTCACATAGGATTTCTACGGTGTTCAGGGCTCCTAAGTCTATTATTTTATTATTCCTAGAAAGCTCTTTTCTACATTGTACCCTTCTCTTACTTATACCTGACTCTGGTATCTCTATGGTGTCGCATCTACTTATTTGAAGTTATAATACAACATGTATATCATTCTAAACTTGGTAGAGCAGTATATTCAAAACACTGTAATATACTGAGTAATCAACATACTATACATGCAGGCAGACTAAAATTCTTAAATAAACAGATTTCATGTCCACTTGGCACATACACACTAGAATCGTGCATATCAGCCCAAATCTTGAGTTGTGCATCTCATAACTCAATTAAGATTTAATTACTTATCATGGCAAGAATTATTAATAATAACTGAGAACATGGATATCACAATACTTGATTCATTGAACACCCTACCCTTAGGGTTTCATTTAATCACCACAAATGCTACAAAGAAAGGTGTAATACATCTATCACGTACTTTTCAAATCTTTAAAATACATGATACCTGGGATCTCAATCCCTTATCACATTATTGGGAATTCTCATCCCTTCACATCATTATCATAAATACTGGATCTGGGTATTCAAACCCTTAGATCATCACATAGCATTGTTACCTCTATAACAAGTAACCATTACCTCTAGGTCTTTAGACCAAGGTATTCATTTCACTGGTTGTATAAGTATTCACAAGGCTATCACACATCTTGTCACCTCTCACTAGGCAACAACTTATTCACATGGCTCCCATAAAGATTTCATGCGACATAAACATTCATTGAATAAAGACTAATATCAAAAAATCATATAAAATCAATATATGTATGAAACCTTGGAACTGAGTTGAATTTGGGTTTCCATGTCATTCACTAGGATATCATGTATCAATAATAACTTTGAATAAATAAAGTCTATCATGTCAAGAAAATCCCTTGAAATGGATTTCACGATATCTATTCGCAAATATCCAACTTTCCTCGCATCTAGGGTTTCACCCTCTTTACTGAGATATCAAACAAACACTATTCACTTTAAACAAAATCTAAGATATTATCTGACATATATGTACTATGAATTTAGATAAACTATCATTCATAACTAAGGGGATCTAGATAAGCAATTTTCTCTATTTACTTATACAACAAATTTCAGTCATAGACAAATTCCCTATATTTCACTCTACGACTACTTAGGGAATTCTCATTAGGATGTATTGTATACATTTCTAATATGATTTTATCATCTGAACTTCATCCAAATAGAAGAATAATCCATTTCATATCATTTTGCAACAACTTAGAACAAATAAACAATTCAAGGTTTGTAGTCGCATACTAGTAATTAAAGATTATGGATGAATTAACTAATTTTCGTGCAATATACTATTTAAAGGAAGTTCCCACTCACCCTAAGGTGTGAAAACACCTTTAAAATGTAGCTCATCCCTAAAAATCTCGATCTCATATCAAATATTAGCAATTCACCCAATTCTTCTTCTTTTCAACTCGGAAATCCAAAAAATGAGGGATTATGAAGAAAAAGTGAGAAAAGGGGAAGTTTTGATACCATTTTGGATCAAATCAGAAGAGGGATGGAATTTTGACATGTGAGAGAATATTCACCATGAAACTATATCCAAAGAAGCTAAACTTACATGGTTTCATCATTCCTCTGACCGCAAAACCCTAGGTCAGCATCTCCATCAATTTCTCCTCTCAAACGCTAACTCTCTCTCTCTAGGATTTTATTTCTCTAGATTGAATCACAAATTATGAGAGATCCTTGTATTTTAGGTTGACCATATAGAGCACTTGAGCTGCTTGGGTTAATTGCACATTGACCCCTCACTAAACTTTTTCTTATTTCAGCAGATTTTTCTGTCATAAAAAGGTTTATGTAAATTCGTGTATTTCATAGGTCAAACCTTCTCTATAAATTATGATAATTTATCAGGTTGTGTATTATTAAGTTACAAAGCTTTAGTTAAAATTTGAGACATTCCAAGCTTCCATTAAATAACTAAAAATCAAATAGTGCACTGCTATCTAGAATTCTGTAGAAATGTTAGTTATTGTAATTCGTCTACTGATAAGGTCTAAACGCATCCAAAAATTATGAAAATTTTACAAGTTGTTTATGATTGAGTTTCAGATTTCCAGTTAAATTTCAGATCATTTGGAGTTACCAATAAATAACTAAAAATAAAACACTACACTGCTGAAAAACACTCTGCCAGCATTTGTGTCGAAGTATAGTTCGACCGAGAACCACATTCAAAGAACACTCAAATATTCTGATATTTTTGTCCAATATGAATGATTGAGTTATCCATATCATAACCAAAATTCAATTAAATACAAAATTTGTAGAAAATATGAAAAATTATTTACCACACTGTTATCCTGATCAAATTCCATACTCATGTACCATCAAAACCCTAATTTCAGCCAACTAGGGTTTATATTTCTCAAATCCTAATTTCTCAAACAATAGAACACTTAACATTCTTATTAGGTTTAAAACATCATAATTGAGTTATCATCATTTATTAGATTTAAGCAATGATCAATCCAATTAAGCATATAATCATCCAGGTAAACCCTAGTTTACCAATTAAGCTCAGATGCAGTCATAACAACTTTAGAGGCATGAGTCCTTTGATTGTTTCTCAGAGAGCAAATGTCAACCTACAATCTGTGATGAGATCTCTGGAGTCGCTGTTGAGGCTGTGCAGATAGCTTTCGTGGTGAAGACCAGGAGCTGCACAGCCACCGTCTAAGAGCAACTAGTTAACAGTTGCAAAGAAGTACATTTTATCACTCGACTTGCTATAGGACCAGGTATAACTTACTAAAACTAGCCTTCCTATTTCATAATAATTGACACAATCTTGATGTTTTGGAAATAAGGATAGATAAAAAATTTGTTTCCACTTCTATACTATGTGTCCGCATTTCCCAATAATGGTATCAGAGCCACGTCAATTTGCTATGTTTTAGGATAATCAATATGATCAGATTTTTAGTTTTATCATTTATTTATTGCATACGATGCGAATATTTAAACTACTCTCATATGTGTATCCGGGTCAAAGACCACATAATCCCAAACTAATATATATATATATATATATATATATATATATATATATATATATATATATATATATATATATATATATATGGGCCCATCTTTATTGCCCGCGCGGGTAGCTACCTGCTCACCCTTTCGATCACTTTTTTTCAAAAAATAAATTTCCAAAATTGTAGAGGACTATTTTTTCTAGCTCTCCAAAAAATTTGAGCCAAAAATAATATCATTTGCCCCTCCAAAATCAAAAAATCCGTCCTTATATATATATGCTGTATATTTTGTACAGAGTTACTTTTTTGGCCAGCAAAGTTACTTTTTTGACACCATAGTTACTTTTTTTATAGCAGAGTTATTTTCTTAGCTAGGAGAGTTACTTTTTTGGCTACAGGGTAGCGAAACTCCATGCTACCCGCGCGGGCAATGAATGAACATATATATATGCAATTTACACGCGTTGCCCTAAAAGCGACTTTGATGGTGGATGTGTAGCGTGGTTATGGACAATACTTTTTATCTATGTTTGGTTGGATGGTTTGGTTCATGTTTATCTCGGTCTGCGTACTGAGCCTTTACCTCCCTCTTCCCAATGTAAAGTTAATGCTTTCCTACCTCTGCTCCCCTCAAATGTAACTTGAGGTTTCTCTTATTCAATGTAATAAAGTAATAACAGGATAGCTTTCTTTCTTGCAACAATGAGGATAATGATTATCGTCAGTTGAGACGACCAGTTTGTGAGACGAACTGACTATCTGGAGGACCGTGCAGGATAGAACAATGGAACTAGATGACCACCTGGTGGGCACAACCGACCGTCTAAAAGAAGTCCAAACATCGATTGGATAGGAGGCCAACCGACCGTACCAGTGGGCCCATCCTGAAATGACTACCACCAAACCGACAGCAAAATCATCACTAATTATTGCATAATAATCTTGAGCATCAGATTAACAAAAATCACTAAAAATTAAAACTATTTTGGAAAGAGATCCATTTCAAAACTTTATATAGATGGCGGTTGTGGGGAGCGAAGGGGTGTGTGGAGTGCAAGGGGTGCGAGGGGGAAACCGCGGGGGAAGAGGCGGAGGAATGACAAACGAAAGAATTTCCGGTGGTAACAACGATCAACGGGGTGTCGAAGATGAAGAGGGAGACCGCACCCTGGAGGGGGGAGGAGAAAAGATCGGGACAAAGGGTCAGGAGGACCCGACGGCAGGACTACAACGGGGGTTAGGGTTTCGGCGCCGTTGGTGGGAATCAATTTCCAGTTTGTTGGGATGAGCGAGAACATAGAGGATGGGGCGACTGTAGAGAAGGAAAGTGGGGCGAACGACGTTGTTCGTATACAAACTCAATAGTCGACGCTCTCAATGGAACAACAGGTGCCCTCGGCGGTGGGGGACAATGGTATGGTGGTATCTGGATAGACTAGAGAACAGGGAGGATGCATGCCTTCCGAACAGGCTGGCAAACAGGGAAGAAGCAGGCCATCGTTCAGTGAGGTCGTAGGGGGCAAGGACGCTAGCGCGGAACAACTAGGTAGACAAACCACATTCTTCCTTGAAAGACTATTCCAAGACAGGCTTGAACATGAGGCAGTGGAGTTAACGCAAGTCGATGGGGCCCCGACTATCTTTATCAACCCAGAAGTGGAAGATGAACTAGCCAAACCGTGGAGGTTTGCGGTTGTGATCAGGCTACTGGGAACTGATGTAGGGTTCATGACCAAGAGAGATCATATCAAACTACTATGGAACCTTAAGGGATAGTTTAATATGTACTAGCTTGATAAAGGACACTATGTTGTTCAGTTGTCGTGCAGAGATGATTATGATCTGGCTATGACAGGTGGGCCATGGAAATTATTTGGGTGTTTCCTGACAGTGTGGGACTGGTTCCTGACGTTCAAACCAACTGAGTTGATGCCCCAGAAAGTGGTAACATGGGTTCAGATCTTGGACTTACCATTACACCTTTATGAGACCACCCTATTCGAGTATATTGGATAGGCATTGGGAAGGCTTATCAAGGTGGATAATCATATGGCGTTCAGGACGAGAAGCAAGTTCATGATATTTGCTATTGAAGTTGACACTACCAAAGTTCTGCACCCAGCCATACTGATCAATGGCGAGGAGTACAAAGTTGAATACGAGGTCACACCTGAAAGCTGTGCATTTTGTGGGAGGATAGGCCATAGTGAGATGTACTGTAGGTCTAAACAACAGCGAGAGACCTGAGAGGAGGGTCAAACGGTGGGAAACGGAGAGAAGGACCAGAATGAAGAATGGACATATCAAAGAGGGAGAGGCCCTAGGCAGAGGAGGAATCACATATTGGAGAGGCATCAGACTAACGCCATGGATATACTAGTGGCAAGTAATATGTTCGAGAACCTAGTTTTCGAAGAAGATGAGGAAGACACTACCACCGGGAATGGGGGTGCGGAGCATGAAGCAAGAAAAGACAAGAGTGTTGAACGGACTGCCAAGATATGGAGGAAAAAGAAGAAAGTAACCAACCGTAGTAAAGGGAATTGTGCTAGCACTGCAGCGGATAAAGAACAAGTACAAGCGCATATGGCCACCAGCAATGAAACTAGTGGTAATGACGGGAATCACTCAACAGTTAGCCCAGACATTGACGAGGTAATAGAGGTTATAGAGCAAGACACTGTACATACAGAGGCTACCAGCAAGGAGAAGGAGAGCCTTGAGATCCGGGTGGAGGACGCTGAGGAGGTTGCGAGGAAGCTGACTGAGGACTCAGGTAGTAGGGACTCGAGCAACAAAGGCAATGAGGCTACTGACAGTACCATGCAGATCGAGACCATTGAGGTAAACCCGAACAGGGAGGAGGGAGAGAAACAAAACAAACAGCAAGATAACCCAACCGGAAATAGTACTGCGACACCCATCCCTCCAGGAAGGAAAATAAAGAGTAGCACATCAAAAGTGAAGAAGCTAAGAACTACACCTCCGTATGAACAACGGAGGAAGATCCCCAAACTCAGTGCACAATCAAATGAGGAGAGATCTAGTGGGAAGATTGCAGGAGGCGTCGTCTGCAAGGGCGCGGAGGAAGGAGATCAATGCTAAACCCACAACCACTTCCTTGTCTAATGATTGACCTGCTATGCTGGAATACTAGAGGAATAGGTAGTGATGATAGAAGAAGGGTCCTCAAAGAGCTAATTTCTATGCATAAACTGAAAATTACAGTGGTGCTTGAGCCAAGGATCAACAGTGATGCTGCGGTTCAGACCATCAATCAGCTTGGATTTTCCAATTCTCATCGGGTGGAGGCGAGAGGTCATGCAGGGGGCATATGGGTCTGTTGGGATGATGCTCGTTGTAAAGTTGAGATCATCAATAGCCATAGACAGTTTATCTCCTGTAGAGTGAACAATGAGTGCGTCATTTCCTTCATTTATGCCAGTCCACACATTGGTACTAGGAGTTTGCTATGAAAACATCTGATCAACATGGGAAACCAATTCAAGGATCCTTGGATCGTGCTTGGTGATTTCAACACAACGATCAACCCGGACTAGAAGAGTGGTAGCAGCCACTACAACTACAGAGAAGCTGAGACATTTCACCATACTTTGTTGGAAGCTGACTTGACAGACCTTGGGTTTTTGGGCATGAAATATACGTTCCGCCACGGAGTGCTGCAGGACAGGTTAAATACAGCAACAACCAATTTTGAGTTCCTTCGAAGGTATCCCAATGTTAAAGTAGAGCACCTACCTCAGTTGAGATCGGACCACTGCCCCCTGTTGGTTCGATTCCCCCACCCCCTGCTTACCAACACAGGTTCATCACCCGTGCATCTTGGAGGGACAATACGGAGTTCAAATCACTGATTAATAACATCTGGGATCACAACAAGGATTTTAACATAGTGATGCAAGCAGCGAGGGCAGACATCTTACATTGGGACAAAAGCTACATAATGGAACAACGCAAACAGAAGGATCGGCTTATACAAAACATCAATAGACTCCATATGGACCTGACAATGCAGTATAATTCATATATCAGACAACTTATGTAATGACATGCAGGCAGAACTAGACAATATTCTTAGACAGGAAGAGATCGATGTTAGACACCATACCCGTATTCATTGGTTGAAGGAGGAGGACAATAACTCAAGCTATTTCCATGCCATCGCCAATCAGAGAAGGCGCAAGAATATTGTGATGCAACTCAGGGGAGCAGATGGAAATTGGGTTACTGATGTAGAGGAGTTTATGGCCATAGTGTTAGCTATTTCGATGAGCTTTGACGGTGCCGAACCAGAAAGTGTTGCCTAATGTACAAGCCTTCCCGAGGAGGTTCAAACCAAAATACAGTACTGCTTATGTGAGGTTGGGAGGTAGTACTACTGACGAAGAGATTGTTGCAGTTGTTAAGGCTTTGAACCCAGTCAAGGCACCCAGGCCTGATGGGGTTAGCGGGGACTTCGTCCAGTTGCACTGGAGCACAGTTGGACAGAGTATTACGAGAACGGTCAGGGAAGTGATTTCCTCAGGGACAATTCTGGCTAAAATGTGTAAATCAACAATAATCCTCATTCCCGAAGTGCCAACGCCTGAAAGATGTGACCACCTTAGACCGATCACCTTGAACAACGTAGTGCAGAAAATCATATCTAAGGTAATTGTGGAGAGATTAAAAAGCCTGATCCCAGAGTGGATCTTGATCAATCAAAGCAATTTCGTGCCCGATAGACATATCATGGATAATATAGCCATTGTTCAGGAGCTTATAATGTGATGAAACGGAAGAGAGGAGCGCATAGCATGGCCATTAAAGTTGACCTCACTGAAGTTTATGATCAGATGTCATGGGACTTTGTGCTTGACACCATTACAAGGACTGGGATACCTATGAACATTATCAATTATATCATGTGCTCTATAAAAGGAGGAGAGACATTGATTGTTTAGAATGGCAAAGCCTCGGGTATGCTCATAGCCAGCATGGGGCTTCAGCAAGGAGACCCTCTATCGCTTTATCAGTTTGTCTTATGCTTGGAAAGGCTATCCCAACTCATTGAGCTAAAGGTACAGAACGGCAAATGGAAACCTGTAAAAATGGACAGGAATGGGCCCACTGTCTCTCGTGTGTGTTTCACTGATGATCTCATTCTTTTTTCACAAGCATCTACAAAAAATATAAAGCCAATTCTAATCTGCTTCAAAGAGTTTGAGGCTGTGTCTGGACAAACAGTGTCACACTCAAAGACTAGAGTTTTCTTTTCTAAGAGCATGAACAAAAGGATAAGGAGGAAAATAAAGCACATCTGTAATTTACAAGCTACTGATGATTTGGGGAAGTACTTGGGGGTCCCCATCCTTCACAAGAGAGTGGACAAGACCACATATGTGGAGGTTTTGGAGAAAGTAGAAGGGAGGACTGCTGCGTGGGCTGCTAGAAGCATGTCCTTGGTAGGTAGGACATTCTTAACAAAAGCCACTCTTGTGGTGATGCCAACTTACGTGATGCAAACAACACTGCTACCGGCCCGACTGTGTGATAGAATAGACAGTATTATTAGGAGGTTTGTCTGGGGGGGGTTGTCATAAAGCCAACCCAATGGCGCTAGTGGCGTGGGATAAGGTTACTTGTAGAAAAGAAGATGGAGGACTGGGAATTAAGAGCATGAGAGAATGAAACCAAGCATTACTATACAAGCAAGCATGGGAGATGAGCACAAATCACAATTCGGTTTGGTGTAAAACCATGAGGAGGCATTACGAGAAGGCGATTAATGGAAAATGTTCTCATCTATCTAGGCATGGCAGAACGGCAATAGCGGCGAGACCATTTATTGAAGAGAATTCCTATATTATCCCCATGAATGGGCGTAGCATCAATGTGTGGGAGGACGGGTGGTGGAGGGACGGGCCGCTACTGAAACATCATACTAGCCGTCCAATACCTGTCGAGCTTGCAGACCTGAAAGTTTGTAGTTTGGTTAATCTGGAGGAGGATTGGGACGCCAAATTCCTTGAGGACTGGCTGCCCACGCATCTAGTCAGTGACATTATGCGATTGAGATTCCCGTCCAGTCGGGATGGAGAAGATGTCCGCATATGGCAGTATACAACAAATGGAAACTACTCAACCAAGACTGCATACAAGGCGTTGAGAACTGGTAAGGGGCTACCTACTAATGGGAAATTGATGGAGGTTTGGAAGGCTACTACTGCACATCGATATAAGTCATTTTCTTGGCTGATGATGCATGAAGCAATTCT
The DNA here is from genome assembly GCA_963693085.1 of Alisma plantago-aquatica. Classification (NCBI taxonomy): domain Eukaryota; kingdom Viridiplantae; phylum Streptophyta; class Magnoliopsida; order Alismatales; family Alismataceae; genus Alisma; species Alisma plantago-aquatica. The sequence continues at coordinate 148,773,875 of OY856412.1, read as the reverse complement.
CACTAACAAGAGGAGGGTCCAGTGACAGCTAGCCCAGAGTAGCTCTTACACCCACTGCAATTCTAAAGAGGAGACTACAATCCACGCTATTAGAGATTGCCAGTATGCGAAAGAGGTTTGGTTGAACCTATTGACAGTTGGGAATAGCCAGAGGTTCTTCGAGGAGCAGGATATTAGAGAATGGATCCACCAGAAGCTTCAGGATGGTGAAGAATCTACTTGCCTCTTTCTCACTGCTTGTGCGCACATCTGGTTTTGTCAGAACTGAAATATCTTCGAAGGTGAAAGGAGACACACATACCAGCATGTCAACCACATTAGAAAGGAGTGGAGAGCGTAATTGGAAGAATTTCACATACCACCGAAGGAACTATGTGCAACCGATAAGGTCAGGTGGGAGGGATTGGGACCTTCGACCACCAAGATGAATTGTAATGCTGCGGTGAAGGAGAGGAGAGCGGCCAGTGCTGTTGTAGCATGGGACAGTGAGGGGAAATGGCTGGGAGGCTTGGTCGAGAACACTAAAGGTGAGGATGTGGTTGGTGCTGAACTAAATGCGATTTGTATGGCCATGGAGTTGGCTAGTCTTAATAACTGTGGGTTGGTCGTTATTGAATCAGATTCACAAACCGCAATAAGATTAGTGTCCAAAGACAAGGAGAAGAATCCTAGATATGTGAAGTATCTGTCCAAGATAGAATATCTGCGGAGACCTGAATGGAGAGTGACTTATATCGCTAGAGAAGGTAATTCTGTTGCGGATGGGTTAGCCAAATTTCACTTAAAAACAACTTTTGGTCTAGGGGGTATACCACCCACCTACTGAGATTTGTAATCTCATAGCTAGGGACCTTTGTAATGGTAGTAGTACTACCATGTTTAATGTTGATTGCATGATTAATGATTGTAATTTGATTTTTTTGCTTGCAAGAGGAGGGCGGGATGAATAAGATTGCCTCCTGACTTCTTCAAAAAAAACTTTATATACATTGGGTTCACATTATACATACACTGTACCATCTCATCTCGAGGTTAACATATAACAATTGCTTTGTCAAAACATATACTAAAGCAACATCAAACCTCAAGGCATACAAGCCAAAATCTTAGATTGTTCATAAAACCATCACGTACTAAATCCAAGGACCTGATAGTACATAGACGACACATAGGACTTCTATCTACAAGACACGATAGACAGTATACTCAACCTGAGATGTTACTGCTGTTGTTGTCCTTCCTCTGTAGAATGGTCTCTACCTCCCCATACATGTCCACCTAAAAATTATGGATCCCAAGGGGTGAGACAATTGTCCCAACGAGTGATATAACTCTCCGCCAATAATGTTATTATCACAGGTAAATAATATTAAACCGAGCAGAGATTCTTTTATATTACTAAGCAAGGTTAATCGTTGTGGATAAGTAGATTAAAATATTTCTCTTCTTTTAAAGCATTGTAACTGTCTATGATAGGGCAATAATCATTTATTCACTTTATAGGTTATATGTAAACATGTGTAACATTTACCTATCATACTATATCAACATCTCAAGCTTATCCTGTGATAATATTATCATGATATGACATCCATGAATCATTCTCATTTCTATCTGTTGGCCTCAACCATTCTTCTAGCCAGGTATCAGATTGTACTAATCATGTGAATATACATCATTATGTTCAGCCAGGTATTGGATGGTACCAATTCTGAGATCACAACCAGGTATTAGATTATACCAATCCTGATAGAGTTTAGCTAGGTATTGGATTGTACCAATCCTGAGATCATAGAGTTCAGCCAAGTATTGGTTTGTACCAATCCTGAGATCCTAGAGTTCAGCCAGGTATTGGATTGTACCAATCCTGAGATCACAACCAGGTATTGGATTATACCAATCCTAATAAGAGTTCAGCCAGGTATTAGTTTATACCAATCCTAAGATCACAGAGTTCAACCAGGTATTGGATTGTACCAATCCTGAGATCACAGCCAGGTATTGGATTATACCAATCCTAATAAGAGTTCAACCAGGTATTGGATTGTACCAATGTAAAGACCAAGTCTCTACTATTAAACATGATAAACAAAATCATCAATTGTGTAGCAGCGGAAATTTAAATCTTGACTTTATTCAAAATGTATAAAGAGTACATTACAAAATTTCCATAAAGGAAGTACAACTTTATACAAACATAGGATCTAGGTAGAGGAAGACTACACTAATACAACATTGTCTCCAAACAAAACAACTTAAAACATAAAAACAACTACGATCAAGCCAACTATATGATCCTTTTCTTCTTATCCTAATCCTTAGCCTTGGGTCTACCAAGCTTCCACTATGCACTCTGATCCTAACTTGGATGGTTGGGGTCATCCAGCAAGAGAGAGATAAAATGTATGGGTTAAAAAGAAAGTATTGGACAAGGAATAACCAACAACATTGCATAATAAAGGATTCTCTATGCTACAAGAGTTTAAGAGAATGAGATAGATATTCAAATAAGAATAAGAGAACTATCATATACAATCACCACAATAATAAATCACATAGCATGAATATATTAAGACACAAACTCATCTCAATGTAGGGTGAGGCACCTACCGGACCTCACCAATGGCAGGGGGGACTAAGACCCCAGTGCCTAAAAAGTGGCAGGGGGACTAAAACCCCAGTGCCTAATATATAAAATGGTAGGGGGACTAAAACCCCAGTGCCCGGTAGGGAGACTAAAACCCCAGTGCCCTGTGGGTGGTTTGTACTCATGTACACTACATTGTCATTTGGCCTAAAATACATCATGCTTAAATAATCACTTGGCAGTATAGTGAAAAGTAACAAGATAGCATTGGGAATAAAACCCAAATATTTAATAAACAAGACCATCATAGGTCACAACCACATCTAAGAGTTCCAAGAATTAAAAGAGTCAACAAGCATCAACATTATACAATGTTCCAAATATTTCCAAAAGAATGAGCCACATAGGCAATAACAAGATTACAACATTTCCAAGTAAAGGAGGCAACATATGTAGTAGCATGATTCACATGTTTCAATTGGATGAGTCACAATGGCATAAGAAAAGATAATAAGGCTAGCAAATATAAATGGTGGGGTTGGATAAAAGCCCAACTGAGAGTAGGTGTATTGCACATTATCATCACATTCAAATTCCACAATTAAAATTGGATCCACATACATAGGAGCCACATACCTGTTTTATTTAATTATCATCACATTCACCAATCTGATTGTATCACCATTCCATTTTCCCCTAGTTACAAACATTACACATGTATTAGGTTACTTAAAGATACTTTAAGTGTAAAATGTCCATATTTACAAACCATGGATTAAAACTTTGGATTTTGGGTCTGGAAATAGGTCCAAACGATCCCTAATAATTTTCTACTCGAGAAAACATATTTTATTGTCAAAAACGGAGTTAAAACACTATTATTATCATTTTATAACACTTTATACATTTAAATTGAGGTTTGAATTAATTATCAGAGTTGGGATGGAAAACAGGACTCAAAAACTGGAAATTCGGATTCTACTAAAAAAATGCTTTCCAACGACTATTTATTTGTATTTTTCCGATAACCTAGCGATTTTCTACAAATTAAACAAGATTGACCAATCAGAAATTAGATAATTGCTATGCGAGCCAAAGACCAAAAGGGCAGCGGAAAAAAAAGGCGAACTGAAGAGCACGGAGGGGCAAAATCGTCAAAAACCACTCGGCCTACTTCTACCTTCGGCCAGCGACATGGCGCCGAGGTCCCAACTTGCGAAGTTGGGCAAATCCACATTTCTCAGCCAAATTAAGCGTATCGGTACTCGAAACGTAGGGAATTGAACGAGGAACGCACCTACGGGTTCAATTTCGCTTATGGTTGCTCCTAGCTCCATGAAAAATCTCCGCAAGCTCAGGGTGAACAGCTCCTCGTCACCGGCCACACACACTTCTTCGGACCAATTTGAGTGGATAGAAAGGTTGCTAGGGGGACGACGAAGCTGTGGGGTGTGTTATTTATAGGTGGGGATATCTGTGGAGCCAAAGCGAAGGTAGAGGTGAGGAGCCATGGCCGGCCAAGAATGGCGTTTCATCTATGATGCACCTCACTGGACGAGTGAGAGCTCAAACGAACCGTAGGGTCGCTATGAATTCAAAGCCGAAGAAATCACTGGATTTGGTGGAGAAACGGGGGAGAAGGAAGGCGAGAAGCCGAGCTGTTAAACTACCCCTGACCGGCGACGGTTCAGAGGAGGAAGATGACGCGTGCGCCGTTGGATCTTGATCCAATGGTCGCTGCTGCGTGCGTCCAACAACTCCTCACATGTGTTACATTTATTTAAATGAATATCATTTAAAACCATATGCTCACTTTATTAAACTCGTATAAAATGGATTTGAGGGGTCAAATGAAGTCCAAAAGCCACCAAATTTTAACCACATGTTCACATTAAAGTCTAGAACAATGATATGCAATTAGAGTCTCGTTTTACTCATTTGGCCCTTAATAAATATATTGTTCATTAAAGTGTATATTAATATATTAAAATGAATGAATTATATGAAAAGACTTCTTTTTATGAAACAAGTGAGTAAATTTCGAGATATTAAGAACATTAAGATTTCAATAATCATTTCTCAATTAAATAACATATTTTCATGAATTAAAAATCATATTTTGAGGAGAGAGAAACAATTAAGGTTAATGTTCTCATACATTCACTTAAATACACATTATTGCTAATATATTTATCCAAAAAGCTCCAAATTAATATTATCTACTTATATCACTCATGAAACTTTATTTTGCATTATTAGCCCTTAATTATTATTTTAAGTGGGTTATTTGTGCAAACACCCCTTTATTATCATAAATGAGGGAAAAAGGTAATTTCAACCTTGAATTGTGCTCAAATTGCACAAGGAGTCAAAAAAGAATATAAAAGAAGGGAAATTTATGAAAAAGGTCCAAATGGACTAGAAGGACAAGAAAACTCAAAAGTGGGTAAATTGCAGGGAAGACCCTGAATTTCAGTATGTTACAACCAATCTTGAGATAATAGAGTTCAGCCAGGTATTGGTTTGTACCAATCCTGATATCTGAGAGTTCAGCCAGGTATTGGATTGTACCAATCCTGAGATCATAGAGTTTAGCCAGGTATTGGATTGTACCAATCTTGAGATCATAGCCAGGTATTGGATTGTACCAATCCTGATATCACATCCATATTGCTAAGGATCCCATAGTAGTTGGGATACCTTTATGTTTCCCTTTCACTTTCATTATGGGATATCAATCCCTTGAATTCATCATTGAATACCACATCACCTTTACTAGGCATTTTACCTTGGGCAAGCCATCATACCTATTCACATTCTTTATGTAATACAAGTATTCCTCTTATCTTATTTAAGCATATTCAAAACACTATATCCCTTATTTGTCTATAAGCATAAAAGCATGTATAACCAAGATTTCATTATTATTATAACCATTTATTATTATGATGATGTTACTGGGTTTCCATTTCCCCTAGTTTATTACCATTTCTTACATGAGACTTTTATACACATCTTGTCATCTCTCACTAGGAAAAAACTATTCACATGGCTTACCAGACCCATTAAACATCTTGTCACCTCTCACTAGGCAACAACTATTCACATGGCTCACAAGGCCCATTAAACATCTTGTCACCTCTCACTAGGCAACAACTATTCACTTGGCTCACAAGGCCCATTATACATCTTGTCACCTCTCACTAGGCAACAACTATTCACATGGCTCACAAGGCCCATTAAACATCTTGTCACCTCTCACTAGGCAACAACTATCTCTAGGTCATAAGACTTAGATAATTGGTATTATATGAAACATCATAGCTCATGCTTAGCTATGCTCATTATCTCATGCTACCAGCATGGTTTCAATATGGTTAGGGTTTCCCTTTATAAGCCAATTGTAGTTTCAAATCATATCATTACCATTCATTAGGGTTAAGGTTTCTCTTTTTAAGCCGATGAGGGTTTTCAAGTACATTCATCAAGAATCACAACCCTAATTCAGACTCCACACATATTAGGAGTATCAATGTATACTCATTACATGAGTATTAAACAAGTATAAGTTTCTCTTTCATCCTCACTAGGATATTGATTACATCATACCCCATTAGGTTGGTTCAATCCTTCTCTCAAGGTACATTAGCCCATATTTATCAAAATGCATTAAACCCTTCATGTCTTAAAGTATCATTTGACATAACATACTACATGTATCACTCAATCAAATGTATTGGATTGAGGTGCTTCCTCCATATCAAGTATAGAGGTGTAGGTATGCTTCCATATAAGTTATAGAGGTGTATCCTCATCATCATATTGTGCATACATATCAGATTACTCAACCTTAGGGGTTTGCATATCGGGTTTCACAACACCATGTTGAATTTCAACATCATATCGAGTTAAGGTATATACTCAACACCATATCGGGTATAAGGTGTGTACTTGACCCCATATCATGCACAAGGTGTGTATGTGTTATTAATATCGTCTATGAGGTGTAAATTCATCACTATATCATGCTAGTGGTTGTGTTCATATCATCATATCGGGTTTCCATACCAAGTTGCCATATCGGGTTGCCATATCAGGTTAGCATATCGGGTTAAACCCTTATGCTCATACTCTTTCATACATTCATGGGATCAATCCTATCATGTGTTGAGTGATAATATAGACAACTGGTTGAACCCTTCATGATTAACCCATTACAAAAAATGATAGGGGTGTGGGGTTCCAAGATATATCAGATTCCATATCACCATCTAGGGTTTCAACACCATATCGGGTAAGAAGTGTATGTGTGCTCACCATATCGACCTTGAGGTGTATGTGCGTGTCACCATATCATGAATAAGGTTTATTCTCATCACCATATCATTATACAGGTGTATAACCATCATTATCTAGGGTTTCAACACCATATTGGGTAAGAGGTGTATCCTTCAACACCATATCAGGTTAGAGGTGCTTCAATCCAACACGGGTTGAACCATGATGATGTCATCATCATAAACCTCTAGAATCTTGTTCTTACTGTTCTATTTCATGTAAAACAGTCCTAGGTTACTACAATAGCTCATGGATTCATCAATTATGCAAGAAAATTCTATTTGAAAGTAAATCATTTAACTACGGCAGGATTGATGGTAAATAATAACATAATTGAGTTCAAGTTATACAACCCCCCTCAAGAGCAACTTCAAAGCTCCAAGATCCAAAGATTCACGTTCCCAAGGTTTAAGATGATCTTATCAAAGGTCCAAGACTTGATTTCCTCAGCCCTAAGCACGATACATCACCACTTTGTGGCTGATATCCCTCACTTGGCCGATATCACTTCACTTGGCCGATGCCACTTTGCTATGGCTGATATCACCTTGCTATGGCCGATACCAGGGATCTATGCATGATACTCCTTCACCTATGCATGATACTAGAACTCTATGCATGATATTTAAGGGCAAGAGGGTGATATATTTCAAAAATTCCACTTATAGGTGAAAGGAAGGGTATATATACTTGAGGTTCATGAAAAATGTGCATATGAGTTGTCATCATTTTAAAGCTACTAGGTGCCACGTGTCCATGCATGGTTGACACATGTCATTGCATGCACTCATATTTATCTTAACATGAAAAACACTTGAGGATAATCTAGAGATGATATTTTGGCCATTAGCTATCTTGTTTGATAAGATATCTCATCTTTATCTCACAAATTATGCAAACTGATACAACTTTTGCAAGGAGCATCTAACTCATCATGGATCACCTCCTTGAGGTGCTTTGCCCATCATGGACAAGGCCAAGAGTCCACAAACCGATATGGTATCCCCTCTATGGCTCCTTGGCCGATAGGCACTCCCATATGGACTCTACAAACCGATACAAGCTCAAATTAGGGTTTTACATGTACCCCTATCTTGGTCTTTCATCACCAAGAGTACCATCACTCATAAATGATTCAAACATGGTGCCTCCTTCTTTATCTATCCTCTAGATGATACTAGGATGGAGTAGTAACACTCTATATGTGTTAATTTGCATATCAACCCTACATTTTGGGTAATTTACAATTTGTACCAGAATTGGTGTACAAGGCACTAACATTATTCAAATGAGTTCAAAATTGGAATTTAGGCTTTCCACAAGCCAAAAACTTGCATCATTCTCTCTCTAATGATGATAAAACACATGAGGTATGTTCAACATATGACATATTGCAATATGACCCCTCATCTTTGGTAAATTGCATTTTGGTCAAAATAAGAGAACATTGCTCAAACGTTATTCAAACAGGACCAAACTTGAAACATAAGTTTGTCACCTAATAAAAAAACACTTTAGAGAATTATATTAAAGTTCTAAGCAACTTATTTAGGCTAAACAAATAAGGCTAGCCCTAAACTAGGTCAGGTATGTTACAAGTTATAAACCCCTAATAAGGTTTTCGTCCCCAAAATCCCAGATGAAGGAAGACAATTGTTATTCATGTATAATATCATCAAGCCTCCTCATAACATCTTAATGTCATGGAGATGCCATAGAACTTTGACCAGCACAAAGTCCTTCCATTCAGAGTTATCATATAATGTGTCATACATGACACATACTCAACTGTCCTTTCCATTATTGACTGTAGAGTTAATTTTGTGTCAGATAACACTTTCTAAATCAAAGAAGTATTATACATACCTTATTTAACTCAGGTGTCAAACGTTACTGATTTGTCACCTTTTCAACTTACAACTTATGTGATAAGATTTTTGACCTTGGGAGTCTTCCATACTCCTCACTTAGTTTAGCATTTCACCTTCAAGGAAAGAACAGAGTCATGTTCTGTCACCCACTAGGAACTACAAGTCTTATCATACATTTGATGTGCCACTCTAATATGCTGACACAACACTAAACTTTCTTGTGACTTACACCAACTATCCCATTAGCTGTTTATTTTCTTATCATAAGGAGAGGATACTTGTCAAAGAAGAACTTATCTCAGAGGTATCTCTAGATGTTATGTATAAACTACCTCAATAGATCTAGATAGGGATATTCTAAGGAATTATTTTTTGCTTGATAATATTTTTCCCAAAATGATTCTACAATTGTTCCTTCAACTCATACATCCTTGCTGATGTCATGTTTATGCGGGGCATAAACCCCTAACATATGGTATCCATACTTCAGTATGTAACTAGACTAATCTCAAAGTTGGCCCTTCTAGGTAACCCAACATTATTCATCTTATCATGAGTCATGTTCTCATTTCTCATATCATTGAAAGTTCTTGGATACTAGGATTCTTTACCTTGGTATCCATTATATGTGCCAAAAACATATCACATCCTCATCATTTCCATCCTCTGTTGTTATTACCAAAACTAAACATATAATAGGACCTTTCTTATCACATATAGTTTTGTTTTAGAACCAGAATCCAAAACTAATTGATACTTTTCAAAGTATCCCGTTATATATGACTTATAATCTATGCATATCAAGTGTCATAAGACTTACTTGATTGTCAAGTTCCTGAAAGGAAAGAATACAAGGAAACATAGTCCTTCTTATCACCCCATCATTATTCAGGGTTGTTTATTAAAGAAAAGAGATTATCACCTTCCTTGAGTACTGTTCATGTGTCATTCAATCTTATTTCCTTTTTGGTTCCTTGCCATCAACATAGGAATTATAAAGATGATTACATGTCATCATCCCTTAGCATTAAAATCATCATGATTACTAGATATGGGTATTCAAACCCTTAGTTCATCACTAAACATTGTTACCTCTCATTAGGTAACTGTTACCTCTAGGTCCTCAGACCAAGGTATACATTATAATAAACAACTTCTTTTGTTTATAAGTTGATATATGATTAACTCAGATTCCTCCGTATATCAATTAGGATGTGGTAGAAATATCCATGCCACATCTTCTACTTCATTATGCTCTTTAGATTGTCTCAAAATGACTACTTGATTAGAGTAATCAAAAGGATAGCAATCTAAGAGTATCATACTTACCTTTCCTTCAATAGATGAATACCTGGACAGGGTATTCAAGAACTGAAATTAGGTAGTATGCATTTGTTTTATATTATGTTTCTTTCTTTTAACATCTCCTTAAATATTACTACTTAGTATCTCAAATTTTCTCTGGGTGTTTCTTTTACATCTCTTCCCTTCCTTCATGAAGAGAGAAATTTCAAAACATTTAAGAGAATATTGGACTGAATAAATTATCATCATTCTTATCTCTTCCTCATGTCCTCATAGGACTAATGAAAGGAAGCTCAACAACAAATACCTTCTTATGATTATCAGATAAAATCAAGAGAAGACATATCAGAATGAAAAATCTCTATCTGACTGTCACCCCTTGTAGTCATCTACCACTTCAGGTTGACTCAAACATAGAGTCTAGCTATTTCATGTTGTTGCTTTTTCCTTTTTACACTATTAGGTTGTAACTTTCGTAAGCCCTGCTGAGTCTGCCTTGGTTGTTGGGTCATTTCCTCCCTTCTTTTTGAATAAAAGGGTTTAGTATGCTTAACATGTCCATATCTATAACATGTCTTATCCTCGTACCATAGTCTTATCCGTCTTATTACCAATGTAGAAGCTAAGTCAGGAGTTCTTATAGGTGGAAAGTTAGGACATTTGCCTTTACTTAGTGACTACTACCCTGGTGTACTAGGCATTTATTGCACTGGTGGTACCAAAATGTTGGCTTTTTAGAACAACTAGGCAAATGTCTCTAGAATTATAGAGACCTTTCCTTAATTCTCAACTTATTGCTCCTCCTTGGCATTGTCATCATAGATGTACTATCTGTCTATACTTATGACAGAGTTTATTTTCTTGCCATATGTTAACCCTTCCCACATTTTCCACTGTTCCAACATGACTATGCCATTCAGGAACCCTTTCATAACCCAAAGTTTCTGTATTGAAGACTGGTAACCTAGGTTGTATTGCTAGTATCCAGTCCACTATATTCATCACTGTTGTCCTAACCTGCCCAACAAGAGCATAAAAAGCAGGATTCTCTATCCTGATTGGGTCAAGATGTGAATTCTCAGGCACTCGTTCTTCTCTTTCCTGATCCCTTGCACCTTCTCCTAGTGCAACAACATTGCTCTTAGCAATGTGTTCCTCATGTTCTCCAGTCATTTTTAAACTTCACTCGTTCTTCTGCATAAGCAGAATTCACTATAGGGTATACTGGAGGACACTATAACAGACTCAACACCTTAGTCCTATGTCTCTGTAGACTCAGCGAACCTTAAGCTCTGATACCAAACTTGAAATGACCGCCACCAAATCGTCACTAATTATTTCGGAATAATCATGAGCAGCGGATTAAAAAAAATCACTAAAAATTAAAACCATTTTGCAAAGAGATCCATTTCAAAACTTTATATACATTAGGGTTCACATTGTACATACACTGTACCATCTCATATCAAGGTTAACATATAACAGTTGCTTTGTCAAAACATATACTAAAGCAACATCAAACCTCGAGGCATACAAGCCAAAATCTCAGATTGTTCATAAAACCATCACATACTAAATCCAAGGACCTGAGAGTATAGAGACGACACATAGGACTTCTATCTACAAGACACGACATACGGTATACTCAACCTAAGTTGTCCCTGCTGTCCCTGCTGTTGTTGTCCTTCCTCTACAAAACGATCTCTACCTCCTCGTGCACGTCCACCTAAAAATTATGGATCCCACAGGGTGAGACAATTGTCCCAGTGAGAGATATAAATCTCCCCAATAATGTTATTATCATAGGTAAATAGTATTAAACTGAGCAGAAGTTCTTTTATATTACTAAGGAAGGTTAATCACTATGGATCAGTAGATTAAAACATTTCTCTTCTTTTAAAACACTGTAATTGTCTATGATAGGGCAATAATCGTTTATTCACTTTATAGGGAATATGTAGAACATGTGTACCATTTACCTATCATACTATATTTGTTACATCCCGATCTCACAATTACCATTAATCATGAGATTAGGGCATAAATTGAGGATTTAACGTAATACAAAGATCACCCTTAACTTTTTCTTATTTTTCAAACTCTTTGTTTTCTCACATTAAACCACATAAACTAACTTTACAAGGGAATCTAAACATTGATTTCTCTAATCTGATTTCAACAGTAAAAATTCATATATGAACATTCATTATGTTTCTCATACTTTTAAGCACATACGACTTACTGATTCACATATATTGCTAAAAGATGAATAATGTTATACATCATCATTTACAACTCTCTCTTATTTCTTTACAAGGATCTAGAGTGACAAGGACCGACTGAACTTAACTATACTCAGACTTAACTCTTGTGGCAGATCTACTCTGATGCAATGATATCTTCAATCCCCATGGTTTCCCTAAAATTTTTGAGTAGAGGGGTGAGCCTACTCGCTCAGTGAATGAGTAAAACAATAATGCAGTCTAAAATACTAAATCATACATTTATCATTCTTGGATAATTGAAATAAAACAAGATAGTAATTTCAAAATTTAAAGACTAGATATTCAAAAACTTACTAATAACATTGATGCCTACATCATTAGAAATAAACAAGTATGGAAATATAATCCTCACTATATTCAATATTTCATTTAAAGAACAACTGTTGTAAAACTGTACCCAAATCTTTCTTAACCTTTCTTACTTATGAGAAACTCTTTAAACCTATATGAACATATTTTAGCTTATGCCCTGATCATATGCAGTGTACTCTACATATGAAGACTTGTAGCGAACTACGATCTCACCGTACAAGACTTAGTTGACACACTTGAAAATGCTAAGCCTGACAACGTCGCTGGTCTGCAACAGGAAAAATGCTCTCTCGCCTCGGCACACCTATTATGTCATAAAAACTGGACTCCTCCTCTAACCTGAGCACACAGGCAGAGAGTCAAGCCACCTATTGGCTTTACTGTACTCTAGTGCTACCAGGATCTCTGGTTGATGTTGGACACTACATTCTGTATTTTAAGGAGACTTCCACCAGGGATTCATCCCCCGTACCACCTGTTAGTACGATCCGACCCCCGTATACTGGACACTGCCAAGGTTAGGTCGTTTCATCCCTACGACGCAGACCTCTCATAGGGAATCTATAGCGTTCAAGGCCCCTAAGTCTATTATTTTATTATTCTTGGAAAGCTCTTACTATATTGTATCTTTTCCTTACTTATACTTGACTCTGGTATCTCTATGGTACCACATCTATTTATTTGAGATTTATAATACAACATGTATATCATTCTAAACTTGGTAGAGCAATATATTCAAAATATTGTGATATTCTGAGTAATCATCATACTATACATACAGACAGACTAAAATTCTTAAATAAACAGAATACATGTCAACTTGGCACTTTATATACTAGAATCATGCAATTGAACTTCTTAATACAATGATAATACTGAACTGAATGCTTAAAATATTGTTTACCCTTTTCTTAGGGTTTCTCCTTACTCATACACATATAGCACTTCTCATGTATTCAAACATATATCATGTCTACTAATATAAATGTTCTCATTCAACATTTCTCACATTTATGCATGGCATTGATAACATACCTATCTAGGGCATGTCATATCTCTCCACTTGTAATAGCATAACAACATATGCATTTCATGACAAGTATTTGAGTTAGAGAATCCAAATCTCATAAACAAATCATGTATGCATATAAGATAATATTCAGATAAAATCCCACAATATCACATGAATCATTTCAATCAGCCATTTACTACTAAATTTGATATGTATACTTGTAAAAGCATACTAGATTGGGTTTCCATCCTTGATTACTTGCTATTCATAGGATATGTATTGTGAAAATCAGAAACTCTATTTGTCCATATATCAAATCAAAGAGATCAAACATGTAGAATTATATGCACTAGGAACATAGGTAAGATCATATAAGCATAAATCCGAATTTCAGCTATAATGTTGTTCAAGCACCCGAATAACTTGACAATTCAGATCTTCAGAAGATTCTCAATAAACTTCTTAATTCTATAGTATTCAAGATACATGGATATCTATATCCATGTCATCATATAAACGTTTTCAGATCATAGTTGGAGCATGAATTGAAGTATTCTATAAACTGAATTCAAGATCAGTTCTTTTCATTTATTGTCATCTAGGGAGAAATTGAGAATATAGATTAAAACCATCTAATTGAGTACAATTGACTAAAATATTCTTTTACCCACTCACCATAAGCTGTAAAACACCTTAAAAATGCAGATCATCCCTGAAAATCTCGATCTCATATCAAATCCCTAGCAATTCACCCGATTCTTCTTCCTTTCAACTCAAAAACCCTAAAAATGAGGGATTATGAAGAAAGAGTGAGAAAAAGGGAAGTTTTGACACCATTTCAGATCAAATAAGAGGAGGGACGGAATCTTGACATGTGAGAGAAGATTCACCATGAAACTATATCCAAAGAGGCTAAACTTACATGATTTCATCATTCCTCGGACCGCAAAACCCTAGGTCACACTAGTACATAACCGGCCTTTAGTGTCGGTTATTTAAGGCCTTTAGTGTCGGTTTCTAAGCGAAACCTATGTGGGCGCCGCTAAAAGCCCAACCTTTACACGTCGGTTCTCAAACCGATGCCACAACCCTTCGCGCACCACCAAAAATGTGCCAAAAGTGCGCCACCAGGGGGTATAGGTGTCGATTATCCGCTTCGAAACCGACACTATTGTAAACATATATCATCGGTTTTATATAGATATTCGACACGTATTTTATGGCCTCATTAGGGAAATCGACGTCGGTACTAGTATGGAAATTGACACTGTAACCGTATGTCGTCGGTTTTATACAAATAACCGACACCTATGATTTGATTTTTTTTTCTGTCAGTCTGCAAACCTGCTGTGGCTGGTCGCAGAATGAGAAACCTGCAGTTCAGTTATGAACTGCAAGTTTTACGACATCCATTGATATCAGCCAACAACATGCCACAAACCTGCAAAATTAACATGATGGACAAATTATTATATATGTGATTCACACTCATGTATAAGAAATTTAATTCATATTATTTTTTCATCACATGTAGAAACATTCATGTATTGATATTTTCACACACATATGAAAATTCATAAAAATTCATTCACATTCACACAAAATTAATTATGAGAACAAAGTTATTTTATTCATCATCATCATTGTCATCATTGTCATCAAAATCATATTGAAAAATTCCCACTCTTTGCAGGGCTTTTGCCCAATCTTCTCTTACAACATCTAATTCATCTCTCGTATAGGGAGCATGTACATCAAAACGCTTTGCACCTGTGTTGAAGTCCTCAGTTTTAAAGACCTACAAAGAGAATGACGTACATACATAATTATAATAATATATAATAAGATTCATATATTTCATATTATCTAACGAGACTATGTATAATACCTGTTGTATGTTATCAATTTCTAGTACAACATGTTTGATGATTAGGTCCATAAATTGCATCACATAGTAGGCACATGCCCAGCCGTTGTCTTGTGTAGCACACTATAAATTGAAACATACAAAATATACAAAAATACAAATAAGCACACTTCACATAAATAATATATACATTGGAGTCAGGAAATTACTTTCACATTCTTCCAAATGAGTGTCAGATTTTTTTTCCTGGGGACCTTTCCTCCAGCTTTTTTGTACTCTTGTAAAGCCCTATATATGTTAATGTAACACATTAAATTACATAATTAAATAGTAATGCAGTAACAGATGTTAACAGATATAAAAATATAAAATATTTCTCACGAGAATAATGACCTTTTAATTGCATGTCCATATACATCCAACTCACTCCCCGCAAGATCTAGATAATAGACGGTGAATGTCTTGGGGACAATAACTAATAACTCCCAATGCTTAGAATTACAGGTAAGAAAGTAGAAAATTAATAACTCAATATCTGTAATAAAAATGTAATTTGCTTAAGTCCAAATTACAAGCAAAGTAAACTTACTCGACATTGAATGGAGCTATTATCACCGTCTTATTATTTTTACCAAAATATTCAAAAGCATCACAGCAGTATGAAGTAACTGAACCAGGGTCTGTATCTACAAGACTATGTTGACCTAGAGGTTGTACATTACCTATATTTTGATAATGACTTAACCATTCCATTCATATGTATCTAACATGTGCGTTAAAGATTGTTTGCAGACATTAGGTACATGAAAAGGATCACATATACAAGCCCTAGAATGGGCCAAGTGCAAGCCAAATTGACTACAAGTGTGCAATTTAGGATTTCCATGTAAATCACCTTAGAACATAAATGTAATCACTTGTAACGATGAATATGCTTGTAACTTAGAAGAGAAAAATGTTTGGGACAAAATTCACCAAGTTCTAATCACTTTTATTGCAAATTAGAAAATCCATTTCAGGCACTTGGTCGGTCGAGTTTCCCACCCTGAAACTCGACCGATCATCCTGAGTCGATTTTCTGAAGATTGCAATCGGTTGAGTTGTGCACTCACAGAACTCGACCGATTGGGTAGTAGGCCAATTCCAGTTGGAATGGTTGGTCGAGTTTCCTCAGGACAAACTCGACCGATCAATTCAACATCGAATTGCCTGCTACCTGATCGGTCGAGTTACACCCATTGATACTCGACCGATTGCACTGTACGGAGTTTGCAGAAAAAGTAATATGACCGTTGGTGAATTGTTTTGGGAAAAAATATAGCCGTTTTCTTGAAGGAAAAATGACCAATTATGCACCCAAGTGTCCCACAACATAAAGGGCCACCCTCAACTATAAATAGAACCCCTTGGACTTCATTCCAAGCTGCTCTTCCATTGCAAACTTGGTTCTAGCTTAGTTGAGAGTATTCCAAGCCCTTGAGCCCCTTTCTCTCTCTACCTTCAAGACAAATTCGTGAGTGAGATAGGTTCCTTTGTATGAGAGATATCCTTTGTGCTATGTAAAGCTCTCTCCTCCTTCTTCCCACTTCCAAATCAAATAGAAGATTGATTGAAGCTTCTTCCTCAAGTGAAAGAGGAGTTGCTGCTGTTCTTCTTCGAGTGAAGGGGAAGATGTGTTGCTGATCTTCTAGAGTGAAGATTGATCGTTGCTCCATCTCCCTTGGTGAAGGGAAAACGTGGGCAAGCTCTCCAAGTGAAGGAGAGGTGCAAGGCAAGCTCAAGTAAGATAGGTAATTCCTGCAAGGCTGAAGACAAAGGTGAGATTGGGTAAGTCCTTTGTAGAAGGCTGAAGAATCTCACTTTGTGGGTAAGTCCTTGGATAGGTTGAAGATCTTAGCTTGTGTAATTAAGCCCTTGGTTGTGTGGTTTATGTTTCTTGTAATCTTATCGTG
This sequence comes from Alisma plantago-aquatica, assembly GCA_963693085.1. Taxonomy (NCBI): domain Eukaryota; kingdom Viridiplantae; phylum Streptophyta; class Magnoliopsida; order Alismatales; family Alismataceae; genus Alisma; species Alisma plantago-aquatica. The sequence goes on along the minus strand of OY856412.1, from coordinate 148,756,346 downwards.
ATAAATAAGAGGATCAAGTTGCAAATCCTAGAGTCTAACCAACTCTAGGTAGTGGACTGACATAGCTCCTAAGTTTAGGATGTGGAACCACTCTAAACCACCTGTCCAAGTGCATGATAGTCATTATCTCTTATCCTTGCTTTGTATGCTAGAATAGGATATCAAATTGCTTCTTGCATTAGTTTTTACACTTCATTTAAATTGGTGGTCTAATCGATTTTGTGAAGTGTGTGTAGCTCTATTCACCCCCCCTCTAGAGCCCATCGATCCAACAAGTGGTATCAGAGCAGGTATTCTCCAAGCTACTTCAACAAGTAGGAGAAGATGGGCGATTCGGCTCTTGGATCACTCAACCTTGAAGGAAGCTTCTCCATGAGATCTCCAGTCTTCGACGACACAAACTTCTTATATTGGAAGAGGAGAATGCAATTCTATCTCCAAGGGGTGAGTTTCGAAATGTGGAAGATTGTCCATCTCAAATATGAAGATCCAAAAGGGGACATCACCACATGGACGGAAGCGGAGATGAACTATGCTCAACTCAATGCCAAAGCCGTGAGCATCATCTACGCCGCCCTTACACCATCGGAGTTCAACCGCATCTCTTCGTGGGACACGGCACATGAGATATGGCACAAGTTGTGTGTCACCTATGAAGGGACTGAGCAAGTCAAGGAGGCCAAGGTCTACATGCTTGGTGGTCTTCTTGAGAACTTCAAGATGGGGAAGAATGAAAGAGTGGCGGATATGTACCCAAGGCTAAACGTCATCTTGAATAGCCTTGCAGCCCTTGGGAGTGTCATGGATAGAGGTACAATCAATGCAAAAATCTTGAGATCTCTACCAAAGAGATGGGAGCCAAAGGTCACTTCTATTGAAGAAGTCTACAAGCTAAGCGAGTTATCAACCGAGGAGCTGGTTGGAAACCTTCAAGCTCATGAACCTAGGCTTGACAAGAAAGAGGAAGAGGAGAAAAGAGAAGAAAAAGAATCAAAGAAGATAAAGGACACAACCTTCAAAGCTCAAATTGAAGAAATGGTCCGACAACAACAACTTGCTATGAAGTCTCCCTGCCCTTCCTCAAGTGAAGATGAAGGTGTCAATGATCATGAAGCCAACTACTCAAAAGGGAAGCACTTCAAGAGCAAGCCCTCCTCCTCAACTCCAAGGTGCTATGAGTGTGGTAAAAAAGGCCACTACAAGAGTGACTGCCCAAAGGCCAAGAAGAGCCATCATAAGAGCAGCCACAAGAAGGATGACAAGTACAAAAGAGAAGCAAAGTACAAAAGAAAAGACAAGAAGGAGAAAAGGTCCAAAGATGCAGCTCATGCGGCATGGGAGTCTTCTTCTTCAAGCTCCTCAAGCTCCGAAGATGGAGAATGTCATCTTGCCCTCATGGCCTCTACAAGTGAAGATGTAGTTGAGGTAAATGAGGTAAGCAAAGTAAGTGATATTAGTTTACATGAGCTATCTAAGGAAACTCTTATTGACATGCTTAATGAATGCCAATCATCTTTTGCTAAATGTAAATCTAAAAGGAAAAGATTAGGCAAAATAGTTGATGACCTTTATGCAAAAATTGACATTCTTGATGAAAATGAAAAATTACATCTAGATAGCATAGACTCCTTGCAAGGGCAATTTCTTGACCTTGAACTCCAATATAATGGAGTAGAGGTTGAGAATGGTACATATCTTAAAACTATTGAAAATCTTAAGATAGAAAACCAAAATTGCCTAGATGAGCTTGATACTCTTAAAGTTGAAAATGTTGAACTCAAGCTTATTGACGATGCTAGGAGAGAAGAAGTCCATGCTTATCAAAGAGAAATAGTTGTTCTTAAATCTGAAAATGCTAAATTGCTTGCTCAAACAAATGATTTATCTTCTAGACCTATTTTGCCTAGAAATGAAGTTGCTAGCTTAACTCTAGAAAAAGACTCTCTTCTTACTAAATCCCTCTGTCTTGAGGCCGACCTTTTACATACTAGAGAAGATCTTGCTAGTTTATCTACTACTGTAGTAAATCTTAGTGATGATAATGCTAAATTAAGATCTACTTTGCAAAGGTTTCTTTCGGGTAAGAAATCCCTAAATGATGTTCTAGAGCACTCTACCAAACAAGTTGGTACTAGTGGTCTAGGATATAATGGGACTACTCCAAAAGGTAAGAAGAAGAAGAAGGGTAAGAAAAAGAGTGTGGAACCTCCAATTTTCAATGGAGAGTCTTCCGGCTCTAAAAACCCCATGGTTTGTATTCATTGCAAATGTGATGACCACTATTCTACCTATTGTCCTTACAAGCCTAAGGGGACCAACCCAAAGATGAAATGGGTCCCCAAGCTAACCCCGGACCCCAAAGTTTGAGTTGGGTTCCGACATCCTCTTTTCTTGCAGGTTAAAAAGAAATGGATTGTTGATAGTGGCTGCTCTAAGCATATGACTGGAGAAATCAACCATTTCAACAAATTTGTGAAAAAGAAAGGAGGATCGGTAACCTTCGGGGACAACAAGAAGGGTAAGGTTATAGGTGAGGGTGATGTAGGCAATGAATTATGCATTAAAAATGTATTGCTTGTTGATGGCCTACATCACAACTTAATCAGTGTTAGCCAATTATGTGATAATGGTTATCTTGTGCTATTTACTTCTTTAGAATGCTTGCTTCTAGATTCCCTGTCCTACAATGTTATATATAAGGGAACTAGAAATGGTAATCTCTATGTGATTGTTCTCGATGCTCTTAAGCCCATACTAAATATATGCTTAGTTGTGGATAAAAACGATCTTTTGCTTTGGCATCGTCATTTGGTTCATGTGAGTTTGCATCAAATGAAGAAATTGAACAAAAAGGACTTGGTTCGAGGACTTCCTAAATTGGATTTTGAAAAGGATGAGGAATGTCAACCTTGTACACAAGGGAAAAAAACCAAATCCTCCTTCAAATCCAAAGGATTCATGAGTACCAAGAGAGTTCTTGAGCTTCTTCATATTGATCTTTTCGGACCAATGAGAACACAAACGCTTCGTGGCTCCAAGTATTGTCTTGTTATTGTTGATGATTTTTCTAGATATACTTGGACTTTCTTTCTCATTTCTAAAAGCGATACACTTGATGTTTTCTCAAGCTTTTGTAAACGAGTTGAAAACGAAGCTTCTTGCCATGTTGTTTCCATCCGTAGTGATCATGGGGGAGAATTTGAAAATGATCTTTTTGAACGTTTTTGTGAAAAATCGGGTTACTCGCACAATTTCTCTTCTCCTCGCACACCTCAACAAAATGGAGTTGTTGAGAGGAAGAATAGATCGCTATAAGAGATGGCTAGGACCATGCTTCTTGAGTATGACACTCCTAAGAAGTTTTGGGCTGAAGCCGTTAGCACCTCATGTTTTGTGCAAAACCGAGTTTTCACATATCCGACTTTCAAGAAAACCCCCTATGAACTATGGCGTGGTAGGAAGCCGTCTATTGATTTCTTTCATGTTTTCGGATGTCCTTGTTTTGTTTTAAACACTAAGGATTCTCTCGACAAGTTTGATCCGAAATCATACAAGGCTTTCTTCCTAGGCTATAACACTACTAGCAGGGCATATAGAGTATTTAACATTGAACTATCTAAAATTGAAGAATCTATAAATGTTAAATTTATTGAAACTAACCCAGTTAGTAGCAAGCATATTGGTGATGATGATGTTGCAGATGAAATAATTCCTATCTTAAAAGATCTCAACATCAAAGACAAAGGCAAGCAGGCTGCAGAAGAAGAAAAAGAAGAAGAAAAGAAGGATCCCACTCCCCGCTTTGCAAAGAATCACCCCAAGGAGTTGATCATTGGCAATCCATTTGAGAGAGTGAGGACACGAGCTGCTCACAACAAAGAACAAGCAGATAGTGCCTTCATCTCCCAACTAGAGCCAAAGAACATCAAAGAGGCCCTTGGTGATGATGAGTGGATCCTTGCCATGCAAGAAGAGCTTGAGCAATTTGAGAAGAACCGTGTGTGGACTCTAGTGCCAAGACCAAATGATAGAAAGATCATTGGAACCAAATGGGTCTACCACAACAAGCTTGATGAGCAAGGAAAAGTGGTAAGGAACAAAGCAAGGTTAGTAGCACAAGGTTACAACCAACAGGAAGGTATTGATTTTGATGGAACTTATGCTCCTGTTGCTAGATTAGAATCTATCCGTATGCTACTTGCTTTTGCTAGTTATAAAAATTTCTTGCTTTATCAAATGGATGTTAAAAGTGCATTTTTGAACGGCACAATCGAGGAGGAAGTATTTGTTGCTCAACCTCTGGGCTTTGAAAATGACAAATTACCCAATCATGTTTATTTGCTACAAAAAGCTCTCTATGGACTCAAACAAGCACCTCGAGCTTGGTATGAGAAATTAAAGAACTTTTTGTTAGATAATGGGTATGTCATGGGCAAAGTTGATTCTACTTTGTTTCTAAAACACACTTCTAACCATTTTCTTATCATACAAATATATGTTGATGATATCATTTTTTGCGGGACTGATCTTGATCTTTGCAAGGAGTTTAGTTCTCTTATGCAGAGTGAATTTGAAATGAGCATGATGGGTGAGTTGACCTTCTTCCTCGGCTTTCAAATCAAGCAAACAAAGGAAGGAAACTTCATCAACCAAGGCAAATACACAACTGAACTACTCAAGCGCTTTGGGATGGAGAACATGAAGCCGATGGATACACCCATGTCAAACACCGCCAAACTTGATAAAGATGAAGAAGGTGAAAAGGTAGATGAGAAGCTCTATAGAGGTATGATAGGAAGTTTACTTTACTTAACTACCTCTAGACCTGACATTATGTTTAGTGTTGGATTGTGTGCTCGCTTTCAATCTTGCCCTAAGAAGTCGCATCTCACTACTGTTAAGAGAATTTTGAGGTACTTAGCCAAAACTCAAAATTTTGGTCTATGGTATCCTAAATCAAGGGATTTTACTCTTACGGCATATAGTGATGCAGATTATGCAGGGTGTTTGATTGATAGAAAGTGCACAAGTGGCACTTGCTTCCTTCTAGGACCATGCTTAGTGTCTTGGTTTTCCAAGAAACAAAGCACAGTGGCATTATCAACTACCGAAGTTGAATACATTGCAGCCGGGAGTTGTTGTGCACAGGTCCTATGGATGAAGCAAATGCTCCAAGACTTTAACATATTTTTTGATGCTTCTCCTATCTATTGTGACAATACTAGTGCAATTAACCTCTCTTATAATCCTATATTACATAGTAGAGCTAAACATATAGAGGTTCGCCATCATTTTCTTCGTGACCACATTGCCAAGAAAGATATCTATATCACACATGTGGACACGGAAAATCAGTTGGCGGACATTTTTACAAAACCCCTAGCTAGAGATCAATTTAACTTTATTCGATCTAAACTGCTCATTATTGATTTAAATGATATTTCTATGTGATCTAGCTAGAGATCTCTATCCCATATGCTTGCTCATGTCATTTCTTCACCTTATGTGCCTATACATGCTTGCTCATGCTTAATTTGCCAATCAATATGCCTAGTTTTTGGCTTGTTTTTGGGTTTTTTTATCGAATTTCACGTTTTATCGCTAAATAGTGCCCAATGATGAGCATAATGTGCCTAGGTATGTTATTTATGCATAATAGAATAGAAAAATAAAATTAATAGGCATGTATGTGGCTAGAATCTAAGATTTAGTTTGCTAGGTCAGGTTGACCTTCGGTCGAGTTCCACCCTTGTAAACTCGACCGATCAGGAGCCGAGAGTGGTTCTTCAGTGGACCAATCGGTCGAGTTGTCCTGTCTCAGAACTCGACCGATCGACGGGCTGCGCCAACTTAAAACTTAGGATCGGCCGACTATTTTCCCTTGCAACTAGAAAATAGCCGACCGATTCCTCTTCTCTTGGCCCATGCTCTCCACCCTAGCCCTAACCCTTCCCCGTTCCCAGCCCTAGGGTGCCCTAGCAGCTTGCTCCTGACCTTCCCGGGCGACGGTTGTGTGTTCTTGTTGGGTTTCAAGGTTTGTTTTGCTTGTGTGTGCATTTTCTTCTCTTGATTTTTGCTTCCATGGCTTCCCACAGGAGAAAACGACCCGCCCCTAGCAATGCCCCAGCTTCTTCCTCGACCCAACAGTTGATTCCCTTTGATAACACCACGTTTGTCTCTCTAGAGGCTGTCAATAGGTATAAGGATCTCCTTCATAGGTCTCCTTTTCCTTTCCGCCCCCTAGTTGGTCCAACTCGTTTTCAAAACCATATCAACTCCATCGCACAGCTTCTTGCACATCACAACCTTTCCGCCTTTGCGATCGAGAGTGACTGCTTCAACAATTAGTTAACTAGTACCAAAGCAGTTCACGAGTTCTATGCTAATCTACGCTGGAACTATGATTCGATTGTTCCTCCGCCAAATACCGAAATAGTCCTAACATCGATGATCGCCGGTCGTCGATTTCAACTCTCCGAGGAGACTTTCAATCTCTATCTTGCCAGAGATGAAGAAACCACTACTTGGCGCCGGGGCTATGACGAGTATTTTGATCTTTTAGACCCGACAGCCTTTTACAAACATCATGAATTGACTTTACCGGATATTCATCGATATTTGAAAAAGCCTGACGTGGCCTATAAGAAGCGGTCCACCCTTCCCTCATCCTCCCTTGACCTTCGGAAGCGCATCCTAGCCCTTGTGCTTAACTGCAACATCCATCCAAAGCAAAATCAAACGGATATTGCGGAAAACACAACGGTTTTGATGTATTGTTTGTTGAACAACATAGGTGTCAAGTGGGCTCGTTACATTCTTCATCATATGACCTACTTTGACAAAGGCAAGAACACCAAGGGCACCCACCCTCCCTATCTAGCCTTGATCTGTGGTCTCTTCCAGTTCGCCACTGACAAATCACTCTTTTCCGACTTCCATTACCCGGTTGCTCGAAAGGGAGTGTGCATTAGTGAAACCACTCTTCTAAAGTCTGTGCCTGCCCCTGGTGCTTTTGGCTCTGCCTCTGCCTCTGCCCCTGCTTCTGGTGCCCCTCCCACCTCCACTCAGGCTCCACCCCCGCAGCCCCACCCTCGCCCTAGCCGTGCGTCTTTCAGAGCATCAAATGAAACCCTTCTGGGTTACATGATGCATGAACAGGCGTACAATCGCCAGGTCCAAGATCACCTCCATCAGGATTTGTGTTCGATCATGTCTACCATGAACCTATCCTGCTCTTCACCCTACCCATCTTACCAACCTTATCCGGGTAGTGCTTATGCCTCCTATGCATATGAGCATTACTTTCCTGCTCCACCACCGTTTGCTGCCGAGCCTTCCGCTGCTGCTCCACCTCAGTATCCCTCCAGTAGATCTACTCCTGCATATCTACCGCTACCTGCTGGCCCCCTGGCCACTCTGCTCGCGTCCTTGGGGGACTCTTCTCCTTCCTTTCCGTAGGACCGGGAGCTCCTAGCTCTTGGCATGTCGTGGGCTGAGCAGAATGCCCGCTGGCCCGGTCGCTCCTTTGGTCCTGCTGACGAGGAGATGCCCGACCAGGCTGAGGATGCCGATGAGGATGCCGACGAGGATGCTGATGATGCTGATGGTGATGGTTCTTTTGCCGAGGATGGCGATGATGGTGCTGGTTCTGTTGCTGGCACAACTGCCCCGCCTTCGGATGGTGATGAGGACTACAACCCCGGCGATGACGAGGACACAGTTGACATAGATAGCTTAGATGTCTAGGAGGTTGTCTTAGATTATAGTCTAGCACGTCTATTATATATCTTTCTAGACTCTTTTGTATAAGCAACATCCTGGCACATTAGTCTGAGCTGTACTATTTTCTTATTCTCTATTTTCTCGCTTTTTATGGTTGTAGTCGATTATGAGAACATATGTCTGAGTTGGAATATCATTGCTACAATTTGGCTATTTCATCCATGTTATCTTCTGCTTGGTGTTTGATGAGCTATATTTTGATTCTGACTTGGATTGTATGTTTCTCCTCTGTGGTTGTATGTTATATGCCTTTACACTATTGTTTATCATCTTTTGCATATCTGTGTGGTTGAGTCTTGGATAAGACCTAGATTTTGCTCTTCTACACCCCCTTCCTTTTTGATAATGTCAAAAGGGGGAGAAATATTTCATGGTCTGAAACTCAATCATATTGTTTTTAGGGTGATAATACTATTGCTTTCTTGCCTAAGTGACCCTTTTCTTGTAAATTTGCTGATTGATCATATGACATGTAAGGGATTACATATTACATAGATTTTGGTTTTGCTATGTATAGAAAACCTAACATGCAGGTGAGAGGAAGCATAAATTGAGGGGGAGCAAATTCCAATTATTCTTATCATGAATCCCCCTAATTCACAAGGCAAAGGTTTAATTTTCTTATCCTTTTCAATATGTTTGAGGAATGGTTTGTCATTGTCAAAAAGGGGGAGAATGTTGACCTAGAGGTTGTACATTACCTATATTTTGATGATGACTTAACCATTCCATTCATATGTATCTAACATGTGCGTTAAAGATTGTTTGCAGACATTAGGTACATGAAAAGGATCACATATACAAGCCCTAGAATGGGCCAAGTGCAAGACAAATTGACTACAAGTGTGCAATTTAGGATTTCCATGTAAATCACCTTAGAACATAAATGTAATCACTTGTAACGATGAATATGCTTGTAACTTAGAAGAGAAAAATGTTTGGGACAAAATTCACCAAGTGCTAATCACTTTTATTGCAAATTAGAAAATCCATTTCAGGCACTTGGTCGGTCGAGTTTCCCACCCTGAAACTCGACCGATCATCCTGAGTCGATTTTCTGAAGATTGCAATCGGTCGAGTTGTGCACTCACAGAACTCGACCGATTGGGTAGTAGGCCAATTCCAGTTGGAATGGTCGGTCGAGTTTCCTCAGGACAAACTCGATCGATCAATTCAACATCGAATTGCATGCTACCTGATCGGTCGAGTTACACCCATTGATACTCGACCGATTGCAGTGTACGGAGTTTGCAGAAAAAGTAATATGACCATTGGTGAATTGTTTTGGGAAAAAATATAGCCGTTTTCTTGAAGGAAAAATGACCACTTATGCACCCAAGTGTCCCACAACATAAAGGGCCACCCTCAACTATAAATAGAACCCCTTGGACTTCATTCCAAGCTGCTCTTCCATTGCAAACTTGGTTCTAGCTTAGTTGAGAGTATTCCAAGCCCTTAAGCCCCTTTCTCTCTCTACCTTCAAGACAAATTCGTGAGTGAGATAGATTCCTTTGTATGAGAGCTATCCTTTGTGCTATGTAAAGCTCTCTCTTCCTTCTTCCCACCTCCAAATCAAATAGAAGATTGATTGAAGCTTCTTCTCCGAGTGAAAGAGGAGTTGCTGCTGTTCTTCTCCGAGTGAGGGGAAGATGTGTTGCTGATCTTCTAGAGTGAAGATTCATCGTTGCTCCAGCTCCCTTGGTGAAGGGAAAACGTGGGCAAGCTCTCCAAGTGAAGGAGAGGTGCAAGGCAAGCTCAAGTAAGATAGGTAATTCCTGCAAGGCTGAAGACAAAGGTGAGATTGGGTAAGTCCTTTATAGAAGGCTGAAGAATCTCGCTTTGTGGGTAAGTCCTTGGATAGGTTGAAGATCTTAGCTTGTGTAATTAAGCCCTTGGTTGTGTGGTTTATGTTTCTTGTAATCTTATCGTGATAAATAAGAGGATCAAGTTGCAAATCCTAGAGTCTAACCAACTCTAGGTAGTGGACTGACATAGCTCCTAAGTTTAGGACGTGGAACCACTCTAAACCACCTGTCCAAGTGCATGATAGTCATTATCTCTTATCCTTGCTTTGTATGCTAGAATAGGATATCAAATTGCTGCTTGCATTAGTTTTTACACTTCATTTAAATTGGTGGTCTAATCGATTTTGTGAAGTGTGTGTAGCTCTATTCACCCCCCTCTAGAGCCCATCGATCCAACAGACTAATCAATGATGGAACCAAAAATCCCACATGGGAAAACCCAAAATCTTTACATGTCTTGTATAAGTGGCTGCAAAACATGTATTACATATGCATTAATATATAAGAAACCAGATTGCCGTATATAAAACAAGGTATATGGATGTCTAAACTAGATTGCCATATGCATTAATCTCACCATATCCACAACTCTATCATAGATGTGTTCAGCCATTCATACTTAAACAACTCCAAAATATCTTGTATAAATATGTTGTTTCTGAATGTTTGACCTGCATTAATACGTATCCAGAACTTCTATTACGTATGCATTAATACGTATGCTAAACTTGTATAAATAGATTGTTATCGTATAATTTATCTGCATCATTCTCCGGAATAGTAACATTTATAGGGCAATTTGGATTATGTTTGCCGATCCATACTGCCACACTCCTACAATTAGGACCTATCGAGGCGTGTAGGTCCCCTGGAAGCCAACTTGGTAGTCGAGGAGGTGGAGGCCGAGATGTAGCGGGTCTCGTCTTTTTGACCTGTATATATAATTTCATATCAATTAATATATATATATATATACATACTAACAAAGTAAAGTAATGAAAATTTATCATGCAATATCAGTATAAAGGACATCCGCTTCGGGCCACAGTATCATTCCGCCTACTGCCTCACTAAGTGTTTCAACATCTGGGTGTGCATGAGGCAGTGCAAGATTCATCCAGCCAGCGAGTATATGTATGGGGCTCACACGTACCATGCCATCTGGTACTGGACTCCCATGAAACATGCACCCTTTAAGGGGTGGGTAAGCCGATGCATCTGCAACGATATATCCTTCACTTTGTAGTCAGCATGGCTTCAACCTCTACAAATTTACGTAAAGAATGTTATATGAATATATACACAAACATATCATCTTGAACAAACTAGCTATTATATATGCCATAAATATACTTACAGAGGATGTGCTAGGTGGGTCTATAGGATTACTCCCAACCTCTATAGTACAAGGAACAGGAGAAGAGAGGTTCGCCACATGTACTGTCTGAGTGGCAGTCTGAGACGCCTGCCACTTGTGAAATGCTTCCTGGAGTCTTTTTTCAATTAAAGAATCTACCTATACATGGATAAAAGAAATGCTAGTTTCTGATTATTGAATTCCCTTTCGCAATAACGTTCTAAAATAAGAATAAGTTACCTCAGCTTGTGAAAGTCCCACTTTTGGGACAGGTTTGCGCTGATGGCCCAAAGAACACTTTGATGCCCACACCAGCGCCTGCACCCCTTACACGTCCAGTATGCTCTGGGTTACCCAGAGCAAATGTCAGTTCATCCCTTGTACCCTGAGGGATGAACTTGCCTTCCTTCCTCTGCTCATGCAGCTCCCGCTAAGCACCATCAACAAAAATTCATAAGTAAACATAACAATAATCAATATCGATAGATTGCTCTAAGAGTTTGATTTTTACCATTTTTGCAGCCGCCTCAGTGGTTGTGGGCTTCAGTATCTCTCCCTTCTTGTTTTGCCTCCCAACTATCCACATAACATGACGAGGTAGAGGTGCGGGAGCAGTAGTAGAGGACTCTGCAGTCTCCTGAGTAGTAGTAGGCTCAGTAGACTCAGCCTGTAGTCTTTAGTGAACGCCTGTATATCCTCTTGGACCCATTGTGTGGTCGTGCACATTCAGTGTATGCCTTGCTCGTTGAGCATCGCTCTTAGCCTAGTTAGTTAGCACATTGATTTGGTTAGTAACACTAAATGTTAATCTTGAATAGGTGAATACATAAAAACGTATATTAATTAAATTGGGAGTGGCGGTGCTTAATACCTTGAATTCATCTGTTTTTCTTTGGGTAACAAACTCCTCCCATTCTCTAGGGTCCAAGTAGTTCCATTACTGTGTGGCTTCCTTCTTCCTATATTTATTTTTTAAAGAGAATACAAACAAAAATTAATAGTGTAAAGTTAGCAAAATACTGATCAATGTCTAGAATTGGAATCTATCAAGAACCTATTCTTACGGCATATAGTGATGCAGATTATGCAGGGTGTTTGATTGATAGAAAGTGCACAAGTGGCACTTGCTTCCTTCTAGGACCATGCTTAGTGTCTTGGTTTTCCAAGAAACAAAGCACAGTGGCATTATCAACTACCGAAGTTGAATACATTGCAGCCGGGAGTTGTTGTGCACAGGTCCTATGGATGAAGCAAATGCTCCAAGACTTTAACATATTTTTTGATGCTTCTCCTATCTATTGTGACAATACTAGTGCAATTAACCTCTCTTATAATCCTATATTACATAGTAGAGCTAAACATATAGAGGTTCGCCATCATTTTCTTCGTGACCACATTGCCAAGAAAGATATCTATATCACACATGTGGACACGGAAAATCAGTTGGCGGACATTTTTACAAAACCCCTAGCTAGAGATCAATTTAACTTTATTCGATCTAAACTGCTCATTATTGATTTAAATGATATTTCTATGTGATCTAGCTAGAGATCTCTATCCCATATGCTTGCTCATGTCATTTCTTCACCTTATGTGCCTATACATGCTTGCTCATGCTTAATTTGCCAATCAATATGCCTAGTTTTTGGCTTGTTTTTGGGTTTTTATCGAATTTCACGTTTTATCGCTAAATAGTGCCCAATGATGAGCATAATGTGCCTAGGTATGTTATTTATGCATAATAGAATAGAAAAATAAAATTAATAGGCATGTATGTGGCTAGAATCTAAGATTTAGTTTGCTAGGTCAGGTTGACCTTCGGTCGAGTTCCACCCTTGTAAACTCGACCGATCAGGAGCCGAGAGTGGTTCTTCAGTGGACCAATCGGTCGAGTTGTCCTGTCTCAGAACTCGACCGATCGACGGGCTGCGCCAACTTAAAACTTAGGATCGGCCGACTATTTTCCCTTGCAACTAGAAAATAGCCGACCGATTCCTCTTCTCTTGGCCCATGCTCTCCACCCTAGCCCTAACCCTTCCCCGTTCCCAGCCCTAGGGTGCCCTAGCAGCTTGCTCCTGACCTTCCCGGGCGACGGTTGTGTGTTCTTGTTGGGTTTCAAGGTTTGTTTTGCTTGTGTGTGCATTTTCTTCTCTTGATTTTTGCTTCCATGGCTTCCCACAGGAGAAAACGACCCGCCCCTAGCAATGCCCCAGCTTCTTCCTCGACCCAACGGTTGATTCCCTTTGATAACACCACGTTTGTCTCTCTAGAGGCTGTCAATAGGTATAAGGATCTCCTTCATAGGTCTCCTTTTCCTTTCCGCCCCCTAGTTGGTCCAACTCGTTTTCAAAACCATATCAACTCCATCGCACAGCTTCTTGCACATCACAACCTTTCCGCCTTTGCGATCGAGAGTGACTGCTTCAACAATTAGTTAACTAGTACCAAAGCAGTTCACGAGTTCTATGCTAATCTACGCTGGAACTATGATTCGATTGTTCCTCCGCCAAATACCGAAATAGTCCTAACATCGATGATCGCCGGTCGTCGATTTCAACTCTCCGAGGAGACTTTCAATCTCTATCTTGCCAGAGATGAAGAAACCACTACTTGGCGCCGGGGCTATGACGAGTATTTTGATCTTTTAGACCCGACAGCCTTTTACAAACATCATGAATTGACTTTACCGGATATTCATCGATATTTGAAAAAGCCTGACGTGGCCTATAAGAAGCGGTCCACCCTTCCCTCATCCTCCCTTGACCTTCGGAAGCGCATCCTAGCCCTTGTGCTTAACTGCAACATCCATCCAAAGCAAAATCAAACGGATATTGCGGAAAACACAACGGTTTTGATGTATTGTTTGTTGAACAACATAGGTGTCAAGTGGGCTCGTTACATTCTTCATCATATGACCTACTTTGACAAAGGCAAGAACACCAAGGGCACCCACCCTCCCTATCTAGCCTTGATCTGTGGTCTCTTCCAGTTCGCCACTGACAAATCACTCTTTTCCGACTTCCATTACCCGGTTGCTCGAAAGGGAGTGTGCATTAGTGAAACCACTCTTCTAAAGTCTGTGCCTGCCCCTGGTGCTTCTGGCTCTGCCTCTGCCTCTGCCCCTGCTTCTGGTGCCCCTCCCACCTCCACTCAGGCTCCACCCCCGCAGCCCCACCCTCGCCCTAGCCGTGCGTCTTTCAGAGCATCAAATGAAACCCTTCTGGGTTACATGATGCATGAACAGGCGTACAATCGCCAGGTCCAAGATCACCTCCATCAGGATTTGTGTTCGATCATGTCTACCATGAACCTATCCTGCTCTTCACCCTACCCATCTTACCAACCTTATCCGGGTAGTGCTTATGCCTCCTATGCATATGAGCATTACTTTCCTGCTCCACCACCGTTTGCTGCCGAGCCTTCCGCTGCTGCTCCACCTCAGTATCCCTCCAGTAGATCTACTCCTGCATATCTACCGCTACCTGCTGGCCCCCTGGCCACTCTGCTCGCGTCCTTGGGGGACTCTTCTCCTTCCTTTCCGTAGGACCGCGAGCTCCTAGCTCTTGGCATGTCGTGGGCTGAGCAGAATGCCCGCTGGCCCGGTCGCTCCTTTGGTCCTGCTGACGAGGAGATGCCCGACCAGGCTGAGGATGCCGATGAGGATGCCGACGAGGATGCTGATGATGCTGATGGTGATGGTTCTTTTGCCGAGGATGGCGATGATGGTGCTGGTTCTGTTGCTGGCACAACTGCCCCGCCTTCGGATGGTGATGAGGACTACAACCCCGGCGATGACGAGGACACAGTTGACATAGATAGCTTAGATGTCTAGGAGGTTGTCTTAGATTATAGTCTAGCACGTCTATTATATATCTTTCTAGACTCTTTTGTATAAGCAACATCCTGGCACATTAGTCTGAGCTGTACTATTTTCTTATTCTCTGTTTTCTCGCTTTTTATGGTTGTAGTCGATTATGAGAACATATGTCTGAGTTGGAATATCATTGCTACAATTTGGCTATTTCATCCATGTTATCTTCTGCTTGGTGTTTGATGAGCTATATTTTGATTCTGACTTGGATTGTATGTTTCTCCTCTGTGGTTGTATGTTATATGCCTTTACACTGTTGTTTATCATCTTTTGCATATCTGTGTGGTTGAGTCTTGGATAAGACCTAGATTTTGCTCTTCTACACCCCTTCCTTTTTGATAATGTCAAAAGGGGGAGAAATATTTCATGGTCTGAAACTCAATCATATTGTTTTTAGGGTGATAATACTATTGCTTTCTTGCCTAAGTGACCCTTTTCTTGTAAATTTGCTGATTGATCATATGACATGTAAGGGATTACATATTACATAGATTTTGGTTTTGCTATGTATAGAAAACCTAACATGCAGGTGAGAGGAAGCATAAATTGAGGGGGAGCAAATTCCAATTATTCTTATCATGAATCCCCCTAATTCACAAGGCAAAGGTTTAATTTTCTTATCCTTTTCAATATGTTTGAGGAATGGTTTGTCATTGTCAAAAAGGGGGAGAATGTTGACCTAGAGGTTGTACATTACCTATATTTTGATGATGACTTAACCATTCCATTCATATGTATCTAACATGTGCGTTAAAGATTGTTTGCAGACATTAGGTACATGAAAAGGATCACATATACAAGCCCTAGAATGGGCCAAGTGCAAGACAAATTGACTACAAGTGTGCAATTTAGGATTTCCATGTAAATCACCTTAG
This sequence comes from Alisma plantago-aquatica, assembly GCA_963693085.1. Classification (NCBI taxonomy): domain Eukaryota; kingdom Viridiplantae; phylum Streptophyta; class Magnoliopsida; order Alismatales; family Alismataceae; genus Alisma; species Alisma plantago-aquatica. The sequence continues at coordinate 148,740,656 of OY856412.1, read as the reverse complement.
AACATAAATGTAATCACTTGTAACGATGAATATGCTTGTAACTTAGAAGAGAAAAATGTTTGGGACAAAATTCACCAAGTGCTAATCACTTTTATTGCAAATTAGAAAATCCATTTCAGGCACTTGGTCGGTCGAGTTTCCCACCCTGAAACTCGACCGATCATCCTGAGTCGATTTTCTGAAGATTGCAATCGGTCGAGTTGTGCACTCACAGAACTCGACCGATTGGGTAGTAGGCCAATTCCAGTTGGAATGGTCGGTCGAGTTTCCTCAGGACAAACTCGATCGATCAATTCAACATCGAATTGCATGCTACCTGATCGGTCGAGTTACACCCATTGATACTCGACCGATTGCAGTGTACGGAGTTTGCAGAAAAAGTAATATGACCATTGGTGAATTGTTTTGGGAAAAAATATAGCCGTTTTCTTGAAGGAAAAATGACCACTTATGCACCCAAGTGTCCCACAACATAAAGGGCCACCCTCAACTATAAATAGAACCCCTTGGACTTCATTCCAAGCTGCTCTTCCATTGCAAACTTGGTTCTAGCTTAGTTGAGAGTATTCCAAGCCCTTAAGCCCCTTTCTCTCTCTACCTTCAAGACAAATTCGTGAGTGAGATAGGTTCCTTTGTATGAGAGCTATCCTTTGTGCTATGTAAAGCTCTCTCTTCCTTCTTCCCACCTCCAAATCAAATAGAAGATTGATTGAAGCTTCTTCTCCGAGTGAAAGAGGAGTTGCTGCTGTTCTTCTCCGAGTGAGGGGAAGATGTGTTGCTGATCTTCTAGAGTGAAGATTCATCGTTGCTCCAGCTCCCTTGGTGAAGGGAAAACGTGGGCAAGCTCTCCAAGTGAAGGAGAGGTGCAAGGCAAGCTCAAGTAAGATAGGTAATTCCTGCAAGGCTGAAGACAAAGGTGAGATTGGGTAAGTCCTTTGTAGAAGGCTGAAGAATCTCGCTTTGTGGGTAAGTCCTTGGATAGGTTGAAGATCTTAGCTTGTGTAATTAAGCCCTTGGTTGTGTGGTTTATGTTTCTTGTAATCTTATCGTGATAAATAAGAGGATCAAGTTGCAAATCCTAGAGTCTAACCAACTCTAGGTAGTGGACTGACATAGCTCCTAAGTTTAGGACGTGGAACCACTCTAAACCACCTGTCCAAGTGCAGGATAGTCATTATCTCTTATCCTTGCTTTGTATGCTAGAATAGGATATCAAATTGCTGCTTGCATTAGTTTTTACACTTCATTTAAATTGGTGGTCTAATCGATTTTATGAAGTGTGTGTAGCTCTATTCACCCCCCTCTAGAGCCCATCGATCCAACAGACTAATCAATGATGGAACCAAAAATCCCACATGGGAAAACCCAAAATCTTTACATGTCTTGTATAAGTGGCTGCAAAACATGTATTACATATGCATTAATATATAAGAAACCAGATTGCCGTATATAAAACAAGGTATATGGATGTATAAACTAGATTGCCATATGCATTAATCTCACCATATCCACAAATCTATCATAGATGTGTTCAGCCATTCATACTTAAACAACTCCAAAATATCTTGTATAAATATGTTGTTTCTGAATGTTTGACCTGCATTAATACGTATCCAGAACTTCTATTACGTATGCATTAATACGTATGCTAAACTTGTATAAATAGATTGTTATCGTATAATTTATCTGCATCATTCTCCGGAATAGTAACATTTATAGGGCAATTTGGATTATGTTTGCCGATCCATACTGCCACACTCCTACAATTAGGACCTATCGAGGCGTGTAGGTCCCCTGGAAGCCAACTTGGTAGTTGAGGAGGTGGAGGCCGAGATGTAGCGGGTCTCGTCTTTTTGACCTGTATATATAATTTCATATCAATTAATATATATATATATATACATACTAACAAAGTAAAGTAATGAAAATTTATCATGCAATATCAGTATAAAGGACATCCGCTTCGGGCCACAGTATCATTCCGCCTACTGCCTCACTAAGTGTTTCAACATCTGGGTGTGCATGAGGCAGTGCAAGATTCATCCAGCCAACGAGTATATGTATGGGGCTCACACGTACCATGCCATCTGGTACTGGACTCCCATGAAACATGCACCCTTTAAGGGGTGGGTAAGCCGATGCATCTGCAATGATATATCCTTCACTTTGTAGTCAGCATGGCTTCAACCTCTACAAATTTACGTAAAGAATGTTATATGAATATATACACAAACATATCATCTTGAACAAACTAGCTATTATATATGCCATAAATATACTTACAGAGGATGTGCTAGGTGGGTCTATAGGATTACTCCCAACCTCTATAGTACAAGGAACAGGAGAAGAGAGGTTCGCCACATGTACTGTCTGAGTGGCAGTCTGAGACGCCTGCCACTTGTGAAATGCTTCCTGGAGTCTTTTTTCAATTAAAGAATCTACCTATACATGGATAAAAGAAATGCTAGTTTCTGATTATTGAATTCCCTTTCGCAATAACGTTCTAAAATAAGAATAAGTTACCTCAGCTTGTGAAAGTCCCACTTTTGGGACAGGTTTGCGCTGATGGCCCAAAGAACGCTTTGATGCCCACACCAGCGCCTGCACCCCTTACACGTCCAGTATGCTCTGGGTTACCCAGAGCAAATGTCAGTTCATCCCTTGTACCCTGAGGGATGAACTTGCCTTCCTTCCTCTGCTCATGCAGCTCCCGCTAAGCACCATCAACAAAAATTCATAAGTAAACATAACAATAATCAATATCGATAGATTGCTCTAAGAGTTTGATTTTTACCATTTTTGCAGCCGCCTCAGTGGTTGTGGGCTTCAGTATCTCTCCATTCTTGTTTTGCCTCCCAACTATCCACATAACATGACGAGGTAGAGGTGCGGGAGCAGTAGTAGAGGACTCTGCAGTCTCCTGAGTAGTAGTAGGCTCAGTAGACTCAGCCTGTAGTCTTTAGTGAACGCCTGTATATCCTCTTGGACCCATTGTGTGGTCGTGCACATTCAGTGTACGCCTTGCTCGTTGAGCATCGCTCTTAGCCTAGTTAGTTAGCACATTGATTTGGTTAGTAACACTAAATGTTAATCTTGAATAGGTGAATACATAAAAACGTATATTAATTAAATTGGGAGTGGCGGTGCTTAATACCTTGAATTCATCTGTTTTTCTTTGGGTAACAAACTCCTCCCATTCTCTAGGGTCCAAGTAGTTCCATTACTGTGTGGCTTCCTTCTTCCTATATTTATTTTTTAAAGAGAATACAAACAAAAATTAATAGTGTAAAGTTAGCAAAATACTGATCAATGTCTAGAATTGGAATCTATCAAGAACCTATTCTTAGTATCGTGTATGTAATCTGGGGTGAGATTGGTCCTATAGTTCCTTAGGACCCTCCGACAACGTTGCATCACACATTTACAATGCAGCTTTTCATCCAGATCAAATATGCTCAACAAATTAAATAGAATTGATATTAACTAGTATCCTAAAAATTAGTAATCTACACAAATAGAATTACAAATAATAATAACTCACGCATAGTTCCTTCCATATGTGGTCTTTCTTCTCCTTAGGAACTCTATGCCATGATTCTAGGATAAGACTGCAATGGATGCGAGTAAGAACCCCAAGATATAAAACAAATGAGTTGCGGTTCACTCCATATGGATTTCCTGCCTGATTGAAATCCACAGCCAATTTGGGTCCATTGCCCCTTTGCTGTATTAACTTGTTCATCATTGTGATGCCCCTCACTTTCTTAATTTTCTTTTCCTGCTCATCAAGTGCTGTAATTTCTTCAGGGGGTACATCACCAACCTAAAATTTGATAAAAAAACACACTTACATAATATAATTATAAATGAACATATAGATAGAAACCTCAGGGATATATTCTTAAAACTTACATTATCAGGCGGTGCAAGCACATCCTCACCCTCACAGTGATCATCAGCACGGTCCTGATCAGCCATCTGATACAAGTATTAATACTTACACTTCAACAATTCATCACATTTGCACCATTATATACAAGTTCTAGCTTTATCACTCATACTCATCTTAATACTAAACTTCTAGGATTTTCAAGAAGTCATCCTTTGTTCAACATCATAAGAATTACATAATTCAGTAATCCATCAACACAACCCTAAATAGGGAATATTGCCACCTCACACTGATCCTTATGTATATATCATATTCAATTTCAGTAAGACTCAACAAACACTTGTATAATTCATTCTAATACAATTCAAATATGATTTTATAATGTCAATTTCAATTCCCAAGCATATTGACCACTGACCTGATTTTTAGGCAATATTCACATGATTTAGCATAGTCATATATCCATATATAGAATTTCCCATGGATCGTCAATCAATATAGTATGCAACATGGCCGGTCGAGTTAATATAGGGAATACCTCAACCGCCACTCCTCTCTATAGAGTTCAAACATCATTAAAAATTTAGGAAAGTTTAATAAGACGTCCAAAATGGAGTTTCCAAAACATAATTAAAAGTTCAGATCAATTGGATATACCAATAAAAAGATAAAAATCAAATACTAGACTGCTATATTTCAGTTTGAATACATGGCCGATTGAGTTTATCTTGGGTAAAATCGGCCGACAAACAAGTCAAAAAATTCTTCCAACTAATATCTAATTTCTCCAAACCATGTACAAATTTCAACTAAATCCTAGTTGTATATAAAATGCTGAAAATCATTTATTACACGACTATACCAATCAAATTTTGTATTCATATGTTACCAAAACCCTAATTTATGTCGATTAGGATTTTCAATTCTCAAACCCCAATTATGTGAATCAAATAATGTTTAAATCTTCTCATTAGTTTTAAAACATAATGATTAGATTACCATAATTAATCAAGCTTTAAACAATGTAATAATGCATTCATCAACTTGATGAATCCACATATCAAAACTTTTGAGTGGTTGAAGTAGTGAAGATGTAGCTTAAAACTACCTAGAATTCTAAAACTTGAACCGAGAGAGGATAAATAAATATAAAAGGTTATGCATAGATAAGCACATGAAGAACTTGAAGTGCAATATCCCGCCCCCAAATCCCCCACATTAACCCTGAATTGATATGTGAGTATGTTGTAAACGTGAGTAATATTGTGTAGAACAAAATGCAGTTTGTCATAGAATAATTACAGAATATCGATGCATGTAAACCACACATATAAAAAGAAAGCACACAGCCATAGCCATAGGATTAATGGGCATGCCTGTGATACAGGAAAAGCAAGAATAGAGGGGAAGGTCAGGGGAAAACCTGATAATGGGCGTGTAGGAGGGTTGGTCGTGCTTCAACCGACGACCCTTCTAGCAGCTCGAAGAGGCGGCCCTGCTGGCTGCTTCAAGTGGCGACGCTGCTGGCTGCTTCAAGCGGTGATGATGCTGCTCCGTGCAGGCGACAGTGCTGCTCCATGCGGGCGGCACTGCTGCTCCTTGCCGGTGATGCTACTGCTCTTGCGGTAGAGAGCTCTGGTCCGGAGGTCACCGGGTGGAGAGCTGTGGTCGCCGGCAGCGGTTGGCGGAATTAGAGGCGGTGGTGTCGGAGGCGGAGGCGGAGGCAGAGCAGTAGCTGAATCGTCGGAGTAAAGAAATCGTCGGAGCAAAAACCCTGATCAGCGGAAATGAATGAAATAGAAGAGGAAGAGTCTGCCTTGCGCTGTTAAGTTAACTATAGATGTTGGTTGCTAACAAAAACCGACAATAAAAACATTAAGTGTCAGTTTGCAACAAAACACCAACACTAAAGGGAGGTGAAAATTTTCGTGGTTATTCACGCGAAAACACAATGACGCCAGTTATTGTCACAAAACTGATGATAAAAAGTGAGCAAATTTGTGTCTCGCAGAAAACCTTTAGTTGTCGTTTTCTGTCTTAAAAACCGACGATGTATGTCAATTTTTGGAGGTAATTTTTTTTGCTGGAAATTTTGGTTTTGGCGGTTACTTTTAGGTGTCGGTTTCTTATTAAAGAACCGACACTGAATAAAAGCGATACCCGTGTCTGGTCGCCCTTCACAGATTGATGTCGACTTATTTTATACACCGACGCTGTATGGTTTACGTGTCGGTGTATTATTACAACCGACACCATTAAAAGTGACGTTATAAGCCATTTCTGTAGTAGTCAGCATCTCCATCACTTTCTCCTCTCAAACCCTAACTCTCCCTCTCTATCTAAGATTTCATTTCTCTAAATTGAATCACGAATTATGAGAGATCCTTGTGTGTTAGGTTGACCATATAGAGCAATTGAGCTTCTTGGGTCAATTGCACATTGACCCCTCACTATACTTTCTCTTATTTCAGCTGAATTTTTTGTCATAAATATTACTATAATTCGTGTAATAATAAGGTCTAAATGCATCAAAAAATTATAAAAATTTACATGTTGTTTATTATTGAGTTTAAGATCTCTAGTTAAAATTTCAGATCATTTCAAGTTACCAATAAATAATTAAAAATAAAACACCACACTATTGAAAAGCACTCTGTCAGTATTTTGGTCGAAGTATAGTTCGACCGAGAACCACATTCAAAGAACACTCGACTATTCTAAAATTTTTCTCCAATATGCATGATTGAGTTCTCCATATAATATCCAAAATTCGATTAAATAAAAATTTGTAGAAAATATGAAAAATCATTTACCACACTGCTATCTTGATCAAATTCCATATTCATGTAATATCAAAACCCTAATTTTTGCCGATTAGGGTTTACATTTCTCAAACCCTAATTCTTCAAACTAAAATCATAGTTAGAGTTTCTTCTTAGGTTTGAAACATCACAATTGATCTACTATCATTAATCAAGTCTAAACAATGTTCAATCTAATCAAGCATGTAATCATTCAAGTAATCCCTAGTTTACCAATTAAGCACAAATGTGGTCATTACAATTCTCACCCCCTTAAAAAGTTTCATCCCCAAAACATAAATACGCAAACAAAGTATATTCAAAGTTTATTTTAAGCTTCTGAAATCTTACATGTCATTACATTCTTGTATTTTATACTTGAATGTAGTTTTCAACGTTAAGTCCTTTATTTTTTTTCTAATCACAACATGTTAAAATAGTTCTCAATGATAACAAACAAATTCTCTATGCCACAATCAATCATAGAGTAGATAGAGAAGCAACCATTTCAATATTTTCATACTCTTGAGGTGTTACCTCAACATTGATAATTTGATCCAACTATCTCAATTCATACGACTCAATATGTACTATTGTTATGTATTACCTCTAACTCACAAAAGAGAGTTCACCATGTTCTTTTGAATTTTACTATTGTGCTACTCAAATAGCAAAATAATCTTGAGTTGGAAGACTAGATTCAACAACAATTGTACAATAATACTCACGACATCCCCATTGTATTATGGATGCATAAGGTGAAGCATTACCATCACATTCCATACTATTCTCAAGTATGAACCCACACATAATTCAAGGTGTAACCATCGGGTTATAGCATACTAGGGTTTCAAAAACAGTAACAGAGTACTCCATGATTGTATTAGTGATTCAAGGACTATTCATACCCAATTACCATCACTTAGTTATATGAAAGCTAGGTATAACAAGCTACACCTCATTAGGGTTATATATCAATACAATATGGTTATCATCCCTTATGTTCATATGAGTGAATACGTAAGACTACCTTATTCAGGGTAACCCTTCATTTGTTCCATCATTATTCAACCCATATCACCATACCAAAAATGTACAATACTAAGATGGATTACTGGTATGAATGACTACAACTATTGGACACCTTTAATTAACATATTTCTTGTACATGTACAACTAAAATCATATGTAAAACAAATTTACATCCCTTAATATACCTTCAACAAATTATACTTCCAAAAACAAATTCACATATTATTAAAAGCCATTGTTTTCTTTTATCTCTCTCCTCATTCACTACTACTTACTTTTTGCTACTTATCCTTCTCATTTTAATCATGTAGATTAAACATTCCTAAAATTGAATCATATAAGGTACAAATAGATTATTCATCATTCTTGCTATTACTGCATGAATTTATCTCATATCACACTTCACTCATATTGTATTTCTCCTTTTATTCAAAACACACTTGTTACATTTCAAATTTATATCTTACTCTTTACTCCGAATCATTTCCATATTATTTATCTACCTTTCATATTAGCTATTTTTAAACCCTAGATTACTATCAGTGCTAGTTTACTTCTCATAGTGCAAATCTCATGATCGTGTTTTATAGAGATGCTAGTATTCAAGGTCAAATCACTAGTGACATCCCTTAAACTACTACAACTTTAAACATTCTAGGGTTTGGTCCTTATCAGAAGCATGACATTATTGTGATGTGACTTTGCTCCCTTAATTTGAAATTCAAACTTTGGATCTCACAAAATTTTCTAAAGTCTTCCTTATCTTATCAATTGAATTTCCTTTCTCTTACTTGGCCATTCAGATAGATTACATTCTCAATTTACCCTGCTAGGGTTTCATCATCATATTGTATGTCATTATTACATTCACTAGATGTCTCTACCACAGTGGTTATGCATCATATATGATTCATTTTCTTATCACTTCTTTCCCACATTGCTCTCATTAAGGAAGATATGAAAGAGAAGATGATTTTGAGACTTAGAATTCTTATCTTCAAACATTCATTAATACATTTCTCATATGTAGGTTTAAATAAATTATCAACAAGGATACTTGAGTAATTAGCACTTTCTTGAATCTCGCAACCTCTTTCTTTTATAATATATATTACTCCATTATGTTTCAAACCCTTCTTTACTTTCCATAATTCCCTTACCATATACTACTATTCCACATGTCATCTTTAACTTCTAGTTTTCTCTTATGATCATGTATACCATGTTGCATATATTTCCTTTTGTCCTTCTACTAATGTGAAGTTGAAATTCTAATCAATAATATCTCTACTAGTATCACCTCATGTTTAATACATTACATATACTTCATTTTAAATCAAACGGCTCATGCATGGGTGAAACATAGTTTCTCTTTCAATCAAGTTTTTCTTTCTTGAATATAGTCTACCTTTTATGACTTATTCATTTATTTAGCTACACTTTTGTTCTTCTTTTAGAAACTAGTTTGTTGTTCTATAAAGACTTAGAATCCAAAGGCAGTAAGGATGAATGTATTAAACTTATTAATAAAGGTATACATTCCATGCTCTCAATTATATCATAACCCTCATTCCTTAATCAAGCTCATTATTTCCAACATTTCTCTTTGTTTCAACTAAGTTTCTTATCCTAGTTTTATGATTTACATGCTCATCTAGTTCTCTTCACTTTAACTCTTATGAAGACTCTTCACTTCTATGTACTTATTGTATACATAGCTCTTTTCTTCTATTTTCTCTTTGCTTTAGAGTACATAAAAACATTGTACTCGGGTATACAATCCATTACTATCTTGGCCCCTTACATACTTTTCTCATATCTTTTCCATATTTCATATTTATAGTTCATATAATACTAATAATTAAACTTAATCTGAACCTTATGTTGTGTTCCTTTATTTGCAATTAAGGGTTTCTCATATGAGGCCCCCAAAGTTGGATCTCAGATATCAGTTCCAACTGATTCTTAGTTATCCCAGTCTTTCCCTTATACTTCAAAATCTTAGAGTATATACATTCATACTAGAATTTGGATCTAATCTATCCAGAATTTACTCTTATTATGTTACTAATAGGAGTCATTAGATCCCAGTAATGCATCCTGCCAGCTGGACTAGGCCGAACCTGCAGTCCTGAAGCCAAGAGATACTCAGGATTACTCAACTCCTATTCATCTCAAACATGTGGAAGAAAACTTATCCACTTAGGAAAGCTCATTCAAAGATCATTTCTAGTCTACTTGATACAAAGAATGTAATCAATAAATGCTACAACTGCATAATGTACAACAAATCTTAAAGACCCATATATATTTTAAAATACTGAATATCTGAAGTCAAACATATAAGAGCTTTTCTATTCATCTCCAATAAAACAACAATATGAAATGAAAGTTCTATCTCATTTTATATTTATGCTCTTAATTCATGTTACTTATCTTGTTTCAACCCTAATATTTCTAGGGTTCCTCTCTAGACCATCCTTCCACTGTATACTTGGCCAAGGTATACATGAAATAATAGATAGAGTAGCTTGATACTGGTTGATCCAAGTACTCAGATATCGGACCAGGATATCCAAATACTCAAATCCCCAGAGCTAACATCAAAACATCTCCTATCTGCCACACTTATGACTCTAACTTACTAACGTAATGGTCCCTGACGACTCAGTCTAAGATATGATACCAAGTTGTTACACCCCAATCTCATAATTACCATTAATCATGAGATTAGGGAATAAATTGAGGATTTAACGTAATACAAAGATCACCCTTAACTTTTTCTTCTTTTTCAAACTCTTTGTTTTCTCGCATTGAACCACATAAACTAACTTTACAAGGGAATTTAAACATTGATTTCTCTAATTTGATTTCAACAGTAAAAAATGAATATATGAACATTCATTATGTTTCTCATACTTTTAAGCACATGTGACTTACTGATTCACATATATTGCTACAAGAGGAATAATGTTATACATCATCATTTACAACTCTCTCTTATTTCTTTACAAGGACCTAGAGTGACAAGGACCGACTGAACTTAACTATACTCAGACTTAACTCTTGTGGTAGATCTACTCCGATGCAATGATTTCTTCAATACCCACGATTTCCCTAAAAATATTGAGTAGAGGGGTGAACCTACTCGCTCAGTGAATGAGTAAAACAATAATACAGTCTAAAGTACTGAATCAGACATTTATCATTCTTAGATAATTGAAATAAAACAAGATAGTAATTTCAAATTTAAAAGACTAGATATTCAAAAACTTACTAATAACATTGATGCCTACATCATTAGAAGTAAACAAGTATGGAAATATAATCCTAACTATATTTAGTATTTCATTTAAAGAACAACTGTTGTAAAACTATACCCGAATCTTTCTTAACCTTTCTTACTTATGAGAAACTCTTTAAACCTATATGAACATATTTTAGCTTATGCCATGATCATATGCACTGTACTCTGCATATGAAGACTCATAGCAAACTACGATCTCACCGTACAAGACTTAGCTGACACACCCAGGAATGCTAACCCTAACTACGTCAATGGTCTACAATAGTAAAATGGCTCTCTGGCCTCAGCACACCTATTATGCCGTAAAAATTGGACTCCTCCACTAACCTGAGCACACATGCAGAGAATCAAGCCACATATTGGCTTTACTGTACTCTAGTGCCACCAAGATCTCTGGTTGATGTTGGACACTACATTCTATATTTTAAGTAGACTTCCACTAGGGCTTCGTCCCCCGTACCCCCTGTTAGTACAATATGACCCCCATATACTGGACACTGCCAGGGTTAGGTCGTTTCATCCCTACGACACAGACCTCTCATAGGGAATCTATGATGTTCAGGGCCCCTAAGTCTATTATTTTATTATTCTTGGAAAGCTCTTACTATATTGTATCTTTTCCTTACTTATACTTGACTCTGGTATCTCTATGGTACCACATCTATTTATTTGAGATTTATAATACAACATGTATATCATTCTAAACTTGGCAGAGCAATATATTCAAAATATTGTGATATTCTGAGTAATCATCATACTATACATACATGCAGACTAAAATTCTTAAATAAACAGAATACATGTCAACTTGGCACTTTATGCACTAGAATCATGCAATTGAACTTCTTAATACACTGATAATACTGAACTGAATGCTTAACATATTGTTTACCCCTTTCTTAGGGTTTCTCCTTACTCATGCACATATAGAACTTCTCATGTATTCAAACATATATCATGTCTACTAATATAAATATTCTCATTCAACATTTCTCACATTTATGCATGGCATCGATAACATACCTATCTAGGGCATGTCATATCTCTCCACTTGCAATAGCATAACAACATATACATTTCATGACAAGTATTTGAGTTAGAGAATATGAATCTCATAAACAAAGCATGTATGCAATATAAGATAATATTCAGATAAAATCCCACAATATCACATGAATCATTTCAATCAGCCATTTACTACTAAATTAGATATGTATACTTGTAAAAGCATACTAGATTGGGTTTCCATTCTTAATTACTCGCTATTCACATGATATGTATTGTGAAAATCAGAAACTCTATTTGTCCACATATCAAATCAAAGAGATCAAACATGTAGAATTATATGCACTAGGAACATAGGTAAGATCATATAAGCATAAATCTGAATTTCAGCTATAATGTTGTTCAAGCACCCGAATAACTTGAAAATTCAGATCTTTAGAAGATTCTCTTCTTAATTCTGTAGTATTTAAGATACATGGATATCTATATCCATGTCATAATATAAATGTTTTCAGATCATAGTTGGAGCATGCATTGAAGTATTCTATAAACTAAATTCAAGAACAATTCTTTTCATTAATTGTCATATAGGGAGAAATCGAGAATATAAATTAAAACCATCTAATTGAGTACAATTGACTGAAATATTCTTTTACCCACTCACCCTAAGCTGTAAAACACCTTAAAAATGCATCTCATCCATGAAAATCTCGATCTCATATCAAATCTCTAGCAATTCACCCGATTCTTCTTCCTTTCAACTCAAAAACCCTAAAAATGAGGGATTATGAAGAAAGAGTGAGAAAAGGGGAAGTTTTGACACCATTTCAGATCAAATCAGAGGAGGGATGGAATCTTGACATGTGAGAGAAGATTCACCATGAAACTATATCCAAAGAGGCTAAACTTACATGATTTCATTATTCCTCGGACCGTAAAACCCTTGGTCAGCATCTCCATCACTTTCTCCTCTCAAACCCTAACTCTCCCTCTCTCTCTAGGATTTCATTTCTCTGGATTGAATCCTGAATTATGAGAGCTCCTTGTGTGTTAGGTTGACCATATAGAGCAATTGAGCTGCTTGGGTCAATTGCACATTGACCCCTCACTATACTTTCTCTTATTTTAGCTGAATTTTCTGTCATAAATATATTATTGTAATTCATCTACTGATAAGGTCTAAACGCATCAAAAAATTATGAAAATTTTACATTTTGTTTATGATTGAGTTTCAGATCTTTAATTAAAATTTCAGATCAGTTGGAGTTACCAATAAATAAATAAAAATAAAACACTATACTACTAAAAAGCACTCTGTCAGCATTTTGGTCGAAGTATAGTTTGACCGAGAACCACATTCAAAGAACACTCAAATATTCTGAAATTTTTCTCCAATATGCATGATTGAGTTATCCATATCATATCCAAAATTAAATAAAATAATTTTTTTTTAAAAAATATGAAAAATCATTTACCACACTGCCATCCCGATAAAATTCCATATTCATGTACTATCAAAACCCTAAGTTTTGCCGATTGGGGTTTACATTTCTCAAACCCTAATTCTTCAAACTAAAATCATCGTTAGAGTTTCTTCTTAGGTTTGAAACATCACAATTGATCTACTATCATTAATCACGTCTAAACGATGTTCAATCTAATCAAGCATGTAATCATTCAGGTAAACCCTAGTTTACCAATTAAGCACAAATGTGGTGATTACAATATGAACATCTCAAGCTTATCCTGTGATAATATTATCATGATATGACATCCATGAATCATTCTCATTTCTATCTGTTGGCCTCAACCATTCTGCTAGCCAGATATCGGATTATACTAATCATGTGAATATACGTCATTATGTTCATCCAAGTATTGGATGGTACCAATCCTAAGATCACAGCCAGGTATTGGATTATACCAATCCTGATAGAGTTCAACTAGGTATTGGAGTGTACCAATTTTGAGATCATAGAGTGCAACCAGGTATTGGTTTGTACCAATCTTGAGATCCTAGAGTTCTGCCAGGTATTGGATTGTACCAATCTTGAGATCACAACCAGGTATTGGATTATACCAATCCTAATAAGAGTTCAACCAGGTATTGGATTGTACCAATCCTGAGATCATAGAGTTCAACCAGGTATTGGTTTGTATCAATCCTAAGATCATAGAGTTCAGCCAAGTATTGGATTGTACCAATCCTGAGATCACAGCCAGGTATTGGATTATACCAATCCTGATAAGAGTTCAGCCAGGTATTGGATTGTACCAATCCTGAGATCATAGAGTTCAATAAGGTATTGGTTTGTACCAATCCTGAGATCACAACCATGTATTAGATTATACCAATCCTGATAGAGTTCAACCAGTTATTGGATTATACCAATCCTGAGATCATAGAGTTCAACCAGGTATTGGATTGTACCAATCCTGAGCTCACAACCAGGTATTGGATTGTACCAATCTTGATATCACATCCATATTGCTAAGGATCACATAGTAGTTGGGATACCTTTATGTTTCCCTTTCACTTTCATTAATTATGGGATATCAATCCCTTAAATTCATCATTGAATATCACATCACGTTTACTAGGCATTTTACCTTGGGCAAGCCATCATACCTATTCACATTATTTATGTAATAAAAGTATTCCACTTATCTCATTTAAGCATATTCAAAACACTATAGCCCTTATTTGTCTATAAGCATAAAGCATGTATAACCAAGATTTCATTATTATTATAACCATTTATTATTATTATGATGTTACTGGGTTTCCATTTCCCCTAGTTTATTACCATTTCTTACATGAGACTTTTATAAACATCTTGTCACCTCTCACTAGGCAACAACTATTAACATGGCTCCCCAGACCCATTAAACATCTTGTTACCTCTCACTAGGCAACAACTGTTCACATGGCTCACAAGGCCCATTAAACATCTTATCACCTCTCACTAGGCAACAACTATTCACTTTGCTCACAAGGCCCATTATACATCTTGTCACCTCTCACTAGGCAACAACTATTCACATGGCTCACAAGGCCCATTAAACATCTTGTCACCTCTCACTAGGCAACAACTATCTCTAGGTCATAAGACTTAGATAATAGGTATTACATGAAACATCATAGATCATGCTTAGCTATGCTCATTATCTCATGCTACCAACATGGTTTCAATATGGTTAGGGTTTCCCTTTATTAACCAATTGTAGTTTCAAATCATATAATTACCCTTCATTAGGGTTAAGGGTTCTCTTTTAAGCCGACTAGGGTTTTCAAGTACATTCATCAAGAATCACAACCCTAATTCAGACTCCACACATATTAGGAGTATCAATGTATACTCATTACATGAGTATTAAACAAGTATAAGTTTCTCTTTCATCCTCACTAGGATATTGATTACATCATACTCCATTAGGTTGGCTCATTCCTTCTCTCAAGGTACATTGGCCCATATTAATCAAAATGCATTAAACCCTTCATGTCTTAAAGTATCATTTGACATAACATACTACATGTATCACTCAATCAAATGTATTCGATTAAGGTGCTTCCTCCATATCGGGTATCGAGGTGCAAGTATGCTTTCATATCAGTTATAGAGCTGTATCCTCATCATAATATTATGCATCCATATCGTATTACTCAACCTTAGGGGTTTGCATATCGGGTTTCACATCACCATGTTGAGTTTTAACATCATATCGGGTTAAGGTATATACTCAACACCATATTGGGTATAAGGTGTGTACTTGACCCCATATCGTGCACAAGGTGTGTGTATGTGTTACTCATATCGTCCATGAGGTATAAATTCATCACTATATCATGCTAGTGGTTGTTTTCATATCATCATATCGGGTTACCATATCAAGTTGCCATATCGGGTTGCCATATTGGGTTAGCATATCGGGTTAAACCCTTATGCTCATACTCTTTCATACCTTCACGGGATCAATCCTATCATGTGTTGAGTGATAGGATAGATAACTGGTTGAACCCTTCATGATTAACCCATTACACCACTACTACAAAAATGCCTTTTAGCGTCGGTTGTTTAACCCACTTTGGCGTCGGTTTCCGAGCGACGCCTATGTGGGCGCCGCTAAAGGTCTAACACTTCGGCGTCGGTTTTTTAACCGACGCCTATTTAATGTACATGCGTCGGTTGTTTATAGAAAACCGACACCAAAAGGGTTCGCGCCACAGAAAACGACGTCATCTAGGACACATTCTGCGTCGGTGTTTAATTGGTAACCGACGCAGAAAGTGTCCTAGATGACGCTGTTTTCTGTGGCGCGAACCCTTTTGGCGTCGGTTTTCTATAAACAATCGACGCCATACTTCAAGACGACACGGATGTGCTTCCCTGCACGACCGTGTTTAGTACTATAGGCGTCAGTTTTATATGAATAAGCGATGCCTTTTCTACCACGGCCGTGCTTTCCTGCACGGTCAGGTTGTTTGTAATATTAGGCGTCGATTTTTATCCAATAACCGACGTTGTAGGTCTTTGCTGATGGTTTTCTGTAAATAACCGACACATATATCTTTTTTTTTTCATATCAGTTTGCAGGCCTGCTGTGGCTGGTCAGCAGGATGAGAACCTACAGTTCAGTTTTCTGAACTGTAGGTTTACGACATCTATTGATATCAGCCTACAAACAGGCCACAAACCTGCAAAAGTCCCAAGGAAAATTTCACACAAGTAGATACATTCAGACATCAATTCAATTCTCACATTCACACATATAGAAACATTCAAATACATGTATTAACATTCAGAAATATTCATTTACAAAGTATCATTCATTATCGCTATCAACATCCCAATTATATCTTACAGTTGCCACTGCTTGTATGGATTTTGCCCATTCTTCTCTTATTTCATCTAATGCTTCCATCGTATATAGAGCATGTATATTTTTTAAGCGTTTACCTATAGTGTGGTCAGTTTTAAACACCTGCAAAGAGAATGATGTATATATATAAGTAATAATATAAAAATAAGATTGATATATTTCATACTAACTAATGAGACTATATATAATACCTCATGTATGTTATCGATGTCCAATGCGGCATGTCGGATAATCATCTGCATAAATCGCATCACATAGTATGCGCATGCCCAGCCGTTGTCTTGTGTAGCACACTATAAATTGAAACATACAAAATAATACAACTAAGCACAATTCACATCAATAATATATACATTGGAGTCGGGAACTTACTTGTACGTTCTGCAAATTTATTGGCTGGTTCTTTTTCATTGGGACCGTTCCTCTAGCCTTTTTGAATGCATCTAAATCCCTACATGTTAATATAACACAGTAAATTGCATAAGTAAATAGTAATGTAATAACAGATGTTAACAGATACAAAAATGAAATATTTCTCACCAGAATAATGACATTCTCATTACGTGTCCAATTTTAGTGTTTAATTTACTTCCCGCGGGATCTAGATAATAAACAGTGAACGTCCCGGGGACAATAACTAGTAACTCCCAATGTCTACCGCTAGATTTAAAAAGTTAACAATTAATAACTCAAAATGCACAATAAAAATGGAATTTTCTTAAGTCCAAATTATAAATAAAGTAAACTTACTTGACATTGAATGGAGCTATTATTATCTTCTTGTTTTGCTGACCGAAAATTTTAAAAGCATCTATACAGTATTGTTGAACACTATCAGGGTCTTTAGCTACCATACTAATCAATGATGGAATCAAAAATCCCACATGATCAAATGTAAATTGTTTGCAATGATCTTCGACTAAGTAGCTGCAAAACATGTATTACGTATGCATTAATATATAAGAAACCAGATCACCGGATCTTACACAAGGTATATGGATGTATAAACAAGATCTCACCTTATCCATGTCTCTATCATTGATGTATTCAGCCAATCATACATAAACAGCTCAATAATATCTTGTATAAATAAAGAGCTATCGTATGATTGACCTGCATAATGTGCATCTAAAGAAACAATTATCGGGCAATGTATATTATGTGCCCGTAGCCAACATTCCATTCCCCTACAAGCAGGACCTAACGGGTATGTTAGGTCAGTTGGAACCCAAGTTGGTAATGCGGGAAGTGGAGGTGGAGGCCTAGGTGCTCCTGGTGTCTTCTTTTTAACCTGTATATATAATTTCAGATCAGTTGACCTCATATATACACATTAATAGTCTAAATCAATGTAAATTTATCTTACAATTTCAGTAGTGTAGACGACATCTGCTTTGGGCCACAATATGACCCCGCCTTCTGCCTCAGCAAGTGTATCAATATCCGGGTGGGGATATGGCAATGTAGCTTCCCTCCAATCGGGTAACACACGTAATGGGCCCACACGAACGTATCCCTGTGGCATTGGAGTCCCGTGAAACCTTTCCCCAGGAAGGGACGGGTAAGCCTGTGCCTCTGCAACAACATAGTCTTGTATTCTTAAGCGGCATGGCTTCAATGCCTACAAATTTACGTAAAGAATGTTATACATATATACATATCATCTTGAAAACATATCATCTTGAAAAGACTAGCTACAATGTCATAAACAATACTTACAGCAGACGTGTTAGGCGATGGGTCTCCAGGATTACTCGCAGTCTGTGCATCAGGAGAAGAGTGGGTCGCCATAGGCTGATTGGAAGCCTGAGATGCCTGCCACCGCAACAATTCTTCCTTGACCTTATCAGCAACTACATCGTTGACCTTTTTAGCAACTATATCCTCGACTCTCTTATTCTCTTATACATGGATAAAAGAAACATTAGCTTCTTATTATTGAATTTCCTTTTGCAGTAACATTCTAAAAAAAGAATAGGTTACCTCTTCTTGAGAAAGTCCCACTCTGGGTTTGCGCTGGGATGGCCCAAAGAATGCTTTGATGCCCACACCAGTGCCTGCACCCCTAACACGTCCAGGATGCTCTGGGTTACCCAGAGAAACTGTCAATTCATCACTTGTGCCCTGAGGGATGAACGTGCCTTGTTTCCTCTGCTCGTGCAGCTCCCGCTAATCACCATCAACAGAAATTGGTAAGTTAACACCACAAATAATCAATATTCAAACGATTGCTCTAAGAGTTGTATTTTACCATTTTTGCAGCCGCCTCAGTAGTTACGAGCTTCTTTATTTCACCCTTCTTGTTTTGCCTCCCAGCTATCCAGATATCATGGCGAGGCATGGGTGTGGCAGACTCCTGAGTAGGAGCAGACTCCTGAGTAGCCGCAGACTCCGCCTGTAGTCTTTGGCGAACGCTTGCATAGCCTTTTGGACCCATAGTGTGGTCATGCACATTCAGTGCACACCTTGCTTTTTGTGCGTCACTGAGGGCCTAGTTAGTATGCACATTAATGATTTGGTTAGTAGCACTAAATGTTAATCTTGAATAGGTGAATACAATGTATATTAATTAAATTGGGAGTGACGCCTAATACCTTGAATTCTTCAGATTTTCTTGAAGCAACAAAATTGTCCCAATCTTCTTTGTCCAAGAAGTTCCATTGTTCAAGGGCTGACTTCTTCTTCTTATCACCCTCTTTTATGTATTCTCTGTTTCGATTTGTCATATAATTCCTAAGCATCTTTCCAGCGTGTTGCATCACACTTTTACGATGCAACTTCTCATCCAGCGTGTTATTAACTAGTATCCAAAATAGAATTGCAAATAATAGAATTTGTAATCTACAAAATAGAATTGCAAATAATAATAACTCACGCATAAATCCTTCCATATCAAGTCTTTTTTCCCCTGAGGAACTTTATGCCAATTATCATACTTAACACCACAATGGCTCCGAATGGTACACCCAAGATAGTTTACAAAATTATTGCGGTTCACTCCAATTGCATTTCCTCCATTATCAAACTCCACAACCAATTTGGATCCACTGCCACTTAGCGCTATTAACTTCTTCAACAGAGTGATGCCCCTTTTCTTGTTAAGTGTTTGGTGTTGCGCATCAAGTTGCTCCAGTGCTTCAGTGGGTACATGTGCATCATCAACCTAAAATTTGACAAAAATAAACACACTGAATTAGCCCAATATAGAAATATAGGATATATGACATAACTAGAAGATAATGAATTTTATAGAAATACAAGATATGTTTTTAGAACTTACATTGGTATCCTCGCCATGCTCGTCATGGACAACATGCTCATCATGGACTTCATGCTCATCATGGACATCATGCTCATCATGGTCAGCCATCTGAAAATGTCATTAAAAAGGCAAACATTTAGCATTTGTATTAACTAGAAAAAGGCAAACATTTAGCATTTGTATAAACTAGAAAAAGGCAAACATTTAGCATTTGTATAAACATACATGTCTCTAAAATTGTGATCTTTTATCAATTAACAATCCTTCATTGTGATCTCCGCGCACATATAAGTCATCATTAGCTTCAATATTTTGTGGAGTTGGCAACCCAACTGAGAATGGACTGGAGTCATCATACTTATCATAGTACTCTTCTTCATCTATAGGATCTTCAATGAACTGTCTTTTACCATGAAGAACAACCGACCATTTATCATTTGCAGGATCATCGATATAGAATATTTGTTTCGCCTGTGATGCCAATATGAATGGTTCACCCTTCTCTCCAATCTTTTCAAAGTTCACCAAAGTGAAACCCAATTCATCCACTATAACTCCTTTGGTGTTATCAACCCAATTACATTTAAAGAGCGGAATTTTGAAATCTATGTAGTCAAACTCCAAAATGTCTTCAATGACACCGTAATATGACATTTTAGCTTCACGTGGACTCTTATCCTTTGCACTTGCAAAGTACATAGCCGACGCTTGAAGAGTGACCCCACTATTTTGGACGACACTCTTATCATCTTGGCGCTTTGTGTAATATGTGAATCCATTAATGTCAAACCCTTCATAAGACATAACATTCGGTTTTGGTTTAAAGGCGAGGCATTTGATAGTTTCTGTAATATCATTTGGTGTTTGAGATAGTTGATGTAAGACTTTATCTTCAAACCACTTAGTAAAAGTCTTATTATGCTCTCTAGCAAGCCACATTGAACTTGCTCGAGGATGTTGTCTCTTTATGAAATTGGTATGTTCCTCGATATAAACACTCACTTCATCCATATTGTATAAAATATACAAGTGAGCTTGTTCCAACTGCTCACGGCTGATTACTTTCACCCGTGATCCCAAAATTCCTTTGCCCTCCTCAATATTCTTGTCATTATCAGGAGTGTCATTACCACTGAGAAAGTCATTGCAAAAATCCATAACCTCTCTTGCCACATAACCTTCAATAATACTCCCTTCAGGATGATAACGATTTCGAACATCACCTTTAAAAATGCTCATGTATCGTTCGAAGGTATACATCCAATGCAAGAAAACTGGTCCCAACATTTTCACTTCCCTAGTCAAGTGGACAACAAGATGTACCATGATATCAAAGAACGAAGGAGGGAAATACATCTCAAGCTGACATAGGGTAACAACCACTTCTCTTTGTAAATTATCGAGAGTATCAGGGTCAATAACTTTGCTGCATAGACTGTTGAAAAAGAAACAAAGTCTGGTAATTGCAAACCTTACATGCTTCAGCAATATAGATCGAATTGCCACGGGCAATATTTGTTGCATTAGAGTGTGACAATCATGAGATTTAAGACATATCAACTTCAGATCTTTCATTGATACCAATCTACGGATGTTGGATGAGTAACCATGTGGCACCTTAACATTTACCAAGCATTCACAAAAAGTTTTCTTCTCCTTTCTAGACAACGTGTAACAAGCGGGAGGTAAGTATGTTCTTTTATTACCCATTTCACGTAATTCTGTTAATTCTGACCTTATTCCCATTTCACGTAGGTCCAGTCTGGATTTTATCCCATCTTTAGTCTTACTTGGTATATTTAACAGAGTACCAATTATGCTATCACAGACATTTTTCTCAACGTGCATTACATCGATACAATGCCTGACTGTCAAAGAACTCCAATAAGGAAGATCCCAAAATATTGACTTCTTCTTGAATGAAGAATTGTCACTCCGTGTGGCCATACTACATTGTGATTTCTTACCAAATTCATTGACAATGTCTTTTACTCTTGCATAAACAACATCCCCTGGTATAGGTTTAGGTGCACTCCGTTCATCATTCCATCCATTGAATGCTTTGCGCTTCCTACGATACAGATGGAATTTTGAAAGAAACCTTCGATGACCAAGATATACAGTCTTGCCGCCATGTTTTAGTCTTATTGAATCAGTGTTTTCTTCACATATAGGACACACTTTAGCTCCTTTGACATTATATCCAGACAAATTCCCATATGCTGGAAAGTCATTAACAGTGCAAAACAACATAGCATGCAAACGAAATGTCTCTCTTACTGAAGCATCATAGGTCATCACACCTTCAGCCCAAAGTTTCTTTAAGTCATCAATCAAAGGTTCAATATAAACATCGATATCATTTTCGGGTTGTTTAGGGCCCGATATCAACAACGACAACATAACGTACTTATTTTTCATACACATCTAGGAAGGAATATTGTATATAACAAGCATGACTGGCCAAGTGCTATGTTGGATGCTCAATGTCCCGTACAAATTCATCCCATCTGTACAAAGCCCAAGTCTTAGATTCCTATCTTCTTCACCAAATTTGGGGTACAATAGATCAATCTTCTTCCACTGTGGGGAATCAGACGCATGTCGTAGGATCCCATCATTATTTTTCTTAACATCTGCATGCCACCTCAAATTCTTCGCATCTTTCGGATTTGCAAACAAGCATTGAAACCGTGATATTATAGGTAGATACCACAACACCTTGGCAGGAGAACCAGTTTTGGACTCCCCCGAAGTTGTCAATTTATACCGTGACGCACCACATTTTGGACAATCTTTCAAATCTACATAGTCCTTTTGAAATAATACACAATCATTCACTAGTAAAAATTGGGCCATTATTCACGAGTGAGTCCTGTCACAAACCCCTCTCTACAGGCCCTCACAAATAGGGACGGTTGTGAGTCTGGTCCTCACAAATGGTCCGTGAAGAGAACTCACGTGACAAATACCAGTGGCCCTCACGAATACAATTTTCACGGACCAACTGACCCTCAAGAATGTTATATTGAGGGACTATTTAGCCTTCATAAATACATTTTTGAGGGACTATTTAGCCTTCATAATAACATTATTGAGGGCATGTTTAGTTCTCATAAATACATTTTTGAGGGACTTGATGGTCCTGGAGAATATATTTTTGAAGGGATAATGCCTTCATTAATATTATTTTTGAGGGGCTATGTGGTCGTCATCAATGCAATTTTGATGGTCAATCTGGACCTTCATCAATATATTTATGAGGGACTACTGTAAATGATTTGGTTATTGATTATTAAATGATTTATTAAATGTTAATTAATTGTTACTATAGTGAATATCAAATTTTAAATGAAAACTTTGTATACATAACCTCAAGCAATATTTTTATACTAATTCACATGACATCATAAGAAGATTCAACACCAAAATGACACATAAAAATGTTAAATCACCTCAAACCAATTTTTGTTATTGAAGCAAAATATTATCCATACATTACGTGCTCAACGTTGATATAAATAAAGAGTACATATGGTTCTAAAATTTGAGATTGATGACAATCAACATATCATGCTAGAAACTCTTAAGATCTATAATGTCTCCATATTCCTTCAAATGGTGTGGTGCTCTTCATCAATGCCAGGCCTCATATGGTTAGGTACTTGAATATTATTCTCCTAAAAATGACAAATCATTATATTAATAGAATTTAAAATTTATACATAAATCATAGTACAACAAACAACTTACCCTTATATTTCGGTTTTGGTCTACTCCAAGGTGCATTGTCTGTCGAAATCCATCATTAAAAGTGATTCTACCCTATCAATATAAATACAAAAAGGAATCAGAGTGAGTGTGAAGTAGAGATAAATGTAAGTGAACCGACATAGCAGCAACATGCACCCGTAAACTAAAATTATGATTGAACTTAGTAAATAGTACATAATTAAAAAAAACTCAGTGGTAAATAGTAGGAATTTTACAAAAGAGAGAAAGAGTCAAAATAGGTTAGAATCATATCTAGCAAAGTAGGAATTTTACTTAGCTGTTTTCTATATACATCATCTGTATGTAAATTCAAACTATAGGATCTTGATGTTTACCTTTAAAAATAATCTATATGCTAACTTTCAGCTCATTTTAGATATTTTTTGGTCATCCATCCAACGTTTACAAAATTGCAAATTTGTAATTGCACCATGCCACGAATTTAACGATGTGGTCATGTGTCATAGGGAAACGTGAGCTGGAATACAACACTTCAATCATATTTTCATGATATATTCTTATGCATATTCATACAACTGTGATATTTCACACGTTCTAATACTTCTGGCACATCATTTTCTTAACTATAGTGGACACAGAATTGGTACAGAAGAAGTGGAGTCTGTTTTAGTGTCTCATCCTTATTGTACTGAGGCTGCAGTTGTTGGTGTCGACCATGAGGTAAATATTGTAAGAATCACAGTAATCGATTTGTTTCCAATCTAAAATGTCATTTACTATTGTTTTTAGATTAAAGGACAGTGCATTCATGCCTTTGTAAGCTTGGCCAAAGATGTTCCTTTCAGTGAGGATCTATGCAACAACCTTATCAAAACAGTAAGAAGCAAGGTAATATAGCTTTATCCTACTCAATGTAATTCTTATTCAAGCAAATTGAATTTGTCAAAAATCATAGTATTTAAAATTACACTGAAAGTTCTTATTTGTGTATCATGATTAACTTCTACATTTTGATAGTTGTATTATTATATTAAAGTTAGTATCTTGTTCATCAACTTATGATAGCATGCTTTTGTGATTTTATGTTATATACTTTATGACAGTTGCATTGTTATATTAAAGGAGATATTTATTCTAGAAAGATGAAAATGAAGCTTTAGACGTTTTCGGGTGAAACGCAGGTGCTATGCACATTTTAAGAGCATGTCACTACTAGATGCCTATAGATCAAACCGACTTGTCGACTTACCCACTACAAATAGACCATCACATAATGTGATAGCAGCATAAAGCTTGGAAACTCTTAACGAGCTCCAAGCTTGTTGCAGTAGAATTCTCTGATTTACTGATGAAGGACTCAAGTCTCAACAAATAAATGAGAGTTATCCTTCTTATTTGTATAGAATTACTGAATTCTTCTTGAACTTTTTTCTGATAAAGAAATGGAACTTTTTCTTGATAAATAAATTAACGTATATCATATGCATCTTCTCTCATTAAATGCATAGTTGGAGGCTATATGTATATCCCCATCATTGACTGAGAACAACCAAATTCCTAAAAAAAGTACGACAGTCACAGTGGCTGCAAGTTATATACTCCATTACCACTGTATTTTGGAACCTTAAACGTTTCTGAAAAGGCTAGTCTAGACAATCCTGCAATAAATTGGTCAACATCTTAACTAAACCCGTTTGCATAAAAACATGTTTCTTAGATGATCTAGTTTTGAAATGTAGTTAGTCATAGCAACATGTCATGAAAAGTGAATAGATTCTTCATGAACTGGGTCAGAGCCATAGTGACTGGACTTTACATTATGTTAATCTGACGTCTACATCTTCCAAAATATCACCTAATCAATCGTTAACTTGATAATAGGCTTAGTGTTACCTGGAAGTTTGACCAAAGAATTGATTTGATTTGGTTATTCCCTTCCAATACCTTTTAACCTCAACCCTAATAAGAACTTGAGCCTTTCATGATCATTGTTTAAACCTGGTGCCGGATAAAATTGAATTAATAAATTACTGCTGGTCGTTTCTAGTGAAAAACATGCCATCCAACAAAAAAACAGTATGCAACTAAAAGGTGTGGAGATGAAGCAAAATGATCTATAACACCAAAAATTGGCTAACCTGCCAGAATGTCCCTATACCATTCTAATTGTAAAGAATGATGCAGCTTGTAGATAACATAATCAACATGCCTAAGATTTAGAGCTCATCTAAATATCCCTCAGAATATGATTCAATAGCTACGGTCACACCTAGTGCAGCTTCTTGCTAGAGTCGTAAAGGAAACTCCAACTGCTAGAAGGAGGATACAGTTCCAACATCTAGCTATTTAAGAAGTGTACATTAGTGTTCTGTTTTAGTAGTGATCATGCATAATGAAGTACAGAATAGGAGGTACAGAATCAGAAGATCAATAAACATGAATAGGTGGAGAAACGAAGTGATTATTTAGGGACCCTAACATACAATATCTGGGCTGTTTGGTCCTCCACTTCAGATCTTAGAACCAAAAAAGATCTCTGGATAAAGGATGATAACCTGTATTGAATTTCTCTGGCAGAAACCATTGACTGTTCTACCTTAGGCCATAGACATCAGACACTATTGAAATAGAGGAGACCGTCTACTCCACTGCTACCAGTACCCTCATGAATCTTCTGACATTTCCAGGGGTGAGGACCCAAACCCAAATGGACCTGGTTAACTGAACTAAGTGATAAATTAAAAACAACACTATTTATCACTTCTCAATCCACATCTACTCCAGTGCTACCAGTACCCTCATGAATCTTCTGACATTTCTAGGGGTGAGGACCCAAACCCAAATGGACCTGGTTAACTGAACTAAGTGATAAATTAAAATCAGCACTATTTATCACTTCTCAATCCACAGTAAACGTTTTTTCTGCAGTATGTTAACTCTTAAGTAAATTATCAAATTCATGAGTTGCATATAGATAGCAAAAGTAGCTTAAAGCAAATATGGAAAAGCAGGTAGCATTCAGTCTTAGTCTATACTGGTCTACAACCTACATGAAAAAATATTAGGTTTCCACCAACAGAGGAAACCATGTGATGGAGCCTCTCCTTGAAGTGCAATGACCAAAATAGTCAAAAGGGACAGCGAGTAAACAGACTTCCTTTTCTTTAGATAAGCTCGAAATATGATGATTTACCAATTTGGCCCAAATCAAACATGTTTTCCCTATTTTCCAAAATTTGGCCCGATTTTGCCTAAATCAGACCTATTTCAGCCATAAATTGACTCAAGCTAATCTAATTTGACCAAATCCAGATTTGATTCATGCTAATTTATCCTTTAAATGACTTAATTTAGGCTTAAAAGGCCTTAGAAACCCATATAATGCACATACTAGGCTGGGCGCCTAGTTTGAGGCGCCTTGCCTAGCGCCTAGGATGCCTAGGCGGCGCCTTGATAACTATGGTGTAAGCAATGTGCCATGATGAGACAGACTAAATATAGGTATAAAAATACTTACTTATTCCATTATATATGTAACCGACACAAAATACATTCACAACCTCTTGATTAGTGTGATTCACACTACCAACAAAACCCAGATCATCTAGGCATTTAACTCCTTCTTTGAGGACCTCTTCAAACTTGGTTGGTATTTTTCAAATCTCTTCCTATTGAACTGGCATATTCTAGTCCCAAACAAGATCAGAAATGCTACTATCATGGGCGACCCTATCACATATATGAAAATCAAGATGGAGATGACATCCCTAGGCGAAAATAATCAATAGTTTCAAACATAGGAGTCAGTGTGTAAAGATATAAGGAACAGACTTGAGTTTGGAATCTGTTTGCTCGTATACCATGGACATGTTCAAAACACAATTTTGTGTTTAGTTCCAAATTTCAAAGGAAACTGAATTTTGTGATTTTTCCTGTATATAGGTGCCCATAGTAGCATTGATATTCTTCTTGTCTGGCCGACTTATAAATTTTTGTGATCATTTTCACAAAGTATGCATGTTTATTTCATAGGTACATCTATGGTGAAAACATGATGAAAACTCCCAGTAAACATGCATACTTTGTGAAAATGATCACAAAAATTTACAAGTCGGCCAGACAAGAAGAATATCAATGCTACTGTGGGTACCTATATACAGGCAAAAACACAAAAATTTAGTTTCCTTTGAAATTTGGAACCATCACAAAACAAAATGTTCCACTGAGTGCTATACAATGGTAAAAGAAATACATGGATTGTTTGATTTTTAGTAGGAGTGTGAAGAGCGGTTTCGCAATTGCAAAGAGCTTCTACCTTGCAAAATCACACTTTGCACACTCAGTGCACCCAGAAAATAGAGTAAGATGCTGCTAGCCACTGTGTTTAGCTGAAGTACTATGTTGTAGACGAAGGTAGCAAATAGCAGACGTATAATTTCTGATTGTGGCGGAAGACAACTAAAGGCTAATTTGGTTGGATGTAAAACCAACCAACACGTGGGGTTACAAAACAGGAAATTGTTTGCAGTCAGTTGAAACTCAAATGTTTTCGTCTGGTTCAGAGTAGATTGAACGGATCATGTTGGTTTGTAAATGTTTGGTTGATAGTAGCTGCAATTCATATTGATAGTAGCAGCAGCCATCGTGGCAATGAAAAATTACCTGTCATATGACAACGAACGGAGCAGGAGGAAGATAATACAAGCCGAGATTGTGTCAGTACCTTTGATTTGTCGGAGATCAACCACGGCGGCGTTCCTGCTCGAGGCTGAGGGCTTGCGTCAGAGTGCCGGTCGAGGGCGTCGGGCTAGCGAGGGCGTCAGATTGCTAGACAAGTGCTTGCACGCGGAGCAACGGAGGGCAGAGAGGAAACGACCGGTGCCGAGAGCGAAAAGAAAATGACCATCGCCGAGAGGGGAGAACCAGCGGACACGCACGGCACGAGAGGGAGATGTCGGCCGAGGGCTTTTTTTATAGAAAATCCAAGTCAGCTAAAATCAGAGTCAAATGTACAATAAAATCTATGTCAAAACTGCGATTGACAATAGCTTTGCTCCCTATTGAAAGTTATAGCGCGCAGACGATTGCCCCAGTGTCCACTATATTTGATGGTGTAGAAGCACTATAGTTAAAGGCCTTCTCCTTTCTCACGCTCACTATCAATTGAATGATCCGTGAAACACGAACTCCATGGCATGGAATCACCATCAACTCTATGGCATATCCATCAAAACCTTTTGTGTAAGTTATTCACATGTTTATATTCCATCCACATCCTAGGTAGTCACCATCCACAACTTTCACTAATTTGGCTATCATTGCAAGGTAAGCAGATTCCTCCAGTGAAATGGTGTAAAAGTTTTCGTTCTTGGACAATAAAATCTCTTCCATAACTTCTGGAAACAATTTCTGTAATGGAATGGCAGTAACTGCACAAAGGCATGTTTGTAACTATCCTCATGGGGAAACTGGAATCAACGGACACAGTCATGGCAAGCTTCTCACTGTGAGTGTCGACCAGTGCTTCCTTGTCTTCATCCAATATGTCGAGGACCACAGGCGAGGGGTTTGGTACCTGGCCTGCTGCTTTAGCGCGCTTTATCATCTCTTGTAACACCTTTGAAAACAACAAGATCGCATTGTTTCTTCCTATCACCGACCGAGAACTCATGCACGGCCCCATGAGCCACAACCCAACTCTTTGCCAAGGGCTTCCCAGCTCCTCTGTCTGCCATTTTATCCCTGAACCAAGAGGCGTCATCCCATCTTCCTGCTGAGGTGTGAAGGCTTGACAGGAGGGCGAGATGTCCATCGACTATTCTGGAGCTGTGGTCATGAGGCGCAAGCTCAAGAAGCTTAGTTGCAGCTTGGCCAGCTAGCTTGACGTCCCCATGGAGTCTGCAGACACTTAGAAGAGCACCCCAAACTGCACCGTTGGGCTCCATAGGCATGCTTTCGATTAGTGACACTGCATCCTCAAGATTTCCGGCTCGACTCATCATGTCAACCAAGCAACATTAGTGCTGGATGCTCGGTTGGATCCGGAAGACGCGCGTCATCTGATCAAAGTAATAACGTCCCTCCTAGATCCTTCCTATGCCACTGCAAGCACACAGAGCGGCGACATAGGTAAACCCATCAGGCCTCTCGCTGCTACCATGCCTGGAGCAGGCAATTCTTCCCAGCATCTGGTGGAAAAGACACAATGCGTCGGCACCACAGCCGTGCGTTGCCAATCCCATGATCAAAGTTGTCTAGGACTCGGTAGTTCTGTGGGGCATGCTCTCAAAAACCCTCAGAGCGTCCTCAATTTCCCCGCACTTGGTGTACATGTTGATGAGCGAGTTGTCCAGAGACACCAGGCGACCACGTCACTGTCTATCAATGAGAACGGCATTCATGCTCCTAGCATGGATTTGGCGTCCCAGCTCCAAGTCTCCGAGTACAGCACATGCGGATAATGTGGCAGTCAAGGTTACTTGATCGGCCTCCAACCCAACTACCTGCATCTTGTAGAAGAGAACAATTGCTTTCTTGGACCACCCAGCCTGTGCACAGCTAGTAATCATTGTCGTCCACGAGAAAACATCCTTGTCAAACATTTCATCAAACAACGTCAACGCCATAATAGTGTTCCCCAGCCTTACATGTGCAACCATCATAGAATTCGATGCCTCAACATTCTTGTGGGGCATTTCGTCGAATACCTTCTGTGCCACTAAAAATCCACCCGTGCAATCTCCCCAAGAAGATCGGCTATACATGTCGATCAAACTGGTCTGCACAAAGGTACTGGACGCGAACCCCGTTGTGATGACCTGGCCATGGACCTGGTGCCCAACCATCAACAGCGTGCACCTGGAACATGCATTGAGCACAAACGAGAAGGTGTATCCGTTGGGGCGCGCGATACCACCACTCCTGTTGAGTCGAATGTAAAGAAGAACAGCCTCCAAGGGAAGCAAACTCTTTGACATGCCACTGAGCATCTGGTTCCAGACGGTCAGACTCAGTTCTTTGGCATTTTCAAAGGCCAGGCGTGCGTGGGAGAGATCCCCAAGGTCGATGCATCTAGACACCAGCTTGTGCAGGAGAGGGCTGTTCTGGGCGAAGCCGTTTACCACTACCTGATTGTGGACCTGGAAGAGCTGACGCATGGAGCCGTAGAGGCCCTGGAGCATCAGGTATAGGTGCCGAAGTAGCTTGCCATGGTGGAGCTGTGAAACTGAAGCATGGAGCTGTGGAAGCCACGGTACACCTTCTGGTGAAGCCCATCTCTGCCCGCGCCGAACTGTCACGCCGCGCGGAGCCAGCGCAGAGTCACTGAA
The DNA here is from genome assembly GCA_963693085.1 of Alisma plantago-aquatica. Lineage (NCBI taxonomy): Eukaryota > Viridiplantae > Streptophyta > Magnoliopsida > Alismatales > Alismataceae > Alisma > Alisma plantago-aquatica. The sequence goes on along the minus strand of OY856412.1, from coordinate 148,709,413 downwards.
CTAAACGTGTCTCCGGCCGAGGGCTTGCCTCGGAGTGCCGGCCGAGGGCGTCAGATTGCTGGACTTGCACGCGGAGAAACGGAGGGCGGAGAGGAAACGACCGGTGCCGAGAGCGGATGAGAAAAGCAGCGCCGAGAGGGGAGAACCAGCGGACACACACGTCGCTTGAGGGATATGCACACGCCGTGAGGGGAAACAACGCAGCTATGAAAAATAGTTTTCACGGAACATGGGGAGGGTTTATTTTTATTTTTTAATTTTGATTTAGAGATGTTGTGATTTAGAATGGAGGGAAGGGGTTATGAGATGGAGGGAAATATTTGGCATGATATTTTTCACAGAGTGATTAGTGAGTAATGTATATGTGAGGGATTAGTGTTCACATAAAAGATCTAAGGATGTTTTTTTTTTGAATTAAGGTCTAAGGATGTTAAAAATACGGTTGAGGGATTTGGCCCCATGTTTGAAGGATGATCCCTCACAAATAGACATCATTATTCACGATTTTTGGTTCCTCACAAACGTTTTTCAACAAAGGCCAAATTTTTTGTAGTGATTCGGGCATGCGTGTATCTTCTTGGCCTCCATTCCCATTGGGCACAACATTTTCTTTACCTGGCATGTTGAGATTGGCAGCTCATTTCCTTCAGGAAGCATTTCTTTCAACAAAGTCAACAATGAAGTGAAGCTTTTGTCGCTCCATCTATTGTTAGCTTTCAACTTATACAATCTCAACACAGTGCTAAGCTTCGTAAACTTAGCACAACCTGTGTATAATGGTATCTCAGCATCATGCATAATGTTTCTAAAGATAGGAGGTGGATCAGTGTGCTCTACCCTACAACTATTCAGCATCGCATCAACGATGTCTGCTGGAACTGGTTCGTTCACATTTACGTCATCGAAGGCAATTTCTTCTTCCACCCAAGCACTGCTATCGACATCTACTGGTTTCAATTTTAAAATCTCTCCATGCCAGTGCCATTATGTATAGCCTTGTACAATCCTGTTGCACATGACATGACTTTTGATTTCCTCACCAGTGTTGACTTTCAAGTTGTTACCGCAATGCCTACATGGACAGTAGAACCTATCTGTAGGTTTTTTCCTATGTTCCTCGGCAAATCTAATAAAATGATCAAGACCAGATATAAACTCTGGGGTGCAACGATTACGAATGGACATCCATGATCTATCCATTCTATGATCAGAGAAAACAAGTATATATTAGGAAAAGATTAGGGTATACACTTACATCCTAAGTGTATAATGTGATGTCATTCTTATATATAATAAATGTGTACCACCTATCCCATCCTTGAACACCTAATCTCACTAGTAAGTGTATAATGTGTATTGGGTTTTCAAGAAAATTTTGGCAGCATTTCCCTGCTGTTCTCTAAGTACATATGTACTTAGAGAACAAACGGGGAAATGCTACCAAAATTTTCTCGAAAACCCAATACACATTATACACTTACATCCTAAGTGAGATTAGGTGTTCAAGAACAGTCCCAAACCGGGGACTGTCCAAGATTTACTCCTAATGAGTCAATCTTGGACGGGTTTCTAAGCTAACAAACACAATAATAGATATCTACAATGAAGCCGGACTCCATACAAACAGTATATAATTTAGTGATTGTTCATTCTAATTTATACCAATGTACAAGTAATATAAAGAACAATGATTGTTCACTTTCTAGGCCAACAAACACATGTGATGTCATTCTTATATATAATAAATGTGTACCACCTATCCCATCCTTGAACACCTAATCTCACTAGTAAGTGTATAATGTGTATTGGATTTTCAAGAAAATTTCGACAGCATTTCCCCACTGTTCTCTAAGTACATATGTACTTAGAGAACAAACGGGGAAATGCTACCAAAATTTTCTCAAAAACCCAATACACATTATACACTTACATCCTAAGTGAGATTAGGTGTTCAAGAACAGTCCCAAACCGGGGACTATCCAAGATTTACTCCTAATGAGTCAATCTTGGACGGGTTTCTAGGCCAACAAACACAATAATAGATATGTACATGTTAGGGTTTCATCACAATTGATGTTAGGGTTTCATCAATGTTAGGGTTTAATCAAATCAAATAAGGATGCTAGAATGGACAAGTTTAAACCAAATTAGGGTTTAAATCAAATAAAAAACGGTCGTGGTTGTGTTGGCCTACCACGGCCGTGCTGGGCAGCACGGCCGTGGTAGGCCATTCTTCTTAGTTCTCAGTGAAAGAAGTAGAACACTAACTAGTCTTAGGTTTTGAAGTCAGAGCAGCAAGCAGAGCAGAGCAGTGGGCGGAAAGGAAGAAGACATAGAAGAAGGTGCTACGGCTAATACCTTGTGAGCAGCGGAGGCAAGCAAGAAGACAACGCCGCAGTAGGGCGTGAGCAGGGAGGAAGGAGTGGGTGGTGGCGGCGCAAGGAGGAAGGCGGCGGGTGGCGGCGGCGACGCAGAGTAGCAGCAGGGATCGTCGGCGGCGAGCGAGAAGCAGCAGGCACCAGGCACCAGGCGGCAATTTTGGGAGAGCGGCGACGAGCAGCGCACAGGAGAATCGATGAAACAGGAAGAAAGGGGGAAGAGTCAGGTGATCGAGCCTCTATTAAGTTGGTCAATGACGTCGGTTATCTATGACAACCGACCCCTATTATCTTTAGTGTCGGTTGATCGTAATAACCGACGTCCAATTAGACAATCTTTACCCCAAATTAATTGGCGAGAACTATTATCAGCGTCGGTTATCCAAGGATAACCGACACCGAAAGTGGAACTTTTCGCGCAAAATTTCATTTCACATAGGCGTCAGTGAATCGTTAAACAATCGACGATGTATGTGACCCATATTTTTTTCGCTCGAAAATTGGATTTCGCGGGCTCCTTTAGGCGTCGGTTGGTTACACTCAGCCGACGCTGAATACAAAGCGGTACCCGTGTCTGGCTGGTCTTTGAATATAGACGTCGATTTGCATAAATAACCGACGCCGAATATTATAGGCGTCGGTTGTCCAAAATAACCGACGCCCAGAAAAGCGACACTGAACACTATTTCTGTAGTAGTGCACAAAATGATAGGGGTGTGGGGTTCCAAGGTATATCATATTCCATATCACCTTCTAGGGTTTCAACACCATATCAGGTAAGAAGTGTATGTGTGCTCACCATATAGATCTTGAGGTATATGTGTGTGTCACCATATTGTGCATAAGGTTTATGCTCATCACCATATCGTTCTAGAGGTGTATAACCATCATTATCTAGGGTTTCAACACAATATCGGGTAAGAGGTGTATCCTTCAACACCATATCGGGTTAGAGGTGCTTCAATCCAACATGGGTTGAGCCATGATGATGTCATCATCATCAACCTCTAGACTCTTGTTCGTACTATTCTATTTCATGGACAAAAATCCTAGGTTACTACTAGAGCTCATGGATTCATCAATTATGCAAGAAAATTCTAATTGAAAGTAAACCATTTAACTAAGGCAGGATTGATGGTAAATAATAACATAATTGAGTTCAAGTTATATAACCTACTTCAATAGCAACTTCAAAACTCCAAGCTCCAAAGCTTCAAGTTCCCAATGTTGAAGATGAGCTTATCAAAGGTCCAAGACTTGAGCTCATCAACCCTAAGCACGATACATCACTACCACTTTGCTATGGCCAATATCACCTTGATATGGACGATACCAGGGCTCTATGCATGATAATCCTTCACCTATGCATGATAATAGAACTCTATGCACGATATCTAAGGGCAAGAGGGTGATATATTTTGAAAATGCCACTTATAGATGGAAGGAAGGGTATATATACTTGAGGTTCATGAAAAAGTGTGCATATGAGGTGTCATCCTTTTAAAGATACTAGGTGCCACATGTCCATGCATGGTTGACACGTGTCCTTGCATGAAATCATATTTATATTGACATGCAAAACACTTGAGGATAATCTAGAGATGATATTTCAGCCATTAGCTATCTTGTTTGATAAGATATCTCATCTTTATCTCACAAATTATGCAAACTGATACAACTTTTCCAAGGAGCATCTAACTCGTCATGGATCACCTCCTTGAGGTTATTTTCCCATCATGGACAAGGAAAAGAGTCCAAAAACTGTTATGGGATTCCATATATGGCTTCTTGGTCGATAGGCACTCCCATATGGACTCTACAAACCGATACAAGCTCAAATTAGGGTTTCACATTTACCCCTATCTTGGTCTTTCATCACCAAGAGTACCATCACTCATAAATGATTCAAACATGGTGCCTCCTTCTTTATCTCTCCTCTAGATGATACTATGATGGATTAAGAACACTCTATATGTGGTAATTTACATATCAACCCTACATTTTGGGTAATTTACAATTTGTACCAGAATTGGTGTACAAGGCACTAGCATTATTCAAACGAGTTCAAAATTGGAATTAAGACTTTCCACAAGCCACCAACTTGCATAATTCTCTCTCTAATGATGCTAAAACACATGAGGTATGTTAAACATATGAAATATTGCAATATAGCCCCTCATCTTGGATAAATTGGATTTTGGTCAAAATAAGAGAACATTGCTCAAACGTTATTCAAACATGACCAAACTTGAAACATAAGTTTGTCACCTGATAACAAAACACTTTAGAGAATTATATTAAATTTCTAAGCAACTTATTTAGGCTAAAAAAACAAGGTTAGCCCTAAACCAGGTTGGGGATGTTACACATCCGATCATTTGGAAGGAGACCAAACATTGGTTGGACATGTGGACCAACCCACCAGCCAAGAGGCGAGATGACCGACTTAAGGGTTGAACTAATCTACCCAGATTGGCAAACACATGTCTACACCAACAACAGGTTAATACATGTGATGTGATGATTGGCCTAGGTGGTAGTAATTCCTTGTGGCTCCAAGAAATTACTAGTAGACATGGCCATAACCATCACTTTTTGTTTTATATTGCACATTTACGTTATGGGATATAGCATAATACATACTACATATGTGGTGATTGGATACAATATATGTATATATATGATATATATAAAACCCCTCAATCAAACATATTAAGTCTAAGATGCTTTCCAATATCAATACACATGAAAATCTTGTTTGACCAAGCACATGTTACTCCAAAGTGTGGTGCACCATCTACCTCGTGGAAGTGTTATGGTAGAAATGTAGGTGTCGCCAAAGTGGGGTGCATTATTATCGTATTGGCTATTGGGTCAGGCTTAACTGGTGTTTCTCAGAGTGTCTGGGCCCAGAAGCATACTAATGACCATGCCAAGAAGTTGCGCATATCATCTATCCAAGAATTTCATATGATGCAATTGGCATGATTGCCTACCTAAATAGTCAATTGTGGGCGATCAACCAAAGCTGACTCATGACTTGATGAAATATGGATCTTGTCTCATTAGAAAACTATTTTCTATAGTTTTCCAAATTGATACTCGAGGGTTATCAATTTTAAAAAAATAATGAGAACAATAATGAATTAAAGACCTAATTATTATTGCCCAAATTTTAATCAAATCAAAATGAGTTTTCGACAAAATTGTAAATTCTTTTGTAGAACCAAATGGTAATAATAAACAATGACTTTTCTCTGTGATCGGTCCTTGAGAAGGACAAACTTACTGGGAACAACTTTTACGACTGGTTTAGGACGTTGAGAATTATTCTCCAATAGGAGCACAAGCTCTATGTCCTGGAAATTCCAGAACCAGAGGAACCATGTCAAAATGCTCCAAGGGATGACAAGGACGCTTATAAGAAGCATACTGAAGACATCGTGGATGTCAAGTGTCTGTTTCTATGATCCATGAACCATGAGTTGCAAAGGCAGCATGAGAACACATGGGTGATTTAAATGGTCACACATCTCAAGAACATGTTCCAAGATCAGGCAAGACATGAGAGATACGATGTATCCAAGGCCCTGTTCAAGTGCAGTATGGTAGAAGGAGATCTAGTAGGTTCTCATGTACTCAATATCATTGTGTATGTGGAGAACCTAGCTAGACTGGGATTCCCCTTGGGACAAGAGTTGGCCATTGACATTATTTTACAGTCTCTACTAGAGTCATATAGTCAGTTTGTCATGAACTACAACATGAACGACTTTGACAAGCCATTGACAAAGTTGTTGGGCATGTTGAGGACAACTGAGACACAAATGAAGAAAGACAAGCCCAAGTCTGTCATGGTGATTAATAAGACAAAGGGGAAGTATAAAGGCAAATGCAAAGCTAAGAAGAGTTCTAAATCTAGCTATAAGCCTAAGTCTTCAGATCTCAAGGCAAAAGATGGAGTAAAGAAATAAAGAGGCGATTGTTACCAGCCTGGCCATTGGAAGAGAAATTTCCCACTCTGGTTAGGGGAACTAAAGAAGAAGTAGGATGGAACTGAGGTCCCTACTTCAGATATACACGTTATAAGATACATTTGATTACTTCTTCATTTTGGTATGTGATATCAAATAGAGATCTGACATACTGATGTGCAAGATCTGACAAAAAGTAAAGGCCTTCATGGAAGACATAGTGGATAAGGCTGAGCAAGAGTTGCAAAAGCTGTAGTCTGGATTTAAATTTATCTTAGCCCATTGGACATGTAATAGAGTTACTAGAGCTGCTATTTCATTTTCCCATTAGAATAGAAACATTTTCTTTATGCATCTTGCATGGACAAGGATGATTATAAATAAAGATTTGTCAGTGCTTCTTTTCAAAAGATATGATCTTGTATGGCATTGGCCAGAAAACATCTTTTGATATTTATGTGAAATGATCCAAAGATAAATGTTTATAATGTTTCTACCAAAGGATTATAATTGATAACTCAAGACTATCATTATCATTAGTTATCTTGTGTGAATAGGAGAATTGCATGCCTAGAATACATATTGATGTTGATCTAGATTCCCTTGGTTATTGAACCTAAGGAAACATGTAAGTCTTATTCACACACAATATGACATGACATCCTTCACTAAACGTAGTGGGAGGATGAAGCTTTCATTACACCTCATGCATATGATGCATAAAGATCTTATGGAATGAATGCTATAGATAATTACTTATACTTCATCTTATTTATTGGTGATGCGATGATATGTACTCAGTAAAATAGGAACATAAATCTCTTGAAGTGTTCAAGGATATTATACATGAAGTATGACTTTGGTGAAAGCATTAAGAAACCTTGATGAAATAAAGTGTTGAAATACTTTACATCAATACCTTGAGTACCTTCATAGCAAGAACTATGATAATGTATCACAAGTCAAATCCATATGAACATACTGATGTGTCATAATGAAGGAATAATACCATGATGGGTCATGATATGATTATCAATTAATCTAATCGTCTTATCCTCATAAATACAAAGCTATAACTAAATAATGTATCATCTAAATGGTTTATAAGACATCATATATGATATGATTTGGGAATGTCCCAATATGTTTAAAGGATTGAAACTCTACATTGAGAAAGTAGTTTCTTGAGAAGGTTTATCCATAAACCATGATTGTGGAACATTACTATTAATCCCAACCTATAAAAAAAGTATTTTGTTGATAGGATAACTGAGTTCCTAAAGAATCAGTAGGAGTAAAAGTAAAACTTGAAATGTTCAAGGTCAACAAAGAGGTACAATGATAACCATGAGAATCACAAGTTGTTGTGGCCTCAGGTTCATCATGTAACACAGATAAAAGTAGCTCTAGTAGAGCACATCTGAGTTTGGAGGATGTGAATCCAACAATTTCTAATGGGTTGGTCATACAGGATGAGCCAGCTAGTCAACTAGAAGCTAATTCTGAGTAATATGAAAACCATATAAGCTAACAAGGTAGGACCTTGATAGAGCCACCTAAAAGGGTAATACATAAAGGGTGCAATAGGATCATGTGGAAAACACCTACATGGATAACATAAGAGGACAAATTCATTGAGAAGATTATACAAAATAGTTCAAGTTGTTGAACATGATAGTAATTCCTTTACCAAATGTCATGCTTGTTGTTGTAGTTAAAATAGACTAAGATATTTGGCACATGAAGATAAAACCAGATTCCTTAAAAGGAAAACATCAGATGATGTGGATGTGACACAACCTAAATAGTTTTATAACTTCATGAATGCAAATAAAGTCTATAAACTACAAAGTTCAATCTGAGATTGAAACAAGCAACTCAGAAATGAGATCTTTTGATTTGACAAAATAGTCAAAGAGTTTGACTTGAATCAAAACAAAAGATGAAATCTGTGATTTCAAAAGATTTAGTGGGAGCATATATGAATATTCCACATGTGATGAGGAATGGCATCTCAATATTATGAATGTTGAGAACTGACATGAAAAAACCCTTCAATAATGAAGGATAGAGAGAAACCTCTTATGAGATAAGGATCAAGACCTATGAGATAGTTCTGGAATGTTTCACAATGGAAGTTTGAACATGTACAAAAGCAATGTGTTGAAAGAGTTTAGCACAAGTGGATTCAATAAGGGATAATCTGGATTAGTCTCTCATGGACCATATGTTCAATTCTTGTGAAGAATGGAACAATGATGAAGATTCCATATGCTGGTATTACAACGGATCTGTCATGAATGCTATGAATGTACTTATCCCATATAATCTTGTATGTGTTTGACATGACAAGATAATATAAACTCTAATAAGGGTTATTGGAAAGTCATTAAAGATATCCATTAGTACTTGTGAAGTACTTAAAGATAGATTACTAATAAATAAGGATAGAAATAAAAGGAAGAGTTGGATGCAAAGTGTTACATCGATGCAAGCTTCCATAATAACCAAGTGATCACAATAACATATGTTTTTATTTCAAAGATACAAGTGATGATTAGTTGGAAAGGTTCCAAACTAATAGCCATTAATGCTATTACACAATAGAAGTCGAGTATGCTTGTGTTATGAATACAAAGTGATACTATATGGATCTAATTGTTCATATGATGAACTTATAGATGTTCCAACTATTGATGACTCAGTAGAAATATTGTGACAATACTGGAGCTAATTGTTAGGCAAGGAATATCAAGATACCATACTACGATAGTTTCATCTAAGAGTGAAGAGATAAGGAAACATGCAATATACTGACTATAAACAAAGTGCTGCTAACCCGCTAAATCAGCACTAGCAGAACAGAAGCATGCTGGGTATGTTTAAGTCATTAAGGATGAGTTCCGTTGGTGATTGGCTCTAAGTGCAAGTGGGAGGCTATTGTTAAGGTATGCACATAGAGCCAATCATGTGATGATTGACATGGCATATACCTTATATGATTTGATTAATACTTATAAAGGAAAGCTTGTAATTGATTCTATTTCATTCAGTTATGAGATAATGAGGAAACACTATGAATGTCTAGAGAATAATATTACTCAGTGACATATATATTCAAGTTACTACCCTTGTGGATGAGATCATATAAATGTTAAGAGTAGATATACATATTTGCATTATGTCCCTGATCGGTTTTTATTATGGAAGGTTTATAGATAACAATAACAAATAAGATTAGAGTGTGAGTTGGTTCCTGACTAAATCTCATTAGCCATGATATGGCTATATCAAACCAAGCACACAAATACATCTTAGGGAACAACATATCAGACAGACCCACCTTGAGAGTGACACATGGAAACCATCAAATGGTAAGTCATAGTCAACTCTCATAGTGAAGGTGGTGGTTGTGATTCTTAGACCTAAAATCACTGCACTCATCACATGTCGTTGGGTATGCTTTGACATCATCAAACACAATCCTGAAACATGGGTTGTTATAATGGTGATGATTGGGTGACTTTTACACATGGGGATAGAATGTGAGTGATAGATATGAGATTTTTCCCTCCTACGGAGTATGATATCCTAGCCACTGGATAAGCGAGACTGAGAAATGCATGCCCATGCACATGTGAATCAATATATGATATCGAGGTTACATTATCTCAATCAGTCTGCTATCGGTTCAAGAAACATGGATTGAATGTTGATAGGATGACCTTCCATGCCTCGGATTCATCCTAGATATCATTGCCAAAGGAATTATACAATCATTACAACACCTTACACAAATTGTAGATTGAAGTTATTCTCCAACTTTCCATTTACTTGGGTAGTACTGATGAGCGACTAGGCACCACTCTTTGCTTGTGATGTCATAAGCTAGTTATGGAAATGATTGCCAATGTGGTATGGGACCTATAGGGTCACACACATAGGAACTCATCTAGAATAGGAGTTTGATCTTAAATGACAATTGGATTTATTACTAAAGTGTTTATGTATTCAATTCACACAATAGGCAGATGATTGGGTGACTACGTCTGCCAAATGACCACCTCACTGAGTGAGATGACCATTTAGGCAGCCAGACGGGTGTCTCAAGTGTTTAGAAAGACGTTTGGGTGGTCAGGATAATCAAAGATTGAATAGGCTAAGTTCTGCCCTTGAACTGCCCTTGAACTGACCGACTTATCTCGACTCACCAGACGGGCATCTCGCCTAGGTGAGATGGCTTGATTGGGCTGAATGAAGGTTCATGATGTTTCTCGAATAGTTTCAATTGTACAAACTTGGAGTGCAAGTAAATTAATGTATGATATTAATTGGAATCGAAATTGCCAAATTTGTATACAATTGGGAAAATGCCAAATGGCCATTTGGCAGTGCGAGATATCTGTCTCGCACTCAGACGATCGTATGGGTGTACCAAATGATCATTTTAGCTGTCGCATGTCACAAAAGTTCAAGTTCTTCCAGTTTCTTCCAATCCCACACAATTCTGTACAGAGTGGGAACCCTAACCCTAACCTCTCCTATAAAAGGAGGGGTATTGAGGGATTCCCAAGATACACCATAAACAACTGAGAACCAGTTCCTTTGACAACTGGTCCTCTCTGGTTGTGGTAACCAAGAGAGACCAAGAAAGTCCTACCCGACAGGGAGGGATAACTATGGGAGAGAAACAACTGGTGATCAGTGTTGGTGGGAGAGCATGCTCGTGACTGGTACACCAACAGGAGGGGCAACTCCTTCCTATCCATTTTTGATGAACGGCATGATTTCTAGTTGATCTATGTGGACTAGTCTAGAGGCAGGAGTCCTTTGGATGTTGCTCAGAGAGTAAATGTCAACCTACAGTCCGTGACAAGATCATCAGAGTATAGAGGCTACAAAGATAGTTGTTCGTGGTGAAGACTGGGAGCTGCAAAGCCACTGTCTAAGAGCAACTAGTTAGCAGTTGTAAAGAAGTGAGTTTTGTCGCTGCCCTTGCTCCAAGACCAGATATAACTCACCTAAACCATCCTTCCTATTTTATAGTAATTGCCGCGATCTTGTTGTTATGGCAATATAGAGATAAAAAATTTAATTCTACTGCTATACTATGTGCCCTTATTTCTCAACATTTAGTTCCTGTAAAATTAAAGTGTTTATGTTAAGTAGCTTGTAATTATTTAAAGAGTGGTCTCAATTGTAATGGTTCTTAACTACCACAAGTTATACATTGTGTGTTTTACAACAAACAACTCTTGGTATTGAAGGAGGATTCATCTCAATGATGTGATCTTGCCAAAAGATTAAATTCAAAAAATCACAAGGAGTTTTACATGGATAATTTCTAGAATATCTAAGATATTGATAGAGAAATTAGTGTGGGGGTGTATGCCACTATTTCTTTTATATGAACTGGAATTAATAATGTTGAAAATAATATAGAAACTAATACAAGACTATTGGTAAACAAAGAGTTCATACATAAACGTGAAAGTTACCTATTGCTAGTTAGAGTGAGTTGAAAATTGTGATGGATAGTGCTAAAGTAACTACATTAGCAACACAAGTTGTAGTTATCCCCTCATCTTTGCATATCATGTGTTCATTTATAAAGCCCTAGTAAAGAATATTATAAGAAATAAATGAGTTGACTAATATGACATATATATCTTCTAATAGTGTGGCAATTTTCAATTTCTAAGTTGTTAGTTTGTTGATAGTTTATAGTTGCATACTTTACACCACCTCATTTCAAGTGCATGTTTTTCATATATAATTTACTTTTCTGTTCAAGTTGTAAGAGATGTATTCCCCATATTCAACAAGAATTTTTGGTTGGTAAAAAACCATTATAGTTTATATTGGATGTGATGCCATATTTCTTCCATATCTAATCATAATATCTAATAAAATGTGTCATAGTTATCTATACAAGCTAAGTTGGGATGATACCATGATTTATCTAATTCATGTGTGATAATAAATTACCAGACCACAAATTCTTATGTATTATATTACTTTCAACTTTTTTGATTATTTGAATGATACTTTTAATATGGTAAGCGAATATTATCTCTAAGTTAGGTTTTTTGCCCCTCTAGATTGACATTGCTATATATATATATATATATATATATATATATATATATATATATAGAGAGAGAGAGAGAGAGAGAAAGAGTGTGTTGAAATAGAATACACTTGAGTGTAACAAGCTTGTTATACACCTCAATACCGTCAGATGTTCATCTTGATCAAATAGAAAAAAAGATCCAACAAAAGTCTGTCAACTACCCCTTTCTATAACCTCAAGTACCCCGCCCTTCTCACTATTCTATTTTTTTTGATAAAAGGTCATGCAGTTCTATTAAAATTCATAAAGTCTACAGATATGCAGGCTAGCACTTGCATGAGGTCATGTTCGGAGCAAACTGAAGCTACATATACGATGAGATAACAAAATCGATGAAGATAAAAGTTCCATGGGGAGGCACCCCTTAGACAAGCCTCTAAAAGATGAAAAAACATGAGCTGAATAAACTAAAGACAAGCATTCACGCTCAATCAGAAGTCCGATTCTTCCTCCAAAATCTCCTCCAGGGTGTAGAAGACATCTCCTGCTGCTGCTTTGTTTTTCGGGCTTTCTTCTACTAGATTCATCCTAGATGACATCGACACCTGTCCTACAAGCATGTTGAATAGCGAGATCTGGTGTTATCTTCAGTAAAATGATATGAAGAGGATTTTTGGCATTATTAAATTTTCTATGATTTCTTTCTATCCAAATATGCCATAAGATGGTGATAATGATATCTTCTGGGTAAAAATTTGCTACTCTGTGAAGAGGTTTTATATTGAAAGGCATAGCGGTAAGATTTTGATTTTCAGATCTACAACCAAGAAAGTTTTTGATGATGAGTTTTTTGATGGGACAAATTTTGAAGATATGTTCTATTGTTTCTGAATCTACTAGGCAGAGATAGCATCTGGATGGTCCAACAAATCCTCTTTTAGTAATGTTTTGGTCAGTGAGAAGCTTGTTGTTTTGAAGGAGCCAGAAGAAAATTTTGTTCTTATGAGACCATTTGTTTTTCCATGTGAGGGAGTAATTTGGGATGGTGCCTCTGTAGGTGAGGAAGGTGTAAGCTGCCTTAGGGGTGTATACCTCCCCCCATTTCCATGATATATTATTTTTTGTGTTGAATTCCAACTCATGTATGATGTTGATTATTTTCGAATTTTCTAGGTTTGTGTGAAGGTACCGCTTGAGTTCATTTGATTTTTTGCTGGTGAGGAGGCTAAGGGCTTTGTCCGTAGTAATAGAAGATAATGTTTTTGGTATAGACCATTGTGTATGCAGGTTTTTGATGGAATTTTAATGGAACCAAGGGTCTTTCCATAAGTTGATGTGGCAGTGGGCGTGTGGAGGGGTATGTATGATATTTCTAATCAGGGGGATGTTTCTGTTAATGTATTTCCAGAGAGGAGAAGCAGTGCATTTTGTGGTTTTATGCCATGGTGAGATTTTTTTGTAGCATTTATGCTGGATGAGGTCACTCCAGATCTTGTTTTTGTTGTTGGCTAAGGTTTTGATGATCTTAATCACTAAGCATAGAGCATGATTCTCAAGGTCTATGATGCCCCATCCTCCAAAGCCTATGGGAGATGAGATAGTATTCTAGTTAACCAGGTGGAAATGTTTTTTGTTGACATGTGAGTGTTTATGATTATTCCAAAGAAAGCTCCTCCTGATTTTGTCAATGATATTTTTAGTTTTGGTAGGTAAGGGAATGTAGCTGAGGTAGTGTGTAGTGATGGCGGTAATGACACTATTCAGGAGAGTTAGGCAGCCAACAAGATTGAGGAAGTTATTTGTCCATGAGTTTAGTTTTGTGTTGATCTTGTCTATGATGGGAACCCAAATAGAACAAGTGATATTGAGGGGGGTGATGGGTAAGACAAGATAGTTGATCGGGAACTCTTCTTTCTTGCATTTGAGGATAGTTTTATATCTGTTGATAATGTGATGATCAGTGTGAACACCAAAGATGGAAGACTTTTGGAGGTTAAGTTTCAGTCTCGAGATGTATGAAAAGATACCGATGATTCTAATGGTATTTATGATGGTGTCATCTTTAGGTGAAACCATGATGATTGTATCATCTGCAAATTGTATGATGTTCTCCTTACATTCATAGGGGGAAGAAATAAGCCCATGGGTAGAGCCAAGATTGATAATCTTTGTGAGGATAGAGGTCACAATTATAAACAGGTAAGGGGATAGTGGGTCACTATTTGTTGTTTACACTAACAAGTTTCAATCCTAACAAGGAAAGTTTATCCAACTTAACCAATCTCCGCAAGTATACAGAGGTAGTGTAGTCGAGGTCGAACACAAGGAGCTTAAGTAATTAATCGAGAGCAACAACACTAAAGTTCAATAATCTAGATCAGTTTTAAAAGGAAGGTAATGTTTATCTAATTGTAGAAATTCAGATTTAAACAAGCAATGAAAAGATTACTAAAAGGGTTTAGATTAAGAAATTAATGGATCTTGGACATTAAATTTCACTCACATATCATAGCACATCATAGGAACACAAAAATCTAAACATACATAAGCACTTGTTTTAAAGGAAAAGTTGTGTTGCACTTCACCTCCCGGTATAAGTGCAACGATCTCAACTCAAAGTCACATTCTCATACATAAATTTTGTTTTTGATCACAACCTATTCCTCAACTCATTTATCTCCACTCTCATGGTAGAAAAAGAGTTTCCAAGAAGAGCACCTCCATACATTCTTACTTATCTTCTCAGATCAAGCAAGAAAGCAGAACACATGCATATAAAGTGGCCAGCAATACATGCAAGAGATGATAAAACCGGTACTTTCATGGTAGAAAAACAAGCTACATAGTATTTAGTACAAAATTAACTTGTTCCATACATGCTATGACATGGGAGCTACTCTCCCATGCTCAAGAAAAGGATATTACTCATCCATAATCATGCTTTGTAGATTTGCTACAAAAAATTCAGGTTTTAACATGATCTAGAGGAGGAAAAACAAAGAGATCTGAAAATGTAACCACAAGAAGGAAGATTTCTGGCTTGGGGATGAAATTCTCCTCCTTTAGCAGCTCCAAAACGAATTGGTTCCTCTCCCAAGAAGCTACACAAAGTTGGGGAAGCTTGGCTGCACCTTGGAGACGACAATGGAGAAGAAGAGAAGAAGAAATGGGCTCCTTTGGCAAGAATCCACCTCCTTTCTCCTCAAAATCACCCTCCTCTACTCTAGACTTCATCTGGGACCAGAGAACTTTTGATTATCACCCTTGATAACTGCCCCTTAAGTCCCTATTCATTTTAAACAAAAGGTCGCAACTTTCAACTTTCTAAAACTGACAGTGATACGACGTGCGTCGCAAATGCACGTCGTGCAAGGCCTCTGACAGTTGCTCCAGAAAGCATTGCGCACGATGTGTGCTGAAGTAATGCATGCCATGCGACTTTCCAGAAGATTTTTGATTAGCTTGACGCTCCAGGTTCACACCGTGCATTTAAGTGCACGTCGTGCATTTGCTTTTCTGCACTTTTATGAAAACTCACACGCCGTGCTCAAGGCTCGAACACGCCATGCATTTTGTTGTCCGGGTGAAATGGAAATTCTTTTGAAATCTTGCACGTCGTGCGTTCTTCCTGCACGCCATGTGCTCTGCTGTTTCAGCAGAATTAAACTTTGCAATTCAGTCTTATTTGGAGCATATCTATAATTCAAGTTATGTGATAAGTAAAGTAACAAAAAAATGACAAAAGTAATATGAAAAGAGGCTAAATAATATCAGAATGAACCAAATGTGTGTGTGATAGCATGTGAAAAGATGATGTAGAAATCACACAACAAATCTCCCTAAACTTGAACTATTGCTTGTCCTCAATAAAAAAGAACATGGCTACAATAAAAGCGAAAGAGTAAACAAACTCATGCATGGATTAAATGAAAATGAGATATGCAATTTGCTCAACCAATCAAGTACATTGTGCTTGTGTTCATTGTTATCATCTCAAATTTTCAACATCCAAGATAGAGAAATTAAATTTAGCAAGGTTGGTTCCAAATCAAGCGAAATGATCAACTAGACAACACTAAATAGAATTTGGATAATCAAGCCAAACAATCAGTGCATGTACATTACAAAATTTTCAGCTAGTATGGATGTAAGACGATGAAATCAGTGCTGACATTAACAAACTTAGTTTTACTCTTTTTCTCAAGGATATGATGATGGAAATTTTTGGGTTTCCGACATTCAGCTGCTAATTTAGGCTTATGCTCACGTGGAATGCCGGTTGGGGTGTTATTTTTACCCTCTTTTGATATTCATATCACCTAACCATTGTTACCAGATCGGATTCACACTAGGCTAGCATGATATGTGGGCCATTTGCCATCTTTTATTGGGTAAGGGTGAACAAAGGATAGCATAATTCATTATTCAACACCAAAGAGTCAACAAGAATGTTAAGGTAACAAGATTTCAGTCCTTGTTTTGTAAATTTTTAATGCACTAAAGGTTTGGTAAGAGTATCTTGTATTCTATTAAAAGTTTACCCAACTTAACCAATCTTCACAAGTATACAGAGGTAGTGTAGTCAAGGTCGAACACAAGGAGCTTAAGTAATTAATCGAGTGCAACAACACTAAAGTTCAACAATCTAGATCGGTTTAAAAAGGATGGTAATGTTTATCTAATTGTAGAAATTCAGATGTAAACAAGCAATGAAAAGATTACTCAAAGGGTTTAGATTCAGAAATTAATGGATCTTGGACATTAGAATTTAACTCACATATCATAGCACATAATAGGAACCCGAAAATCTAAACATACATAAGCACTTATTTTAAAGGAAAAGTTGTGATACACTTCACCTCCCGGTATAAGTGCAACGATCTCAACTCAAAGTCGCATTCTCATGCATAAATTTTGTTTTTGATCACAACCGGTTTCTCAACTCATTTATCTCCACTCTCATGGTAGAAAAAGAGTTGCCAAGAAGATCACCTCCATGCATTCCTACTTATCTTCTCAGATCAAGCAAGAAAGTAGAACACATGCATATAAAGTGGCCAGCAATACATGCAAGAGATGATAAAACCAGTACTTTCATGGTAGAAAAACAAGCTACATAGTATTTAGTAAAAAATTAACTTGTTCCATACATACTATGACATGGGAGATACTCTCCCATGCCCAAGAAAAGAGAATTACTCATCCATAATCATGCTTTGCAGATTTGCTACAGAAAATTTAGGTTTTAACATGATCTAGAGGAGGAAAAACAAAGAGATCCAAAAATGTAACCACAAGAAGGAGGAATCCAGCTTGGGGACAAAATTCTCCTCCTTTAGCTACTCCAAAACAAACTGGTTCCTCTCCCAAGAAGCTGCACAAAGTTGGGAAAGCTTGGCTGCACCTTAGAGAAGACAATGGAGAAGAAGAGAAGAAGAAATGGGCTCCTTTGGCAAGAAACCACCTCCTTTCTCCTCAAAATCACCCTCCTCTGCTCTAGACTTCCTCTGGGAGCAGAGAACTTTTAATTATCACCCTCGATAACCACCCCTTAAGTCCCCCCTTCATTTTAAATAAAAGGTCGCAACTTTCAAATTTCTGAAACTGACAGCGACCCGGCATGCGTCGCAAATGCACGACGTGCAAGGCCTCCAGCAGTTGCTCCAGAAAGAACTACGCACGACGTGTGCTGAAGTAATGTACGTCGTGTGACTTTTCAGAAGATTTTTGGTTAGCTTGACGCTCCAGGTGCAAGCTGTGCATTCAAGTGCATGCCATGCATTTGCTTTTATGTACTTTTCTGGAAACTCACACGGCGTGCTCAAGGTTCGAGCACGCCGTGCATTTTTCTGTCTGGGTGAAACGGAAATTCTTCTGAAATGTTGCACGTTGTGCGTTCTTCCTGCACACCGTGCATTCTGCTGTTTCAGCAGAATTGAACTCTGCAATTCAGTCTTATTTGGAGCATATCTACAATGCAAGTTATGTGATAAGTAAAGTAACAAAAAGATGGCAAAAGTAATATGAAAAGAGGCTAAATAATATCAGAATGAACCAAATGTGTGTGTGATAGCATGTGAAAAGATGATGTAGAAATCACACAACAAATCCCCCTAAGCTTGAACTATTGCTTGTCCTCAAGCAAAAAGAACATGGCTACAATCAAAGAGAAAGAGTAAACAAGCTCATGCATGGATTAAATGAAAATGAGATATGCAATTAGCTCAACCAATCAAGTACATTGTGCTTGTGTTCATTGTTATCGTCTCAAATTTTCAACATCCAAGATAGAGAAATTAAGTTCAGCAAGGTTGGTTCCAAATCAAGCGAAATGATCAACTCGACAACACTAAATAGAATTTAGACAATCAAGCCAAACAATCAGTGCATGTACATTACAAAATTTTCATCTAGTATGGATGTAAGACGATGAAATCAGTGCTAACATTAACAAACTTAGTTGTACTCTTTTTCTCAAGGATATGATGATGGAAATTTTTGGGTTTCCGGCATTCAGCTGCTAATTTAGGATTATGCTCACGCGGAATGCCGATTGGAGTATTGTTTTTACCCTCTTTTGATATTCATATCACCTAACCATCGTTGCCAGATCGGACTCACACTAGGCTAGCATGATATGTGGGCCATTTGTCATCTTTTATTGGGTAAGGGTGAACAAAGGATAGCACAATTCATTATTCAATGTCAAAGAGTCAACAAGAATGTTAAGGTAACAAGATTTGAGTCCTTGTTTTGTAAAATTTTCACTGAAAAATTTATTGTAAATGCACTAAAGGTTTGGCAAGAGTATCCTCTTGTGCCGACAAGCAAAAATTCCAGTCGTTGTTCTAGAGAAGCTTCATAGTGTTGTTACTGTGTTTGTGTGGGGTGGTTGTAGGCTTGTTGTTGGACAGTCTATGATTGCTAGGAGGTTTGTGGAACATATCCTCAATGTTGTAGACCCGGCAGATCTTGCTCATGTTGTCAAGGTGAAGCGTATTGATGCATTCTTGAAGGCAAATTCCTCATGGAGCAGATGCATGAAATCCCAATACGGTGACACCTTAGAGATCAATGGGCATGTTAATGTATCTGTATCGTGGCATGCTATGTGTAGGATATGGCCTTCTATGGCTGCTGAGTATGTTCTCCAGCCTAACGGATGGTCCCTGAGGGACACACAGGTCATTTGTGGGCTATGCCTCACTCCTAGATGCTGGTGGTTCCTTGGTTCCCGTGGATCTGGAATTAGGGACACATACCCAAATGGAGTTGCATCACCTTCAGGATCATCATGGACATGTTACCTACCACTGTTCATCTAATCAAATGGGGCCTGAATGCTAATCCAACCTGCTTGTTGTGTAAGACTACAGATGAGTCGCATACCCACATGTTGTTTGAGTGCGCCTACACAAGATATCTCTAGTGTAGATGTTGGTTGAATATGGGTTGGGGAGGCTCCCCCCCAGATGTATTTTTTATGGTATTTTGTGGATTGTAGAGCACACTAGGCTCATTACTAGTGTCCGACCTTATGGAGATTTGCTTTATAGGTTTTTGTTTCCTGATTTGGAAGGAACATAATAAAAGGTTACATGGGAGGGGGGACTTGGATGTCCTTGTTCTTTTTGATAATTTTGTCGCCCATCTTAGGATGGTGGTTAAAGTAAAATCTAACATGGTGAGAGGGGTCAGTAGATTGATCCTGGATCAGTGGGGTTTTGTAGCTTAACCCACTTGTATAGTATACAATTGCCCTTTGTCCTCTATACATTCCTATTTTGGTGATAGCAATACTTTACCTTCTCCAAAAAAAAATAGACAAAGCACACATATTTATTCTCCTACATGAGCACAATTAATGGCTTGTCCAAATTTCAAAATTCTCTTTATAAGAATGTATACAACATAATACTTAGGATGCACTAGTGGATTCAAGCTCCAACTCCATTCAATAACATTGAATAGAAGAATGTATACAACATAATACTTTTATGTGGATGTATGTCTTAAATATTTCATGCGGTATTGTACCCATTAAGATTAACCATCCTACTAGAGGTTTAACGACCATATACATATGGATCTATATGAACTCAATAATTGTCTGTTTGCATTGCCAATACAAATCTTCCATGAAATCTATTGGGAACGTTCATGCACATTAGATTGCATAGATTTGTTCGTCCTCACATGCTATTGTTGCAGCCCCAAATGCTTCATTATTGATTTAATTCATGAAAATCAGAAAGAGAAGTCAGTTTTCTGTCAGGACTGTAAAGCGAAACATTCCTTAGATGTAAAAAATGATAAAACTAGGGCCCTATTCCGGAATGAACTGAATGCTACTATTGAATTGTACTGAGTACATCTAGTTTTTGTTATATATGTTCTCATGGAAGTGTTTCTTTTCTAAAGAGAATCTTTTGACTCAATAAAAAAGAACAAATATTCCATAAAACGAGTGATTCCCTTTTTTGTAAGAATTGCTATCCCGACCGCACTCATCAAGACACAGCCATACCCTTGGTAATGGATAAAAGATGATCAAATATTCAATATGGATGTTGTATCCACTAACCGTGCCTCATCTTCCTCTTTCTTAGTTGCTTTGGGTGGCATAGTAACTACACAGATTGGAGAGCAAGTGGCACACGATGTGTTTATTTAGATTTCTTCTCCGCTTATTTACAAATACACCTTCATTTTAATCTTTTAATGACGCATATATGACATATTGGCCTTATATATCTCCACCTAACTGAAGTGACATTGTCGAATTATTCTTGTTGTAGTTGTTTTCCCAATAATCCTATTCTTATCTTTATATTTGAACGACAAACTCATGTTTTTCAATAGCATAATTTTGTATATGCAATTGTTCCTCTTTGGGTTGTGATAATTCATCTATACTGAAACATTTTTCTGTTTTGCTGTACAGTTAGAGATGACATGTTTCAAGGTTCTTGCAATTTTGAATGAAGATTGATCTAAAGACAAGATCTGGTTGGAGCTTCCTCGTTACCTTGATCCAAGTGAAATGAAAGAGTACTCTTTCATGTGCAACAGCAGCAAGTTATTTCAGTCGTGATGAGTTTGGGACACTTTGATCTGTTAAGTATGTTTTGATAAAATTGGCGCCATGGTTTATGTTTAAAAAAGAAATGATAAATCTGGGAAAGACTTAGAATATGTAAATATTGTATGGAATGTAACTTTTAGTAATTGAGTCCATGTATCGAGCATGACGTTCCACTTGGAAAATATGTACAAACATGCCACGTATTAGTGAATCATTTTAGGTGCATGGCTTGCTCTATCATTGTTGTTTGCAGTTTCCGGAACCAAAAGAGTATATTGCGTCAGCATGTGTGAATGATGCGTCTAGGATATTAATTTGGTGTGGGGCCATTGCTGCAACCATAATCTGACATCAGGACGTGTTACAGTATTGTTGTAGGTAATGACAGTTGTCCCCACTCTAAATTGACTAGTGGAGTCGTCTGATTTTATCATGTGTGTCGATTTTTATTTTTATTTTGTCTCCAATACAGAAGACATAGCTGAACTGACATATGTCTCGAATTTTCCACCAACTGGTGTCTATTTCTCCTGGAATACAGCATCTGGTTGTGTCAAATCTACCTTGTTCTGTACTAGTGAATTTAAGAAAGGTTTTCACAAACCGTGTAATACAACATTCATCTCCTTCCGGCAACAATTCTATATAGTTTCACTTGTTCCAATAACATATGACGAGTGGTCATTTTTTTTTTGGTTTTGGTCATGAGTTATCATTCTTCTTCATCCAAAAAATGAAAGAAAATTTGAGTGCATCAGCTTTGAGAAGTTATACAATGTGAACTATATAGCTAATCCTGTTTACAGAATTTATGAACAAGTCTTATTCAAAGCTAGTACATGATTCACGTGCAGGGCACGTGCATATATACCAGTCCAGTTTAGATGTCAACGATTAGGTGTACTTCATGTGCTTGCCAACTATGACTACTACAAAACGGACAATCAGCTTGGGATATAACTCTTACACATGCTTCATGTGTTAGAATGGAAACCCTCACAAATTAGGGACCCCTTACACAAAGTGTCTTATCCAAAGTCCCTTCGCCCAAGTAGTAGTGTTGGGCTGAGAACCGTAACACAAAAATGGTTCTCGAAATAACACTTTTTATTTAATTCAACAATATGCTAGTTTACACAGAGGAGGACGTGGCCTTTGCCCCTTGGAGTTATAAAACATTGCAAAAAAATTTAATACAATGTATGTTCGGCTTATAGCCGGATAACAACCATCAAATCTGGAAAGCACCTCACGTCCTTCGAGATATGTCGGCCAAGTGGTTTTCCCGAAAGCTGAAGATATCTACTCAGAATCGTCTCTCAAATGCTGAAATAATAACAGAGTAATAACAAAATCAGCAGAGTTTGATTGGAGAGGTTGCTATTAGATATCCCAAAATCTGTGGCAAATAACTCAGATTACCAACATAAAAAGAATTAGTTAGAAACACTCTACATCGCACTAACATGATAGCATCTGCCGAAAGTAAAAACTCAATCTTCTAATGTTATTTACAAGTGGAACATTTACGTGGTGGATAAATGAATACTGAAGAAGAATGTCATTAGTGATATCCCACATCTACAATAATCCCATGAGTACTTCTAGCTACATGTTTCAAAACAATACAAGACAAATTGACACTATGTTTCTATTTTTGGGATTAAGAGAGAAAGATTTCTCCCCTCTCTCTCATGTCCGTGGCGGAGGCCGAACACCCAAGAAGGTGGTAAATCAAGGCAACAACTGAGATACATCACTACTGCAGATGAACTGGTCATGCTTTCAAAAAAGACAAGTTGTAAGTAAATAATACGATGACAAGCGACTACATTTGTGGAAAAATTGATCAAATTTTACATTATCCAACACTGCACCCGGCGATAACATCAAGAACTAAAATTATTATTCAGAGAGATGAGTTTGTTGTTACCTCATAATCTGCCCCTTGGAAATCCTCTTCTCAAGCTATTCTTTCACGAGACAAATGAGACCCCCAAATGAATCAAGGCTAAGAGATATCCCCTTGAATATACTATTGGATGTTATTCCTTAGAGTCACCTACATGTAAAACTCGACCACAATAAGATATTATGTAATCAGATTGATATCATCAATATATGTCATACATTATTAATATTTTTCAGCCGTTAAGACTAGAGAAGAAACTAAGACAAAATACAAATAAAACCATGCATATAATTCCTACCAAAGAACAATGAAACATGATATGCCATGTTAGTAACCTTATATTAGGCATGAAACATTCACTTAATTAGCACATTGAGAGCTAACTATGCAAACTTATACACATTGCACACATAGTTGAAGCATGGTATGATTTCAATGTACCATAACTTTTTAACATGTAGAGGATTCAAGGTATATCATTCATCAAGAAGTGGAAACAATTATATATCTTAGGAAGCAACTGTAATAACACACCACCACTGAAGACCAGGAGGCCGGATCCAAAGGCAGGGTCATAGACTTTAGCTTGAGCTATGGACTTAACCATGATCTTTTTTATATGATATCCATATCGAACTTTCAACACAAGATTATTATAAAGTAATGAGTTCTCATCCATTTTAATGGAAAATAATAAGAATTCACATCCACCTATGTAGCACCTAGCCACAAAATATCGTTGTGTTGGAAATGCATAAGGCATGGTTAGCTAGCTAAGTAGCATGGACACAGACACGAACACGGACATGGACACGGACACGGACACGAACACGAGACACAACAATTTTCAAAAATATAGGAAACAGACACGACGTTGGACATGGAAATATATATACATATATACATACATATATTTACACAAATATATATAGTTAAAGACAGATATATGTATATAATTTATATGTAAACACAACAAGCTCCATAATTCTTCACAACAAGCAGAAACAACGATCACCATTATATCTACTTTATATTTACATTTTGTATTTAAACCCACTATGTTGATGCTATAAAATTTAGCATACAAAATGATACATTAAAATCAAGAGAAAGAAGAGGGAAAGAGTTCCTAGAAAGGGAAGGAAGTTGCTTTCAATGGTTGCTCCAGGTGTTGACAACTCCTGCTGCAAATGGCTCACAAAAGGCTGCTGCTTATGGTGGCTTTAGCTCCTAGTGGTTGCTGATGCAAAGGCTGCTAGTAACAGCTCCATCTCCTTATGGTGGCTGCTTGCAGCAACTTTAGGACCTAGCTGCTACTTGCAGCAACTGATGCTAGAAGGGTTACGTTCTTTAAGGGAACAACAACAGTTAGAGGGTGAGGCTTGTTGGTCACCTCTCGAGGGAAGGGAGGAAGGTTTTGGTGAGGAGTTGGGGTTTGGTTGGAGAGTCTATGGGGTTGGGTCTTATTTTCTCTTTTCTTTTTAGTTAGATCTTATGTAGGTTGGGCTGGCCTTGTCCACTAAGCGTCCTAGATGTGTCCACACCGTGTCCAGCTTGCAAATAAAAAAATGAAACTAGACACGTTGGAGGAGTGTCCGTCGTGTGTCCACGAGTGTTCAAGGCGTGTCCGGGCTGGACACGTGCCAGACACAGACACGTGCCGGACACAGACACAACAACCTCCAGGAAGTGTCTGTTCTTCCTAGTTAACTAGTTTTCTTTCTTCTCTGAAATGAAAAACAACTCATATATATTAGCAATAACAGAGTTGATTAGGATATGTTTAGAGTTCATCATGTTAGACTTTTCCACACTAAACAACAAGTGTAACCACGTCATAACCAAACAATTTAAACTCTAGGAAACAATAAAAATCTTGCTCCCTTTACACACCTTAACTACAATGCAAAAATTTCTATCAAGGTATCACGTTGCCTTAGTGGACCTAATGTATTTGAATGCCAAGTCATCCATTTATATGATTTTGTGAGAACATACAATCTTTTATTCCCTTTGATTTGAATTGCTTAACAGTCCTTGGTAGCTTCATGGAAAATAAATGTTCTCTTCTTGTGTCATTAGGTAGTGAAAAATACATTCACCCTAGATTAGGAATAGGAGCATGTCTCTTGTCCTCCTCCCTTCACACACCTACAACATCAGAGATATGGGATTCCTCTCCCTCCCTTTTGCCCCTTCAGTGGTCCAGATTGTAATGTCCATCATTGAGCTGATTTATAGTTCTATACCGTGTTGTCCTCTAGACATGAATGCATCACAATAACAAGCTCTTGTGCTCGTGAGTGCATCACAAGAACACATTGAGAATGTTACATGGTGGATCATACGTCCATCATCATGATGAATTGAAAGGTACTGGCTTAAGTGAAACCTAAACATCACTCTGGAAACAACAACACAAAAGACTCTTATGTTTCATGTCAAAGAGGAAGAAGATTAACAGAAGACAAACATGTTGGGAGACCACTATGATAGAAACATGAAGAGTCAGTAAACCACTTGAACACTAAAAGAGTTTGAGACTAGTGGTGCCAAAGATAGTGAGAGTGAGCAGTCACAGATCAGATTTGGAGTTAGGATAGAGGAAGAGCCACATATCAACAACATCATGCACTAAGAAGCGGAAGGAAAGCTTTCTTCAGGAGACATTCTAATAGTAGCAATGGAAAGGAAAGGCACCTTCATGTGTAGTGTGCCTTTCCCAATAAGAAATATCAACCCCTCCCCTCTTCTTCTTGATCTTGTGAATTACTCATCACTGCTCTTTCACATACTCAAGCTTTGACCTTGTCGTTCCTCTCCTCAAGATCTGGCCTTGCCATTCCTCTCTCATTCCTTGGGCCACAGATAAAAAACATCACACACTAAGAAGCGGAAGGATAGCTTTCTTCAAGAGACATTCTAACAGTAGCAATAGAAAGGGAAGGCACCTTCATGTGTATTGTGCCTTTCACAACAAGAAATATCAACCCCTCCTCACCAAGGTGATGTCGAAGCTGGTAGAATCTCAAGAGCAACAATTGGTTAGGCCTAAGGAATGAGAGAGGAATGACAATGCCAGATCTTGAGGAGAAGAACGACAAGGTCAAAGCTTGAGTATGTGAAAGAGCAGCGATGAGTAATTCACAAGATCGAGAAGTAGAAGGGAGGGGCTATATACGTAGGTTAGAGAGAATATTAAATATTGATGTGTGTTCATGGGTTTCGATGGATCCTCAAGTACTAATGGGTCCATATTTGTTGTCCCCATTTTAGACCCAATTATTAATTAGGCCAAATAGGGTATGGGTCGACAGGAGAATTCAACTATCACTAGATAGGAGAAATATAAAAAATAGCAAAAACGAAGAAGGAATGCATTATGATGAACATCCTTTATTATAAATATAAATAGAAGAAATGCAGCCAAGGCTTCCCTCGGGTGGGAAGGATCGCCTATCCACATAGACAAGTATGTTCAACACACAAAAAATAAGAAATGTATGTTCCTTTCATCTACATCTTATGATTTTATTTTTAGTTCAATAGGCTTTGCCATCCAGAACGCGTCGACAATCTTATTTGTTGTCCACACCTCTATAAAGACATTTTTGTAAAATATTGTATGGGAATAAATATCTAAATATAATTATTATATGTATAAATAATTTTATATCACCAATGTTTCAATCCATTACAAATTGTTTTTTATATTTGCGTGTTTTCATATTTCCTTCCCTTCCCACCCCATGCTAGACAAATACACTACCATAAGTGTCCCCTCCCCTCCCCTCCTTTCCCTTACCTTCCTTTACCCTCACCTTTGTTCACCACGTACCAAACATAGTGTAAGGTTAGTAATAACAATGTGCATCATCTCAAGTGCTAGCAATGCTCTGGTTTGAAGAGTGTTAGGAACACAATAGCTTGTATCTAAAAAATGTTGTAAAAGAATTTAAGTTCAATAGGCTTTGCCATCCACAGAGCGTCAACAATTTTATTTGTTGTCCATGCCTCTGTAAAGGCATTTTTATAAAATAATGTAAGAGAATAAATATCTAAATATAATATTTATAAGTATAAATAATTTTATGTTACCAATGTTCCAGGTAATTACAAATTGTTCATTAGATTTATGTGTTTTCATGTTTCCTTCCCTTTCATCCCATGCTAGCCAAACACAATAACATAAGTGTCCCCTCCCCTCCTTTCCCTTACCTTCCCTTACCCTCCCCTTTGTTAACCACATACCAAACATAGTCTAAGGTTAGTAATAATAATGGGCATCATCTCAAGTGCTAGCAATGCTCTAGTTTAAAGAGTGTTGGGAACTAAGTACCTTATATCCAAAAAATGTTATAAAAGAATAAGGCGTAGACATAGTTTTCAAGGTGGCCAGGCGGTGGCATGCTTTGTCTGGGCACCTAGTCCGCCTAGGGTGCCTAGACCGCCTAGGGGGTGCCTAGGCGCTGCCACATTTTTATTTATTTTTTCATTTTTCAGATTATATATAGTATAACTTATATCACATACATAAGGTATTTATGTGTATATTCTATATCTAAACCCTAAATAACAATGCAAGAGTGGGATAGCAGCTTAAAAAGCCTAATAAGGACTTACATATGTCAAATACATGTTAAAGTTACTTTATCTAATATAAAATAAACTAAGAAAAGAAACTGTCTAGACTCTCCGGGCGCCCTAGGCGCCCCTAGGCACTCAACCAGTCATCAACTTTCCATTTTAGGTAGGGGAGGGGCTAGGTGGACCCCTTGGGTGCCTAGCCCCCTATATGACCATGTCGATTATGGGTCACCAAGTAGCCAAGCCGCTGCTCAGTAACCATGACAACTTCTCATAGGCATCATCGACGTGGAAGGATGGCATGTATGAGCATGAGTGAAGTAAGGAAGAGTGCATAGAGTTGGATAAAGAGTGTGAGGAGGACCATCTTGCTGCTGGCGGTGGGACACACAGCTGAAGCAGGCCCAAGGAGATGGCTAACATGTCATTGTCAGTCCCTTAGGGGCTGTTGGCTAAATGGACATCTATAAATCCCTTTGTTTTGATTATGACAAACATTTCATTCTTATTGATCTAACGAGCTACTTGAGTGTGCAGGAACAAGGTGGATGACAAAGCAACTAGGGAAATCCATATGCTTACATGTTTATGTTTTCATGCAATGTAATAGCTTTGTAAAAACTTGTACAAATATATAATGTATAAGTACTTAGATTGCATGTAAATCAAGCGTTAGATTCTCCCTAGATAAACACCACATTTAGATAAGTCATTCCCTTCAAATAGGATCACATATGCACACTCATACATATAATTAGTGCCTAAATTGAAACATTGAAACAGGATCAATCTCGGTCGACAAACTCCTCGACCGAGACACTCTCGGTCGACAATCTTCTCGACTGAGAAAGATCCAAAGTAGCCGTTAGACACAACTGACAAGGTAGTTGGCAGTTGGAGATAGACGTTGCAAATCACTTGTTCCAGAGAGCCTGTCGGTCGACAAAAGTTTGACCGAGTAGGTGTCTCAGTCGACCATTCCTCGACCGAGATGGTCTCTGGCAGCAACTGCAGAATTAATTAATTAGCCGTTGTTAAAGCAACAAACTTGTATCTAACGGCTAGTTAAGCACTTAGAAACCCCTAGAAGTTGTCTAGAATGTCCTTAAGCATCCTTAGGACATTCCTATAAATAGGACAAGCCATAGGACACTAAAACTCACTTGTTACACTTGAGAAATCCTTGAGCATACTTTGAGCAATCTGTTTGTGAGTAATTTGAGCATTGTGACAATTGGCTACTTCCTTCCTTAGCTCAAAATTCGTGTCCTATAGGCTAGTATCTCCTACCCACTGCAATCACAAGTCCATACACTTGGTTAGGAGATCTATACGCTTGATCTAGGCAAATCAAGCCTTGGGCTACAAAAGATAAGTTGTAATTTCCTTTTTCCTTTCTTGTTCTCTATTACCGTTTGTACTCTCCTTGCTACTCCTAGGTTGGAGGCTGCTGATTGGAGAGGGTGGAGATCTTCTTGGTGAAGAAGGTGACTTTGAGCTACTTCAGAAGGCTGGTGCAACGGGAGGTTACTTCTAGAGAGGAAGGCTACTTCAAGGGGGAGCTTGGAGTTACTTCAAGAAGGCTACCTCAAAGTTGGTGCACCTACTTCAAGTGAAGGCTGTTCAAAGGGTGTAAAGGAAAGTATTGTATTTTGTATAAATCCTTGAGAAGGTAATAAAATAAATACTTTCAAAATCTCAGTTGGGTAAGCAACCAGGTAGTGGACTGACAACTTTAGTATTTGCTAAAGTTGGAACCACTCTAAACACCTGTCTCCTTCTTCCAATTTCAATTGTGGTTGTTTGAGTTCAATCAATTGTTAAAATTACTTAAAAACTCTATTCACCCCCCCTCTAGTGTTTTTCAATTGGTATCAGAGCAGGCTTCAAGGAACCCTAACAAGGTCTTGAAGAAATGGGTGATGGAGTGCTCAACAACCTTAACCTCGAAGGGACACTTGTTGCTAGGCCTCCAGCGTTCGATGGGACAAACTACCAATATTGGAAGAGAAGGATGCAGTTCTACTTCCAAGGCATCAATTGGGACTTATGGAGAATGGTGTCAACCCCATATGAGCTCCCTCAAACTCAATTTGCAGAATGGGATGCAAATACGGTAAAGCTAGCTCAAATGAATGCAAAAGCTGTAAGCATTTTATATTGTTCTATATCGGTAGGAGAATTTAATAGAATATCTAATTCTGACACAGCCTATGATATTTGGCATAGACTATCCATAACCTATGAAGGAACAATCCAAGTCAAAAATTCCAAAATTAGCATGTTTAAACAAAAGT
Source organism: Alisma plantago-aquatica (assembly GCA_963693085.1). NCBI lineage: Eukaryota > Viridiplantae > Streptophyta > Magnoliopsida > Alismatales > Alismataceae > Alisma > Alisma plantago-aquatica. The sequence continues at coordinate 148,679,107 of OY856412.1, read as the reverse complement.
TTGAACACTTTCGTATGGATCCTGATGAATCTATTAGTGAAATGTTTGCAAAATTTTCTACTATTGTTAATGGTTTAAGTGCCCTAGGAAAACCTGTCCTTGAAGAAGATCAGGTATCAAAAATCCTTCGATCACTTCCTCCAAAATATAAGCCAAAGGTGACAGCCATTGAAGAAGCAAACGACCTCACTCGACTGAAAATGGAGCAACTTATTGGCAACTTAGAAGCTCATGAAGCAACCCTAGAAGAGGAAGAAAGAAGAGCACGCGAACTTCAGCAAGGAAAGAAGAAGGATGTGGCTCTAAAAGCTTCAAAGGTCGTCACACAAGAAAGTGATGAGTCAAGTGAAGAAGAAGGAGAAGAAGCCTTGATAGTCAATGGTAAGAAATACAAAAGATTTAAATCTAACAAAATTTCCAGTTCTTCTTCTACCCCTCCTAGGTGCTTTGAATGTGGGAAGAAAGGACATTTAAAAAATGAATGTCCTAAAGCAAAGAAAGGAAAGAAAAGCTCATACAAGAAGAAGGGAGAAAAAGCCTATAAAGCTGCATGGGACGAGTCAAGTGATAGTGAAAGCGGAGAAGAAACGGTGGATTGTCTAATGGCAAGAGAAGAGGATGAAGACTCTCAAGAGGTAAGCCTACTTGATCTTCCTAAAGAAGAGTTAGTTACTAGTCTACAAGAAATTCATGATAAGTATGTTGATGTCAAGAAGAAACTAAAGAAGGTTATCAAATCAAATGATGAGCTAATTGCTAAATTAGATAATCTTTCCTCTGAAAAGAACAACATTGATCTTGAGAATTTGTCTCTAAAAACATCTTTAGATGATTGCACTAGAAAGCTACTCACTTTAGAAACAAATGTTGATCTTCTTTCTAAAGAAAAGACTGAATTGTTAGCTAAACTACAAGATTTTCAGACTCAACCTATTTTGTATAACCATCTAGACTATGATAATGTTGTAAAAGAAAAAGATTCATTGCTATCTGATTTAGATCAAGCAAGAAAAGATTTACGCAAGAAGATGAATGACATTGCTCAGCTGCAAAGAGAACTTTATGAGTTAAGAAGAAAAGATATACTTGATAACATTCTAAGCATTGGTACTGTTTTCAACGGAAGAAAAGGTTTGGGATATGCTTCAAAGAAAAATCAACCCAAAAGAACTCAAACTATGTTTGTACCCAAGAACACAATGGCTAGAAAGAGAAATGAAGTTGATTCTATTACTTGCCATTTTTGACTACGTCTTGGACACTATTCTTTTTCATGCCCTTATAAGACTAAGGATTCCGAATTAGTTTGGGTCCCAAAACCTCAAACTTAGTAGAATCAAATGGAATTTAGTTGAGATATGGCCAAACGCTCCATCTTGCTATCTATATTGTCTTATCTCAACTGAACAAAAGATTTCATACATATTGTTAATTTTCTGCGTTGTTGTACTGAAACAGAAACTTAGTCGGTCGAAGTATTTTCGACCGAACCATTAATCGGTCGAAGTATTGTCGACCGACCGGATGTCTGTAACATATCAAAATTTACAGCAATTATTTCGGTCGAAAATTGGTCAACCGAGCTAAATTTCTATGTTTCTTTGTTTGTTAATATAGTAATCTTCTCGATCGACAATTAGTCGACCGAGACAGATGTCGGTCGAACAATTGTCGACTGAATGGATTTCTGGTTCAGAACTCTTATACAAGCCTGTACTTAAATGATTCTAACCATATCGGACCATCACATGGGTACCAAAATCTACATTTTAATGCAGGAATGGGTGGTTGACAGTGGATGTTCAAAACATATGACCGGGAACAAGGATGCATTTCAAACCTTTGAAGAAAAGAAAAGTGGAACAGTCACCTTTGGAGACAATGGTAAGGGCAAAATCGTTGGAATAGGTAATGTTGGTACAAACCTTTGAAGAAAAGAAAAGTGGAACAGTCACCTTTGGAGACAATGGTAATGGCAAAATCGTTGGAATAGGTAATGTTGGTACAAACCTCGAAATAAAGAATGTTCTACTCGTTGATGGTTTGCACCATAATTTGATAAGTGTTAGTCAATTATGTGATAGTGGTTATGATGTGTTATTTAACAAAACTTGCTGCAAGTTATTGATAGAAAACACTACAAATATTGTTTATGAAGGAAATAGAGTTGGAAATCTTTATATCCTTAAACCTAACTCTATGAAATCAGTAGTGGGAAAATGCTTGCTTGCAAATGAAAATACCTTACAACTATGGCATAAAAAGCTAGGACATGCTAGTTCACATGTTATTAAAAAATTAGTGAAATATGATCTTGTTCGTGGATTGCCTACTTTATCTTTTGATCAAGTTGAAAACTGTGAACCATGCACAATGGGAAAGCAAACCAAAACCTCTTTTAAACCAAAACATGTACTTAGCACCAGTAGGTCCTTAGAATTAATTCATATGGATTTATTTGGACCCATGAGGACACAATCTATTGGTGGTAAAAGATACTGTTTTGTTATTGTTGATGATTATAGTAGATACACATGGGTACACTTTATTGCAACTAAAGATGATACTATTCATGTTTTTATACAATTTTGTTCCAAGATTGAAAATCTATTACAAAGTAAAATATGTACCATTAGAAGTGATCATGGTGGAGAATTTGAAAATCATACATTTGAAGAATTCTGTACATCTCAAGGGTATACTCATAATTTTTCTGCTCCACGCACCCCACAGCAAAATGGTATAGTTGAAAGGAAAAATCGATCACTACAAGAAATGGCTAGAACTATGATGCTTGAACACAACACACCCAAAACCTTTTGGGCTGAAGCTGTAAACACTGCATGCTATGTGCTAAATAGAGTAACTGTTCACTCTCATTTAAAGAAAACTCCATATGAAATAATACATTCTAAGAAACCTAGAGTTGACTATTTTCATACCTTTGGCTCCACATGCTATATTTTAAATACCAAAGATGATAGAGATAAGTTTGACTCAAAATCACACAAAGCATTCTTTTTGGGATATTCCACTTCTAGCAAAGCTTTTAGAGTATATAACACTATATCTAGAAAAGTTGAGGAATATATTCATATTTCTTTTCATGAAGAGTCCAAATCTGAAAATCTAGAAATCATAGATCTCACTAATCAATTCGAAAATCTAAACATACCAAATGATAGTGAGAAAGGTACTACAAATAATCACCAAGCTGAACCACAACCTACACCTAGGCTTATTAAAGATCATCCTCAAGAATTAATTATTGGAGATCCTAATGATAAAGTCAAAACTCGGTCTTCCTTCAAAGATGTTGCAAACATGGCTTTTGTTTCTATCATTGAACCTAAAAAGATATCTGAACCTCTTAAAGATGACTATTGGATAATAGCCATGCAAGAAGAATTGAATCAATTCACTAAAAATGATGTATGGGATTTAGTTCCTAAACCACAAGATAAAACCATAATAGGAACTAAATGGGTTTTTAGGAACAAGCTAAATGAGGCAGGAGAAGTAATAAGGAATAAAGCTCGGTTAGTAGCACAAGGATATAATCAACAAGAAGGAATAGATTTTGATGAAACGTATGCACCGGTAGCTAGACTTGAAGCTATTAGAATGTTACTAGCTATTGCTGCACATAAAAACATCAAACTCTACCAAATGGATGTAAAAAGTGCATTTCTAAATGGCATCATTCAATAAGAAGTATATGTTGCCCAACCACCTGGTTTTGAAATACCGGAAAAAGGTGACTATGTTTATAAACTTAAGAAAGCACTTTATGGTTTAAAACAAGCACCTAGAAATTGGTATGAAAGGCTCAAGACATATCTTTTTGATAATGGTTTTTCTATTGGAAATTCAGATTCTACTTTATTTTTCAAAACGTATACATCTGATTTCCTAGTTGTGCAAATATATGTTGATGACATTATTTTTGGAGCTTCTAATGATTCATTGTGCACACAATTTAGTGACATTATGCAAAAAGAATTTGAAATGAGCCTCATGGGTGAACTAACTTTCTTTCTTGGTTTTCAAATTAAGCAAACACCTGCCGGAATATTCATAAGCCAAGAAAAATATACTAAAGAACTCTTAAAACGTTTTGGGATGGATCAGTGCAAACATGCTACTACTCCTATGGCTACTTCTATTAAAATTGATAAGGATGAAAATGGGGAACCTATTGATGATTCCTTATATAGAGCCATGATTGGTAGTTTGCTTTACTTAACCGCTTCTAGACCGGACATTATGTTTCCCGTTGGTCTTTGTGCTCGATTTCAATCACAACCTATGCACTCTCATTTTCTAGCAGTTAAAAGAATTCTTCGTTACCTAGCCGACACTACTTGCTTTGGTTTATGGTATCCAAAAGGACAATCCTTGGATTTTAAAGCTTATACTGATGCGGATTATGCCGGTTGTCGACTTGATCGCAAGAGTACTAGTGGTGGCTGTTTCTTATTAGGGAGAGCTTTAGTATCTTGGTTTAGCAAGAAACAAAATACGGTTGCCCTATCTACAACTGAAGCTGAATATATGGCAGCCGGGTCTTGTTGTGCTCAAGTGCTTTATATGCAACAAGTGTTAAACGATTATGGTTTTACTCTTTCTTCTATGCCTATTTTTTGTGACAACATGAGCGCTATAAACTTAGCACACAATCCTATTTTACACAGCCGAGCTAAACATATTGAAATCCGTCATCACTTTTTAAGGGATCATATCTCCAAGAATCATGTTTCCCTTCATCATGTTGATATGGAAAATCAATTGGCTGATATTTTTACAAAACCGCTTCCACTAGATCAATTTAACAAAATTAGGAAGCAACTGCTTATCACTCCTTTGGAAGATGTTTTCTTTGATATTTGTGCTACTTAAACAAAAACTCTTGCATCATGATATTTTGGCTTTTAATGGACATCTTTTTTCATTAAATTTGATGGGACATCTAATTAAGGGGGAATTTTTATTTCTAACGGATATCTTTTTGAAATGACAAAGGGGGAGAAATAAATATAAAACTTAGTAATTATGAAAAACTCAATCAATGAGTTTCATAAATAAACTCTTGGCTTTACATTGAAAGCTGCTATATTCCCTAGTGAATTGGATTTCATGGTCCATAATTCAAGGGGAATAATAAGCACACATTTTATAAACAAGAGGAAAAGCTACAAAAGGTAATCTAAAGGTATGAAACTCATATGGTTTATATTTCCTTTATTTATATTTTTGGAAATGTTTGTCATCTTCAAAAAGGGGGAGATTGTTGGCTAAATGGACATCTATAAATCCCTTTGTTTTGATTATGACAAACATTTCATTCTTATTGATCTAACGAGCTACTTGAGTGTGCAGGAACAAGGTGGATGACAAAGCAACTAGGGAAATCCATATGCTTACATGTTTATGTTTTCATGCAATGTAATAGCTTTGTAAAAACTTGTACAAATATATAATGTACAAGTACTTAGATTGCATGTAAATCAAGCGTTAGATTCTCCCTAGATAAACACCACATTTAGATAAGTCATTCCCTTCAAATAGGATCACATATGCACACTCATACATATAATTAGTGCCTAAATTGAAACATTGAAACAGGATCAATCTCGGTCGACAAACTCCTCGACCGAGACACTCTCGGTCGACAATCTTCTCGACCGAGAAAGATCCAAAGTAGCCGTTAGACACAACTGACAAGGTAGTTGGCAGTTGGAGATAGACGTTGCAAATCACTTGTTCCAGAGAGCCTGTCGGTCGACAAAAGTTCGACCGAGTAGGTGTCTCGGTCGACCATTCCTCGACCGAGATGGTCTCTGACAGCAACTGCAAAATTAATTAATTAGCCGTTGTTAAAGCAACAAACTTATATCTAACGGCTAGTTAAGCACTTAGAAACCCCTAGAAGTTGTCTAGAACGTCCTTAAGAATCCTTAGGCCATTCCTATAAATAGGACAAGCCATAGGACACTAAAACACACTTGTTACACTTGATAAATCCTTGAGCATACTTTGAGCAATCTGTTTGTGAGCAATTTGAGCAATGTGACAATTGGCTACTTCCTTCCTTAGCTCAAAATTCGTGTCCTATAGGCTAGTATCTCCTACCCACTGCAATCACAAGTCCATACACTTGGTTAGGAGATCTATACGTTTGATCTAGGCAAATCAAGCCTTGGGCTACAAAGGATAAGTTGTAATTTCTTTTTTCCTTTCTTGTTCTCTATTACCGTTTGTACTCTCCTTGCTACTCCTAGGTTGGAGGCTGCTGATTGGAGAGGGTGGAGATCTTCTTGGTGAAGAAGGTGACTTTGAGCTACTTCAGAAGGCTGGTGCAACGGGAGGTTACTTCTAGAGAGGAAGGCTACTTCAAGGGGGAGCTTGGAGTTACTTCAAGAAGGCTACGTCAAAGTTGGTGCACCTACTTCAAGTGAAGGCTGTTCAAAGGGTGTAAAGGAAAGTATTGTATTTTGTATAAATCCTTGAGAAGGTAATAAAATAAATACTTTCAAAATCTCGGTTGGGTAAGCAACCGGGTAGTGGACTGACAACTTTAGTATTTGCTAAAGTTGGAACCACTCTAAACACCTGTCTCCTTCTTCCAATTTCAATTGTGGTTGTTTGAGTTCAATCAATTGTTAAAATTACTTAAAAACTCTATTCACCCCCCCTCTAGTGTTTTCAGGGGCCACCATTTGGAGATGGATGTTGAGGATCATATTGAAGTGTTAGATGTAGAAGTAGAACTCCGAGTCTGAACCAAGTTTGTTAGAGAACATGTTATGCATTGCGTCAGGCTACGAAGCACCCTTGGGGTGCCTTGTCATCAATGTGGCTTCCTAGGCACACACTTTAACTAGTATGTATTCAATTTATGAGGTTTATCCCCCTTCACTTTTGCCACATCTAGAAGAAGCGGATACATCAACATCATAGTCAAACAATTGTGTGTTTCTTTTATGATGTGGAATTCCTACATAGGGTCACATTGAACCCACCCCTATAAGGATGATACACACCCTCAATCCTTGACTAGATGTGTAAATGCTATCGCAAGGTGGTGTTGGACTTTGAAAACTATCAATATCTTATTTTTCCTATAACTTCCTCTGGGAGGAGAAGAACTTATTTGACTTGTGTCTATTGCTCAACCCATTGTTTTTGAGGCAGCCAGGTGGTGACCTTCCTCAGGTGGATGCCTAGGTCGCCCAGGTGATGGGTTTTTTTTCACCCTTAAATTTATATATATCCAACCTTCTTATATTTATTAAAATGACAGATTAATAGTAAATATTTAAGAATTGAGACATTCTATACCTCAAACTCATTGCTGTAGGCCTGCAAGACTGAATTGAATTAGAAGAAAAAAAGACATAACACACAATACAAACATTATAAATTCAAAAAGTAATGAGACATTGATGAATAAGAAAAGTTGCAAAATATTCCACAGTTCCAAGCAAGCTCAAACAACCTATAAAATAGCATGATAACCATGACAAAATGAAAATGTCTCAAGTCTGAAATGCAAAACAATTTTATAAAATGATTTTAAAACTCAAACAGATCTTCATCATCATCCATCCTCCTCTCCATCACCACCTTCATCATCCTCTAGTCCTACATCATTAGCTATTTCTTCATCCTCTTCCTGAACATCATCATCACTGAGTTCCATTGGAGCTCTATTGGTGTTGGTTGATCTTCTCGGTCGGCTAGGCCAAACTTGATACTCAGTAGCACCCATTGCAACATCTACTTGGATCAATCTAACACCTTCAACAACAACAAGATCATCTGGCACACCTGTCATCCATTCACTATTCCGGTTTAATTCATCTAGAGCTATAGGATCATAGCTCTTCTCTAGGTTCTGAATCTGTCTACTTTGGAACTTTTCTTGAAGTTGTCGATTATACTAAATATAGACAAGTTTTTCCATTCTCTTAACCTCTAGCATGTTCATCCTCTTTGTGTGAATCTACATAATAAATAACTATGTGAGAAATTTGAAGTATACATATATAAATTTAATTGTCAAATATCAAGTACAAATTCCTAATGTCTTAGTTCTTCTTACAAAGTCAAACGTACTCCATGACCTCTCCGTAACAGAAGAGGTACAACACAAGCGATGGATACACTTAGCGATCTCTTGAAGTGATGGTTTTTGCCCCACATAGGAATCCCACCAAGCAACTATAATAAAATACAATCTAATCACTAACAGACTAAAGCTCAAGTAAACAAGTGTAATTTTATAAATAATAAAGTACATAACTTACGTGGTGTTTTCACTGTCCTATGGCGAATGACAATGTCTTTGCGAAACATCCCACGACTCTCCTTGTACCAATCCAGCTCATTAGACACTTTGTCTTGTTGTGGGATGCCATCAACCATCTTCTCAAGACAGTCAACAAAATCAGAAACATAACTCAACAAGGTTTGGATCTTGCTTAACTCTAGCTTCATAGTACAAAGATGGATTTAACAAGAACGTTGCACCGTATAGGAGGGGGCTCATCTGAAATGCCCATCTCTTCTCCACTATGTCAATGATAGGCCTGTATTCTCTTTCTCTATTGGCAAAATTAAGCATGATTTCTTCTTTTTCCTTCTAGCTGCAATGTATCCCATAGGAGGCTTCTCGTCATCATCTACAAGCCTCAAAATCTACATTAGGGGTTGAGAAGCCCTAAGTAGGTCTTGTACATAGTTACAAAATGGTCTATAATGTACAATAGCCGAGACTTTTTTCCCTTGATTGGTCTTCGCCTAGTTGCTTTTCTCCCATGCAGTAGAATTGAGCAAAGCAAACAATATCTCTCTGTGGCCAAGCATGCTTTAAAGGGTAAAAAATGAAGTAGCAAAACGGGTTATCCTAGGACGCATGATCTCTGTATTCCCTTTTCTTTTCTTGACAAATGCATTATAGAGGCGTGTATGTTGGTAAATGTAAGGAGTCACCTTCCTTTCCTTTGTGATTATTGGGGCAAACTTCTTCATCTTCCTAATGTCTTCAAGCATCAAATCTACACAGTGCACAACATAAGGGGTCCAAAACAAATGTTTGTTCTTATTCATCAACTTCTTGTCTACACTCACATAATTAGTGGCATTGTCTGTAATGACTTGTACCACATTTTCAGTCCCAATTTTACCTATTGCTCATCAAGTACAGTAAACATGTATTCAGATGTATGAGTTGCAGAAGTAGCATCAATGGAGTACAAATAAAATGAACCTTCAGGAGGGTTAGCAAAAAGATTAATCAATCCTCTTTGTCTCCTATCAGACCAACCATCAGACATGAGAGTATAACCAAACATTTTCCAATTTTCTCATGCTCTCTCTAGTTCATGGGTTTGTACATATTGCCTCTCCAAGAGGGGAAACCTGATTTGATGGTAAGAGGGGGGTAGCAATCCTCTGACATATTGTCCAACTGCTTCTAACATAACCTCAAAGGAAGTACGGTTAACAACATTAAGAGGTATACTTGCTTCATAGAACCAAGCAACTATGCTATCATGGGCCACCTGTAACGCCTCCTTGTATGCAGATTCAATCGTCTTTTGTACTTTCCCACCTACTTTCCTTTAGACTACAACATCTACAGGGTAGTGCACACAAAAGCATCAAGAGTACCCTTTACTTTGAATCTAAGGCCTAAAGTGCCAATGGGATTGGCAGGTGAAACAATATTGGTAACAACATCAATAGCGGGAGTAGATGCATTCTCATTGTCGTCGTCCAAGTTAACAACATTCTCATTAAAACTTGTATCAACTTTGCACTTTTAGGTAAGTTCTCTACACTCCTTCAATTTAGTACGGATTGCTTGAGTAGTTCTAGAACATTTCACAGTGTCAGGAGAGCCGTCGATGATGTGTTGTTTCAATCTGTTGATCCCACTATTCCTAATGTGGCCACAAAATCCACATTGCAGCTTGTTCTTATCCGCTGGATTAGGCCAAAATCCATACTTCCACCCGGGGTCTTTGGATTTAGCCTTTCCTGATGGATCATTCACCAGGTTGAGGAACTGTGGTAGAAACTCTCCAACATGTGTCACAGGTTCACCATCTCCTTCCATTACGAAGACTTGATAGTTGACGGTTGACGCCAACACCGACGTAGACGTGGAACATGAGGATTGGAGAAGCAATGAACATGGGTTCTTGCTTTTGGAGAAGGAGATAACAAGGAAGAAGGAGAACTGAGAAGAATCCTCCTTCATCATTCACCGGAAGGAGGAAGAGGAGAGGGAGGACCATCAGCCATCTGTCGGTTGGACGCTTTCCGCGCGGCTCCTGCATGCGATTTGCGGTTCACGCACAAGGACGGTGGGAATCAGAGGGGGGCAGGGGTAGGGAGTCCAATAGTCACGAGAGACTTATGTTTATTAAGTTAAACAAAAAAAAGAATTAACCGGCCGGGCTGCAAAAAAGTGGCCACCCGACCCAATCATGGCTCAACTAGGCGATCGCCCAATCGCCCAGTCGGGCCAGGCGGACGCCCAAATCAGCAAATCTTATAAGCGTCAGACCAGCGCCCCCCGAGTGCCAGGTCGACTAGGCAGCGACTAGGCAGGCGCCTCAACAACTATGGCTCAATCTAGAAAGAGTAAGATGAGAAATGGGTTGAGTTGCTGCTGTAATATATGAAAATCATTAAATGATATTCAGGGATTTACAAAATGTGATTGAGACAAGCAACACAATTCTTAAGTCCATGGGTCAATTTGATTGTGCATATTATGCAAGCCGAATGAAGAAAAAATATGGATGGTATAAAAATTTCATTGCATAAAGATGCAACTATAACAAGGGAGATGGTGGATGGGAAAGCCATGGAAGGTGACTAATTCTTATTATTATTATATTACTATATATTTTGTGTCAGTAGAGTCTTTTTCACATGTCAACAAATGGTCAAGGTAAAAATTGGCAGAGAACTGTTTCTAGAAAATAGTGATATATGAATGCAAGCTTGGGAAACTATTTGCTAATGATAGCTTAAGTTATATAGGTAGGTACAAATGACATTGAGTGAGTAGAAATGAATACCTTTGATCCTATAGATGCGTGAACTTTGCACTCTTGCTGCAGCCGACTGGATGAGTCCAAGGTGGATTGTTCCCTGATGTGGATTTCTTGAATCTTAGACACGACAATGAACACTTACTTCTTGCTTTCTCCCACCTCATTCCTTTCATCATGCCTTCCTATGTCACTTTGTTGGAACAAGATCTTCACGCAGTGCATGGATGATGAAAAATGAAAGGATTGCACGGAGATGGGTGAGCAATAAATGGGGCAGGCTGGAGTAGGGTGGTCAGAGAGGGAGGGAACTGTGGTTAGTGAGCGAGGGGGCGTTGGAGAAGTAAGGGGCGGCGAGATTGCGAGTTCTGGTGGATATTTGGGGAGTGGGGATGAAGGGAGCGATAAACGGGGATGGGAGCGCACCGCGTCACACCACATCATTTTCTTACCGCTCGTGTGAACATTGAAGATGAGAGTAGGGGTGTAAACGGTGCGGGTACGGTACGAGTCTGATCATATCCATACCCATACCCATACCCATCTAATTTAGCGGGTCCAATTCCGGTTCTAGACCCCCATAATACAAAATATGGACCCGCACCATATCCGTACCTGTAATAATAGAGGATATGCAGTGCGTGTATGTGGGTAAGCGGTTCTATAAAACATCATATTATTTATGTAAGAGAAATGATTTTGTTCTATATATTTTAATACAACAAGATATTATTATTATATAGTATATTAACATACAATAGTTATATTAGATAATTCTATATTTTATACATTAACATTAATTGAGTTAATTGCTTACATATTTGTGGTCATCATCATAATGTTAACTTATGTAGAAAGTAATGTAAATTAGTAGACATTTGGATTATAAGTTTACATATGATGTTCATTATTGTAACTAGAATAGTTATTTCTTAACTGTATGACTAGTCTCAACCTTATTGTGGTTAGAGTAAGATATAATCTCAAGAATTATATTAGATAGACTAGTAAAGTATGATCTATATAATATATTATTTAAGTAGTTACTTATGTATAGCGGGCACTAGTACATAACCGACCTTTAGTGTCGGTTATTTAAGGCCTTTAGTGTCGGTTTTTAAGCGACACCTATGTGGGCGTCGCTAAAAGCCCAACTGTTACGCGTCAGTTCTCAAACTGACGCCACAACCCTTCGCGCACCACCGAAAACGCGCCAACAGGGGGGTATAGGCGTCAGTTATTAGCTTTGAAACCGACGCCATATACCTTCGCGCCACAGAAAGGGTGCCATCTGGGGCACTATCGGCGTCAATTTATTAGTGATAACCGACACCATCTCACCCGCTGCCATGGCCGTGCTGGCCAGTACGGCCATGGTGTTTGGCCCGCTGCCACGGCCGTGCTGGCCAACACGGCCATGGTGTATGGCCTCATTAGGGAAATCGATGTCGGTTACTAGTAGGGCAACCGACACTATAACCATTTGTCGTCGGTTTTCGAAAATAAACTGATGCCACATATGATGAAAATATGTCGGTTTTTAACATTAACCGACGTCATATCGCCTGACAACACGGTCAAATAGACGTCAGTTTTAAGTGCAAAACCGCCGCAGTATGTGTTTGGTGTCGGTTTTCTTCAAATAACCGACACCTATGTTTTGATTTTTTTTCTTATCAGTTTGCAGGCCTGCTGTGGCTGGTCGCAGGATGAGAACCTGCAGTTCAGTGGAACTGAACTGTAGGTTTACGACATCCATTGATATCAGCCAACAAAGGGCCACAAACCTGCAAAATTAACATGATGGACAATATTATATATATGTGATTCACACTCATGTATAAGAACATTTAATTCATATTATTTTTTCATCACACACATGTAGAAACCAGTAGAAACCTGCAGTTCCATTTATTTCATCTCTTTTCACATTCAGACACATGTAGAAACATTCATGTATTGATGGTTTTCACACACATATGACAATTAATAAAAATTCATTCACATTCACACAAAATTAATTATGAGAACAAAGTTATTCTTTATTCATCATTGTCATCATTGTCAACAAAATTATATTTAAAAATTCCCACTATTTGCAGGGCTTTTGCCAAATCTTCTCTTACAACATCTAATTCATCTCTCGTATAGGGAGCATGTACATCGAAACGCTTTGCACCTGTGTTGAAGTTCTCAGTTTTAAAGACATACAAAGAGAATGATATATATACATAATTATAATAATATATAATAAGATTCATATATTTCATATTATCTAACGAGACTAAGTATAATACATGTTGTATGCTATCGATTTCCAATACGGCATGTTTGATGATTAGGTCCATAAATTGCATCACATAGTAGGCACATGCCCAACCGTTGTCTTGTGTAGCACACTATAAATTGAAACATACAAAATATTCAAAAATACAAATAAGCACAGTTCACATAAATAATATATACATTGGAGTTAGGAAATTACTTTCACATTCTCCCAAATGAGTGTCATATTTTTTTCCTGGGGACCTTTCCTCCAGCTTTTTTGTACTCTTGTAAAGCCCTATATATGTTAATGTAACACATTAAATTGCATAATTAATTAGTAATGCAGTAACAGATGTTAACAGATATAAAAACATAAAATATTTCTCACGATAATAATGGTCTTTTAATTGCATGTCCATATAATACATCCAACTCACTCCCCGAAGGATCTAGATAATAGACGATGAATGTCTTGGGGACAATAACTAATAACTCCCAATGCTTAACACTACATGTAAGAAAGTAGAAAATTAATAACTCAATATCCGCAATAAAAATGTAATTTGCTTATGTCCAAATTACAAGCAAAGTAAACTTACTCGACATTGAATGGAGCTATTATCACCGTCTTATTATTTTTATCAAAATATTCAAAAGCATCACAGCAGTATGAAGTAACTGAATACAGGTCTGTATCTACAAGACTAATCAAAGATGGAACCAAAAATCCCACATGGGAAAATCCAAAATCTATACATGTCTTGTATAAGTGGCTGCAAAATATGTATTACGTATGCATTAATATATAAGAAACCAGATTTCCGTATATAAAACAAGGTATATAGATGTATAACCAGATTGCCGTATGCATTAATCTCACCATATCCACAGCTCTATCATAGATGTGTTCAGCCATTCATAACTAAACAACTCCAAAATATCTTGTATAAATATGTTGTTTCCGAATGTTTGACCTATATTAATACGTATCCAGAACTTCTATTACGTATGCATTAATACATATGCTAAACTTGTATAAATAGATTGTTATCGTATGATTTACCTGCATCATTCTCCAGAATAGTAACATTTATAGGGTAATTTGGATTATGTTCACCGATCCATACTGCCACACTCCTACAATTAGGACCTATCGAGGCGTGTAGGTCTCCTGCAAGCCAACTTGATAGTCAAGGAGGTGGAGGCCGAGATGTAGCGGGTCTCGTCTTTTTAACATGTATATATAATTTCATATCAATTGACCCATATATATATACACACTAACAAATTAAAATAATGAAAATTTATCATACAATATCAGTATAGAGGACATCCGCTTCGGGCCACAATATCACTCCGCCTACTGCCTCACGAAGTGTTTCAACATCTGGGTGTGCATGAGGCAGTACAAGATTTGTCCAGCCAGGGAGTGCATGTATCAGGCTCACACATACCATGCCATCTGGTACTGGACTCCCATGAAACATGCACCTTTTAAGGGGTGGGTAAGCCGATGCCTCTGCAACGAGATATCCTTCACTTTTTAGTTAGCATGGCTTCAACCCCTACAAATTTACGTAAAGAATGTTATATGCATATATACACAAACATATCATCTTGAACAGACTAGCTATTATATATGCCATAAAAATACTTACAGAGGACGTGCTAGGTTGTGGGTCTATAGGATTACTCCCAACCTATGCAGTACAAGCAGTAGGAGAAGAGAGGTACGCCACAGGTACTGTCTGAGTGGCAGTCTAAGACGCCTGCCACTTGTTAATTGCCTCATGGAGTCTTTTATCAAGTACTTCCTCGACTCTCCTATCAATTAAGGAATCTAACTATACATGGATAAAAGAAATGCTAGTTTCTGACTATTGAATTCCCTTTCACAATAACGTTCTAAAATAAGAATAAGTTACCTCAGCTTGTGAAAGTCCCACTTTTGGGACAGGTTTGCGCTGGGATGGCCCAAAGAACGCTTTGATTCCCACACCAGCGCCTGCACCCCTTACACGTCCAGGATGCTCTGGGTTACCCAGAGCAACTGTCAGTTCATCCCTTGTGCCCTGAGGGATGAACTTGCCTTCCTTCCTCTGCTCGTGCAGCTCCCACTAATCACCATCAACAAAAATTCATAAGTAAACATAACAATAATCAATATCGATAGATTGCTCTAAGAGTTGATTTTTACCATTTTTACAGCCGCCTCAACGGTTGCGGGCTTCGGTATCTCTCCCTTCTTGTTTTGCCTCCCAGCTATCCACATAGCATGGCGAGGCAGATGTGCGGGAGCAGCAGTAGAGGACTCTGCAGTCTCCTGAGTAGCAGTAGGCTGAGAAGACTCAGCCTGTAGTCTTTAGCGAACGCCTGCATATCCTCTTGGACCCATTGTGTGGTCGTGCACATTCAGTGCATGCCTTGCTAGTTGAGCATCACTGATAGCCTCATTAGTTAGCACATTGATTTGGTTAGTAACACTAAAGGTTAATGTTGAATAGGTGAATATATAAAAACGTATATTAATTAACTTGGGAGTGGCGCTTAATACCTTGAATTCATCTGTTTTTCTTTTGGTAACAAACTCCTCCCAGTTTTTATGGTCCAAGTAGTTCCATTGCTGTGTGGCTTCCTTCTTCCTATATTTATTTTTCAAAGAGAATACAAACAAAAATTATTAGTGTAGAGTTAGTGAAATACTGATCAATGTCTAGAATTGGAATCAATCAAGAACCTATTCTCAGCATCGCGTATGTAATCTCGGGTGAGATTGGTCCTATAGTTCCTTAGGACCCTCCCACAACGTTGCATCAGACATTTACGATGCAACTTTTCATCCAGATCAAATATGCTCTGCAAATTAAATAGAATTGCTATTAACTAGTATCCTAAAAATTAGTAATCTACATAAATAGAATTACAAATAATAATAACTCACACATAGTTCCTTCCATATGTGGTCTTTCTTCCCCTTAGGAACTTTATGCCATGATTCTAGGATAGGACTGCAATGGCTCCGAGTAAGAACCCCAAGATATGAAACAAATGAGTTGCGGTTCACTCCATATGGAACATCCCTGACCTAGGTTATAAACTAACCCTAGGTGTTTTGTCTAAATATGTAATTAAGATACTTGTGATTATCTTTTGGCATGTAATTAAACTCCTGAGGAACATATGTTTACATTTCTATCCTTTTTAAATAATGTTTTAGTATTGTTTTGTAAATGCAGGGACCTATGTGAAAATTACCCAATTAGAAGATTTAACTTGCAATTTATACATGATGATATGTTCCTTTAGTGTTGAGACATCATAAGAGTGAGTATGATGAAGTATGATGGATTTCCCAAGCTTGGGCACCAAGATGCAGCTTGTGGAGCAATCCTTGTGCTTAAAACCCTAATTTTGGTGTAAAGTGCAATTTACCCAAAATGTGGGGTGCAACTTGTAAAATACACCTTCTAGAATATCTTCTAAGACCTTTGACATTATTTATATTAATAATGATGAAGGGGGGAACTTCTTTTGAATAATCATATAATAAGGAACATCTTTGTAGAAGAATCACCTAGTATGAGTAAGGAGACCCTTCATATATGTACCTTAGGTTGCATGTTGGCTTTCTTTACCCTTAGATCTTGAGTTTTGACGGGCTTTGCTTAAGTAATGATAGATTGAACGTGCCTTAGAAGGAAGGAGGGACCTAGATGAGAAACCATGAAACTAGAGGTCCTTATGTTGAAAACAACCCAAGCTATATAAGCTTCTTCCTTTGCAAACCAAGTAAACATATTATCTTCTCTACTTCACTTATCCCCTTGCTTGGACTGACTAAGGCTGAGCTCTGGAGCTCAGGGAGACGACCAACCTGTTCTAAGGTAAGAAGAAACCATCTTCTAGCTCGGATTCATGGAGGAATTCCTTGTATAAGGTTGGTTTTATGGTAAACTCACTTAGGTTTCTTGTTCTAGCCTACCTTCCCCAACCTTTCCTTGGAGAATCACCTTTGGTCAACCTGTGGATCCCAAGACGCCATTAAAGGCTTGAAGCTTGGAATCTTGGATCTCTAAGAACAACGTTTGAGGCGGGTTTTATAACTCTAAACTTCTTGCTTTATTATGCATATCTATGTTCTTGCAAATTATACTTAGTTCTTCTTCTTCCCCATTCCTCGTTGCACTTTTGCAAGCAATCCGTGGAGTAACTGACCTGAACAGAGGTTGAAGATGATGGGAGTGAATTCCTAGGTAACTTTATCAAATGACCTTGGCCCTTTGGTCTAAACGGTTTGCAAGCCGTTTGAAATCAAACGGTCTCAAACCGTTTGATCTCATGCGGTCTTGCAAGACCGTTTAGAATCAAACGGTCTCAAGACCGTTTGATAGGGTTGACCAAGGGAAGACCATTTGGTGGTCTGTTGGAAACATGTTGAATTTAATATCTACAAAGAATCATAACCTAATTCCAAACCAATCACAAGTTGAAGGCACTTCAACCCCCTAAACCCTAATCGGGTTGAATTGCTGATTTCAAGGATAGTTTTTGGTGAACTTTGGGTTGAAGGACCCAAACGGTCTCAAGACCGTTTGGGGGTTCATCCAAACGGTCTCAAGACCGTTTGGTGACAACCCAAGACCGTTTGGAGGTCTAGGGTTAAGGTTATTTGATGGTTTGAGGGTCCAATCACAATAGGTTGATGAATTGATAAAAATGCTGATTTTAGACCTAATTAGGGTTCCATCCTTATCCAATCCACTTAGTTTTTGATAAAACTTTGGGCAAACGGTCTCAATACCGTTTGGAGGATGTACAAACGATCTCAAGACCGTTTGGGCCAAGTTTGGGTCCAATTGGAGTTTAATTGATGGGTTCAACCTCAATTTGATTCACATTGTTGAAAATTGATGGTTATCCGATTGAAAACCCTAATGGAGTTGGATTCAACCCTAATTGGATTTCAATTGAGGGTCAATTTGGTGTCCAATTGATTAAGGCTAATCCTATTTGACTCAATTTACAAGTGGTTAACAAGGACATGGCCAATTGAAGGCTTCAACATAGGAAATCCCAATCCATCATAACCTTTGATTTCACTTTTGAGGTCCATGCAGTTTGAGCCCATTTGGACCAAACGATCTCAAGAATGTTTGGATCCAAACGGTCTCAAGCCCGTTTGAGGCCAAATGGTCTCAAGACCGTTTGGGGCCAAACGGTCTCAAGACCGATTGGGCTCAAATGATCTCAAGGTCGTTTGGACCAATCGATCTCAAGATCGTTTAAGATCAAACGGTTTCAAGTCGCATAGCTTCAAATGGTTTGGAGGTCAACTTTCTCAAACGGTCAATGCACCCATGCGGTCTTGGTGACCCATGCGGTCTTGGTGATCCATGCGGTCTTGAAGGTCAAACTATCCAAACGGTCAATGCCCCCAAACGGTCTCAAGACCGTTTGGAGGTTGAAGGTTGAAACCGTTTGGAGACTTTTAGGGCTGTTTTTGCTTAATCGTTTGAAGGTGTAGTTGGTCCAATGGTGGTCTAATCTAAACCCTAATGGTACCCTAAGACATTAAGGGACTAAGTGACTAATAAATTGACCCATGATGGTGATCAATGGTGTACTTTACCAAAATACCCTTGAAGGGTTCAACTAAAGGATACCTTGTTTTAATCAAACCCTAATCACATGATTGTGGTGATTTGGCTTATGATAGTCAATGAGGACTTGACCCAACCTAATCTAGAGTGATGTAATCACCATCTATTAGTAAGAGGAGAGAGAAAGTACCATTTATGGTTAAAACTCAAGTAAAGTACCTTCAATACATATGAATGTGCATGATTAAGGTATGATCCACCTATGTGAGATCATGGAAACCCTAATTATGATAATTGATGAATCTTAAACTAATCTGAAGGCATCAATGGTGATATTTTTCATACATGATGATGTTATGGGTCCAAATCACCATGAAGTGAATAGTAAACCCTAATTCTAGGGTGATAACATGTAATGTGAATAGTAAACCCTAATTGATGAAAATCAGGGAACCTATCTCTTGTAAGAGTATGAAGGTACAACTCTTGAAATGAATTGTTTACTATTATTAGTTGAATTAAGCATGCAGGTTCTTATATGAGGACGATCATATCTAGGTAAGGATTATGATACCATATACATTGAAAGCATGTTATTAGCTTTATGAATAGTGACATATCCTCTTGCCTAGTAAGTGGCATCTTATGAGATTGATAGGCTGTGAGAGCCATGAGTATCATCAAGGTCATGCTAATTAGATGACTTGTGATGAGATGATTAAGAAATGATAATTGATGTGAGTTAGACTTGTTACATTTAGTATTCTACTTTCATAGCTGCTATGCTAATGATTAATGTTTGAGAACATGTATGATGTTAAAAGAATACTGAAATGTACCTAACTAATCAAGTATAATCATACCATGTAGAGCCCTGATCATAGATCCATCATTGTCAGAAGTTAAATGATGGTGAAACAAGTTTTCCTAAGGGAACTCCTAGATCACATACTTTTGAGTATGTGGGGGAATATGGATGTGTAAATCCTTACATCCTAGTGTAGGAATTGATGTAGATGTATCTTAAGCCATCAACCCTTCACTATATGTTTATGCCGGGATGATGTAACACTATTCTCCCAAGGAAATCCTTTATACTGCATCGATGAGAGATAAATAAGAAATCTTTCGATGGCGAAGAGAGTACAGAATGCCACTGTGACTCTAATAGAGAAGTACCAGATTACCCTGGTGAGCTATAATAGCATAGACACTAAATGTCCTGCATGTTTATCCTCACTCTGATTGAGGAAGATGAGGTCATAAGAATCTGGCTCTTTTGATGACCTAGGTATGATACCGATGCGACTTAATAGTGATCGGTTGGAGTATGAGCGGTATACCTCATCTCCACAAGGCATAATAATGTTTGTAAAACATAATCAACCGCGTAGCATATCTGCTTAGGTTGAACTACGAGATACAATGATTGAAGTTACATTGCCTAGTATACATGTTCTGAATATTTCTTAAATACTGTTGTCCTACTTAATGTTAATATGTTGTTGATTACATTAAAATCTTTCATTACTTATGTTATTCTTTGATTTCTATAATAAAGCTTCAGGCGGAGAGTTATAACTCTTGCTGGGACAATTATTTAAAATTGTCTCACTCCGTAGATTTCAACTTTTTAGGTGGTCGTCGAGGACGAAGGAACCAATCTGTAGGTGATCAGTATCAACAGCAGTAGCAGCACCAGGAGCAGCAGTGGATCTCAGGTGGAGATACTGACTGCTGAGTCTTGTAATTAGTTGGTCTTATGTCGTCTCTATACTCTCAGGTCCTTGGAGTTAGTTGGTCTGAGATTTTGGTTCGAATCTTGAGATTTTGTATCTGGTTGTGTATAATCATTCAAGAAGTGATTTAACAGAGATGTAAACTGTTTATCTTGGTTTTATAAAAAAAAGTTTCATGTTTTCAAGATCTTGTCTCAGAAAGTTTTAATTTTTCGTGATTTTTCATATTCCGCTGCTAATCGAATGCTTTTGCTGAGTTTATATCGTGGTTTATGGATCAAATCGTCTCAATTTAATGGTATCAGAGCTCTAGGTTCGCTGAGTCTACAGAGACATAGGACTTAGGATGTCGAGTCTATTCTTAGTGTTTTCCAGTATATCTAATAGTGTCTTCTGCTCCTCAGGAGAAGAAGATAAGTTAAGGATGTCTGGACCACATGAGGAATATGTGGCAGAGAGTAGCGTTGCTGCACCACGAGAACGTGCAAGGAACCAGGAGATAGAACAGCCTGTACCTGAGCCACCCCAGTTCAATCCAACTGACATGGGGAATCCAGCCGTCCAGACCATGTTTGGGAAGTTTATGACTGCCATGACACACATAACAGATAGGATGCCCATGCCTGCACGTAGGGCACCTACCCAACCTGAAGGATAAGGAATCAGCAAGACGTTTGAATGACTTCGCCGAGTTGGAGCAATCGAGTACATTGGAACGGCTGATCCCGCAGATGCCGATCTGTGGTTGACCGAACTAGAGAAAGGTTTTAGAATCCTAAACATCCCAGAAGCTGAGAAGGTTAGACATGCTGTCTATCTTCTCAAAGGGAGTGCTGGTCATTGGTGGACCATGGAAGAGCAGAAGAGGCCTGGTGTGGAGGTTGCATGGGAAGTATTCTGACGGGAATTTATCAATAGATATTTCCCTAAGACGTTCCTGGACGAGAAAATCTCTCAGTTCGAGAGGTTAAGGCAAGGCTTGATGAACATTAACGAATACGAGGCTAGGTTCATGGAGTTGTTGTGGTTTTGTCCGCATATGGCTGCCACAGATGCAGAGAGGATTAGATGGTTTGAGAAGGGGTTGAATGCTGAGTTGACTACTCCCGTGTCTGCCCTAGAGAACCGGGATAGGTTTGCTACCTTCGTTGAGTCAGTCCGAAGGATAGAGAGGTCTGTAGCAGAGAAGAGGCAAACCCATAAGAGATATCCTCAGTTCCAGGGATCTACATCTAGAGACTTCAAGAAGCCTAGATTTTTTGCGCCTACACCACCACCACCTAGACCTAGTTCTCAGACACAGTAGACACCAAGTAGAGGTAGAGGACGAAGCCTACCACTACAAGGGGATCGTAGTTCATCATCTATGTCGATTACAGGACCACCCAAACCACAACAACAAGATAGAAGTTTTTATATATGTGGCAAGATGGGGCATCTGATGAAAGACTGCAGAGCTAGACCAGCAAGTGTAACCCAACCACAGAGGTAGGGTCAGCAAGGATCGTAGAGAAGACAGTTTCCAGGAGGATCTAGAGGACGTGGACAAGCATCCCAAGTTGGATCGTCAGCACCGAATCAACCACAAGCAATAGAAAGATTCTATGCAATGAATCCACCTAATGTAGTGATCAACCCTCGGGTTGTGGCAGGTCAGATGAAGTTGTTATATTCTGATATGTCTACATCCTGCATTGTATCTATTTTGATTGATCCAGGTGCTACGCACTCCTTTATCACTCGAAGGGTGATTCGTAACTACAATATGACAGTCAGTCATAGAGCAGATAGCTTGTTGCTTGAGACTCCGTTGAAAGGGTCTGCTGTGTTGCAGGACGTATGCTCTTCATGCATCCTTTTCTTTTCTGAACACCACATTCAAGTGGATCTTATACCACTTGAGATGCAAGGATTTGACATAATCCTTGGGATGGATACCTTGGAAAGGTATAAGGTTGTTTTGGATTGTGAATCCAAGCAAGCTGTGTTTGCTGATGAAAGCGACAGATGGATCTTTCAAGGAGAGAGAAAGATTCTACCCACTTGTCTTGTGTCAGCTATGGTTGCTGAGAAGCTGATGAGGCAAGGATGTTATGCATTCTTGGCCCATGTGGTAGATACTACCATGGAAAGTCCTAACCCTGCTGAAGTTCCTATAGTCAGGGAATTTGAAGTTGTATTTCCTGAAGAACTTCCAGGTGTACCACCGCCTCGAGAAATTGATTTTGAAATCAATTTGATCCCAGACACACAACCTATAGCACAAACACCATATAGGATGGCACCTGCTGAAATGGCAGAACTCAAGAAACAGCTGTAGGAGTTTCTTGAGAAGGGTTTTATCCAACCGAGTACTTTGCCCTGGGGTGCTCCAGTGCTCTTTGTTAAAAAGAAAGACAGATCAATGCGGTTGTGCATTGATTACAGACAACTAAACAAAGTAACAATAAAGAATAAGTATCCTCTGCCAAGGATTGATGATCTTTTTGACCAGTTGTGTGGTGCAACTATCTTCTTAAAGATAGATTTGAGGTCAGGATATCATCAACTCCGTATTAAGGACAGTGACATACCCAAGTCTGCCTTTAGAACGAGGTATGGTCACTATGAGTTCACAGTTATGTCGTTTGGACTAACTAATGCGCCGGCTGCATTTATGGAACTCATGAATAGAATCTTCTGACCTTTCCTCGATCAGTGTGTTGTTGTCTTTATAGATGACATTTTGATATATAGTAGAGATGCTCAGCAGCATGAACAACATCTTCGTCAGGCTCTAACTTTGCTAAGAGAACACACGCTTTATGCTAAGTTTATCAAGTGTGAGTTTTGGTTACCAGAAGTATCTTTCCTTGGACATGTGATATTTGCTTCGGGTATTTGTGTTGACCCTAAAAAGGTAGAATCTGTTCTACAATGGGAACAATCGAAGACACCGACGGAAATCTGTAGTTTCTTAGGGTTGGCTGGTTATTACCAAAGGTTCATTAAGAACTTCAGTTCCATAGCCCTACCTTTGACTAAGTTGACCCGGAAGGATGTTCCTTTTTGTTTGGAGTGATAAGTGTCAGCAATCCTTCCAGTTGCTGAAGGAGAGGTTGACAAGTGCACCTGTACTTGTGTTACCTGAGCAAGGAAAAGGATACATAGTTTTCTGTGATGCCTCCAAGAATGGACTCGGATGTGTGTTGATGCAGGACAAACAAGTGATTTCTTTTGCTTCTCGACAGCTGAAGAAACACGAGGATAATTATCCGACACACGATCTAGAGCTAGCTGCTGTAGTTCATGCCTTGAAGATCTGGAGACACTATCTCTATGGAGAGACATTCCAGACTTTCACTGATCATAAGAACCTTAAGTATATCTTCTCTCAGCATGAACTTAACATGAGGCAACGTTGCTGGATGGAGTTAATTAAAGACTACGATTGTACAATTGATTACCATCCAGGGAAGGCTAATGTAGTTACAGATGCTTTGAGTAGGAAATCGGCAACACCAGCCTTAGATAGGGCACAACTAAACTCTTTAGTATGCTCTAGGAGAGATATGCTTATCTCCTTAAGGCAAGACAATGTACAATTGAAGGTGTCATTGTTAGCCGGGTTGTTAGCTGAGATGCATATAAAACCTACTCTGAAAGAGCAGATAAAGGAGGCACAGCAAGTTGATGCTGCAGTTCAGCAGATTAGGTCTAAGTATGGTGATGAGAAGTGAGATGGTTTCCATGACTCAGATGATCAGGTGGCATGCTATCATGGGAGAATGATAGTACCAGATGTGGATAACTTGAGGAAGTTAGTCTTGGAAGAAGCTCATTCTTCGATGTATGCTATGCATCCAGGAAGCACCAAGATGTATCGAAACTTGAAAGATATGTATTGGTGGCCTGGGATGAAAAAGGATGCTGCTGAATTTGTTATGCGGTGTCCTGTGTGTCAGCAAGTTAAAGCTGAACACCAGAAGCCTGCAGGAACAATGCAACCTTTACCCATACCACAGTGGAAGTCGGACCATGTGATCATGAACTTTGTGGTTGGCCTACCCAGGACAAGCAAAGGACATGATTCCATTTAGGTAATAGTTGATAGGTTGACAAAGACAGTGCATTTCTTACCTGTCAAAACAACCTATTATGCTGAGAGGTTAGCACAGTTGTATATTCATGAGAGAGTGCGACTGCACGGAGTTCCAGTCACTATAGTTTCAGACAGGGGTCCCCAGTTTACGAGTCGTTTTTGGGAATGACTTCATAAAGCTTTGGGCACCCAGTTAAGGTTTAGTACGTCCTTTCATCCTCAGACTGATGGAAAGTCTGAAAGGACTATACAGACCTTGGAAGACTTGTTGAGGGCATGTGTTCTTCAGTTTATAGGGAGTTGGGATCTACACCTTAGCTTGATAGAGTTTGCCTACAACAATAGCTATCAACATAGCATTGACATGGCACCTTATGAAGCTTTATATGGTAGACATTGTAGATCACCCCTATGTTGGTATGAAACCAGTGAATATCAACTGTTAGGTCCTGATCTTGTGCAGCAGACCACAGAAAAGATCAAAGTAATACAACAGCAGATCAAGACTGCACAGGATAGGCAGAAATCTTATGCTGACAATCGTCGTAGACCGTTGGAGTTCCAAGTTGGAGACAGAGTGTACCTCAAGGTCTCACCTTGGAAGGGAGTCCTTCGTTTTGGAAAGAAAGGGAAGTTAGCTCCTAGATTTATGGGGCCTTATCCAATCATTGAACAGGTTGCAAAGGTAGCCTATAGACTAGAGTTGCCACCTGAGTTATAGAAGTTACACCCTGTGTTCCACATTTCTATGCTGAGGAAATGTCACCCTGATACAAAGTCAGTTTTACAACCTATGGAGGTAGAATTGAATGATGATATAACTTATGAGGAAGGACCAGTGTCAATCCTCGATAACAGAATTAAAAAGCTAAAAAAGAAAGATATAAGTCTTGTTAAAGTCCTCTGGAGTCACCGTGGTGTTGAAGAAGCCACATGGGAACTATAGGAAGAGATGAGAATGAAATACCCTGCTCTTTTCTCTTAATATATGTTTTGTTGATTTCGGGGACGAAATCCTTGTAAGGGGTGGATAGTTTGTAACATCCCTGACCTGGGTTATAAAATAACCCTAGATGTTTTGTCTAAATATGTAATTAAGATACTTGTGATTATCTTTTGTCATGTAATTAAACTCCTGAGGAACATATGTTTACATTTCTGTCCTTTTAAAACAATGTTTTAGTATTGTTTTGTAATGCAGGAACCTATGTGCAAATTACCCAATTAGAAGGGTTAACTTGCAATTTATACATGATGATATGTTCCTTTAGTGTTGATACATCATAAGAGTGAGTATGATGAAGTATGATGGATTTCCCAAGCTTGGGCACCAAGATGCAGCTTGTGGAGCAATCCTTGTGCTTAAAACCCTAATTTTGGTGTAAAGTGCAATTTACCCAAAATGTGGGGTGAAAATTGTAAAATACACCTTCTAGAATATCTTCTAAGACCTTTGACATCATTTAGAGTAATAATTATGAAGGGGGGAACTTCTTTTGAATAATCATATAATAAGGAACATCTTTGTAGAAGAATCACCTAGTATGAGTAAGGAGACCCTTCATATATGTACCTTAGGTTGCATGTTGGCTTTCTTTACCCTTAGATCTTGAGTTTTGATGGGATTTTCTTAAGTAATGATAGATTGAACGTGCCTTATAAGGAAGGAGGGACCTAGATGAGAAACCATGAAACTAGAGGTCCTTATGTTGAAAACAACCCAAGCTATATAAGCTTCTTCCTTTGCCAACCAAGTAAACATATTATCTTCTCTACTTCACTTATCCCCTTGCTTGGACCAACTAAGGTTGAGCTCTGGAGCTCAGGGAGACGACCAACTTGTTCTAAGGTAAGAAGAAACCATCTTCTAGCTCGGATTCATGGAGGAATTCCTTGTATAAGGTTGGTTTTATGGTAAACTCACTTAGGTTTCTTGTTCTAGCCTACCTTCCCCAACCTTTCCTTGGAGAATCACCTTTGGCCAACCTATGGAGCTCAAGACTCCATTAAAGGATTGAAGCTTGGAATCTTGGAGCTCTAAGAACAAAGTTTGAGGTGGGCTTTATAACTCTAAACTTCTTGCTTTATTATGCATATCTATGTTCTTGCAAATTATACTTAGTTCTTCTTCTTCCCCATTCCTCCTTGCACTTTTGCAAGCAATCTGTGGAGTAACCGACCTGAACAGAGGTTGAAGATCATGGGCATGAATTCCTAGGTAACTTTATCAAACGACCTTGGACCCTTTGGTCTAAACGGTTTGCAAACCGTTTGAAATCAAACGGTCTCAAACCATTTGATCTCATGCGGTCTTGCAAGACCGTTTAGAATCAAACGGTCTCAAGACCGTTTGATAGGGTTGACCAAGGGAAGACCGTTTGGTGGTCTGTTGGAAACATGTTGAATTTAATATCTACAAAGAATCATAACCTAATTCCAAACCAATCACAAGTTGAAGGCACTTCAACCCCCTAAACCCTAATCGGGTTGAATTGCTGATTTCAAGGATAGTTTTTGGTGAACTTTGGGTTGAAGGACCCAAACGGTCTCAAGACCGTTTGGAGGTTCATACAAACGGTCTCAAGACCGTTTGGTGACAACCCAAGACTGTTTGGAGGTCTAGGGTTAAGGTGATTTGATGGTTTGAGGGTCCAATCACAATAGGTTGATGAATTGATAAAAATGCTGATTTTAGACCTATTTAGGGTTCAATCCTTATCCAATCGACTTAGTTTTTAATAAAACTTTGGGCAAACGGTCTCAAGACCGTTTGGAGGATGTACAAATGATCTCAAGACCGTTTGGGCCAAGTTTGGGTCCAATTGGAGGTCAATTGGTGTGTTCAACCTCAATTTGATTCACATTGTTGAAAATTGATGATTATCCGATTGAAAACCCTAATTGAGTTGGATTCAACCCTAATTGGCTTTCAATTGAGGGTCAATTTGGTGTCCAATTGATTAAGGCTAATCCTATTTGACTCAATTTACAAGTGGTTAACAAGGACATGGCCAATTGAAGGCTTCAACATTGGAAATCCCAATCGATCATAACCTTTGATTTCACTTTTGAGGTCCATGCGGTTTGAGCCCATTTGGACCAAATGGTCTCAAGACCGTTTGGGGCCAAACTGTCTCAAGACCGATTGGGCTCAAACGATCTCAAGGTCATTTGGACCAATCGATCTCAAGATCGTTTAAGATCAAACGGTTTCAAGTCGCATAGCTTCAAACGGTTTGGAGGTCAACTTTCTCAAACGGTCAACACACCCATGCGGTCTTGGTGATCCATGCGGTCTTGAAGGTCAAACTATCCAAACGGTTAATGCCCCCAAACGGTCTCAATACCGTTTGGAGGTTGAAGGTTGAAACCGTTTGGAGACTTTTAGGGCTGTTTTTGCTTAATCGTTTGAAGGTGTAGTTGGTCCAATGGTGGTCTAATCTAAACCCTAATGGTACCCTAAGACATTAAGGGACTAAGTGACTAATAAATTGACCCATGATGGTGATCAATGGTGTACTTTACCAAAATACCCTTGAAGGGATCAACTAAAGGATACATTGTTTTAATCAAACCCTAATCACATGATAGTGGTGATTTGGCTTATGATAGTCAATGAGGACTTGACCCAACCTAATCTAGAGTGATGTAATCACCATCTATTAGTAAGAGAAGAGAGAAAGTACCATTTATGGTTAAAACTCAAGTAAAGTACCTTCAATACATATGAATGTGCATGATTAAGGTATGATCCACCTATGTGAGATCATGGAAACCCTAATTATGATAATTGATGAATCTTAAACTAATCTGAATGCATCAATGGTGATGTTTTTCATACATGATGATGTTATGGGTCCAAATCACCATTAAGTGAATAGTAAACCCTAATTCTAGGGTGATAACATGTAATGTGAATAGTAAACCCTAATTGATGAAAATTAGGGAACCTATCTCTTGTAAGAGTATGAAGGTACAACTCTTGAAATGAATTGTTTACTATTATTAGTTGAATTAAGCATGCAGGTTCTTATATGAGGATGATCATATCCAGGTAAGGATTATGATACCATATACATTGAAAGCATGTTATTAGCTTTATGAATAGTGACATATCCTCTTGCCTAGTAAGTGACATCTTATGAGATTGATAGGCTGTGAGAGCCATGAGTATCATCAAGGTCATGCTAATTAGATGACTTTTGATGAGATGATTAAGAAATGATAATTGATGTGAGTTAGACTTGTTACATTTAGTATTCTACTTTCATAGCTACTATGCTAATGATTAATGTTTGAGAACATGTATGATGTTAAAAGAATACTAAAATGTACCTAAATAATCAAGTATAAGCATAGCATGTAGAGCCCTAATCATAGATCCATCATTGTCAGAAGTTAAATGATGGTGAAACAGGT
Organism: Alisma plantago-aquatica; assembly: GCA_963693085.1. Lineage (NCBI taxonomy): Eukaryota > Viridiplantae > Streptophyta > Magnoliopsida > Alismatales > Alismataceae > Alisma > Alisma plantago-aquatica. The sequence goes on along the minus strand of OY856412.1, from coordinate 148,649,931 downwards.
TTTCCTAAGGGAACTCCTGGATCGCATACTTTTGAGTATGTGGGGGAATATGGATGTGTAAATCCTTACATCCTAGTGTAGGAATTGATGTAGATGTATCTTAATCCATCAACCCTTCACTATATGTTTATGCCGGGATGATTTAACACTATTCTCCTGAGGAAATCCTTTATACCGCATCGATGAGAGATAAACAAGAAATCTTTCGATGGCGAAGAGTGTACAGAATGCCACTGTGACTCTAATAGCGAAGTACCAGATTACCCTGGTGAGCTATAATAGCAGAGACACTAAATGTCCTGCATGTTTATCCTCACTCTGACTGAGGAAGATGAGGTCATAAGAATCCAGCTCTTTTGATGACCTAGGTATGATACCGATGCGACTTAATAGTGATCGGTTGGAGTATGAGAGGTATACCTCATCTCCACAGGGCATAATAATGTTTGTAAAACATAATCAACTGTGTAGCATATCTGCTTAGGTTGAACTACGAGATACAATGATTGAAGTTACATTGCCTAGTATACATGTTCTGAATATTTCTTAAATATTGTTGTCCTACTTAATGTTAATCTGTTGTTGATTACATTAAAAGCTTTCATTGGTTATGTTATTCTTTGATTGCTATAATAAAGTTTCTGGCGGAGAGTTATAACTCTCGCTGGGACAATTATTTAAAATTGTCCCACTCCATAGATTTCAACTTTTTAGGTGGTCGTCGAGGATGAAGGAACCAATCTGCAGGTGATCAGTATCAGCAGCAGCAGCACCCGGAGCAGCAGTGAATCTCAGGTGGAGATACTGACTGCTGAGTCTTGTAATTAGTTGGTCTTATGTCATCTCTATACTCTCAGGTCCTTGGAGTTAGTTGGTCTGAGATTTTGGTTCGAATCTTGAGATTTTGTATCTGGTTGTGTATAATCACTCAAGAAGTGATTTAACAGAGATTTAAACTGTTTATCTTGGTTTTATAAAAAAAGTTTCATGTTTTCAAGATCTTGTCTCAGAAAGTTTTAATTTTTCATGATTTTTCATATTCCACTGCTAATCGAATGCTTCCGCTGAGTTTATATCGTGGTTTATGGATCGAATTGTCTCACCATATGGATTTCCTGCCTGATCGCCAAAGCCAATTTGGGTCCATTGCCCCTTTGATGTATTAACTTGTTCATTATTGTGACGCCCCTCACTTTCTCAATTTTCTTTTGTTACTCATCAAGTGCTGTAACAACTTCAGGGGGTACATCACCAACCTAAAATTTGATAAAAAAACACACTTACATGATATAATTATAAATGAACATATAGATAGAAACCTCATGGATATATTCATAATTAAAATTAACTAACATTGTCAGGCGGCACAATCACGTCCTCACCCTCACGGTGATCATCAGCACAGTCATCATGGGAATGCTCAACCGTCTGAAAGTTCACATTCAAATTATAAATTTCACATTGTAAAATAACACTAATTGTAAAGTTCACATTGTAAAGTACACATTCACATTATAAAGTAATTCACATTGTAAAGTTCACATTCACATTGTAAAGTTCACATTCACATTGTAAAGTAATTCACATTGTAAAGTCCACATTCACATTGTAAAGTTCACATTTAGAAAAATAAAACATAATAAAAATATAAACATCCATGCCTCTAATATTGTGATCTTTTATCAATTAACAATCCTTCATTATGATCCCCGCGAACATACAAGTCATTGTGATCCCCATCTTCAATGTTTGGTGGTGTTGGCAACCCAACTGAGAATGGATTGGAGTCATCATACTTATCATATTACTCTTATTTATCTATAGGATCTTCAATGAACTGTCTTTTACCATGAAGAACAACCGACCATTTATCATTTGTAGGATCATCGATATAAAATACTTGTTTCTCCTGTGATGCCAATATGAATGGTTCACCCTTCTCGCCAATCTTTTCAAAGCTCACTAATGTGAAACCCAATTCATCCACTATAACTCCTTTTTTGTTGTCAACCCAATTACATTTAAAGAGTGGAATTCTGAAATCTACATAGTCAAACTCCCATATGTCTTCAATGACCCCGTAATATGACATTTTAGCTTCACGTGGACTTTTATCCTTTGTACTTGCAAAAAATAATGAAGATGCTTGAAGGGTGACCCCATTGTTTTGGACGACACTCTTATCATCTTGACGCTTTGTGTAATATGAGAAACCATTTATGTCAAACCCTTCATAAGACATAACATTCAATTTTGGTTTAAAGGTGAGGCATTTGATGGTTTCCGTAAGATTATCTGGTGTTTGAGATAGTTGATGTCAGACATTATCTTCAAACCACTTAATAAATGTCTTGTTATGCTCTCTAGCAAGCCAGATTGAATTGGATCGAGGATATTGTCTCTTGATGAAATTGGTATGTTCCTCAATATAAACACTCACTTCGTCGATGTTGTGTAAAATATACAAGTGACCTTGCTCCAACTGCTCATGGCTGATTACTTTCACCCGTGATCCCAAAACTCCTTTGCCAAAATGCTCCTCAATATTCTTGTCATTCACGGGAGCGTCATTACCACTCAGAAAGTCATTGCAAAAATCCATAACCTCTCTCGCCACATAACCCTCAATAATACTCCTTTCAGGACGATAACGGTTTCGAACATCACCTTTAAAAACGCTCATGTATCGTTCAAAGGGATACATCCAATGCAAGAAAACTGGTCCCAACATTCACTACTACAAAAAATGCTTTTTACAACGGGAAAAACACAACAGTTCTGTTGGTTGTGTTGTAGTTAGCATATCTTTTACAACAAGTCTATTTGTGTGTTGTGAATTATATATTTTATACAACACAAGTTATATACAACAGGCCAAACTCTTTGTAGTATATTTGATTACTACAACATGTGCTAAATTGTTGTAATAGACTATAATATCACAACATACTCAAACCTGTTGTAAAAGACCATAATTACACAACATGCTCTAACCCGTTGTAATAGTCACTTATGCTAACTTGTTGTAATAGATCATCATTACACAACATACTCTAAACCGTTGTAAAAGATCATAATTACACAACATGCTCTAACCCGTTGTAATAGTCATGTATGTTAACACGTTGTAATAGACCATCATTACACAACATACTCTAACCCGTTGTAAAAGATCATAATTACACAACATGCTCTATCCGTTGTAATAGTCACATATGTTAACCCGTTGTAATAGACCATCATTACACAACATACTATAACCCGTTGTAGTATACTATAATTACACAACAGGCTTTCACCTATTGTAATAGTTACCCGTTTTAATAGACCACAATCACACAACAGGTTTACACATCATTTGTTGTATATGTACAACAAAGAATATATGTGTTGCATAAAATGGAACTGGTTCAGCGGTTTGAGATGTGCCTTACTTTCAAGTGGTCTCAAGTTCGAAACCTTGTGTCTAGATGTATTTCCTTTTGTCTCAACATGTTATATACAACACCCCTATTACAACAGGTGTGTTCAATGATCTACAACATGTATTAACTATTGTATACAATACATATATTACAACATGTGCAACACCTGTTGTATAAAGAACCCCCCCCATAAGACCACGCGATCTAATACAACAGTTGACACCCATTTTAAAATGGAAAAATGAACTTTTGTAAAAACCATTTTTTGTAGTAGTGATTTTCACTTCCCTAGTCAAGTGGACAACAAGATGTACCATGATATCAAAGAACGACGGAGGAAAATACATCTCAAGCTGACATAGGGTAACAACCACTTCTCTTTGCAAATTATCGAGAGTATCAGGGTCAATAACTTTACTGCACAGACTGTTGAAAAAGAAACAAAGTCTGGTGATTGCAAACCTTACATGCTTCGACAATATAGATCTAATTGCCACAGGTAATATTTGTTGCATTAGAGTGTGACAATCATGAGATTAAAGACCTATCAACTTCAGATCTTTCATTGATACCAATGTACGGATGTTGGATGAGTAACCCTGTGGCCCCTTAACATTTACCAAGCATTCACAAAATGTTTTCTTCTCCTTTCTAGACAGCGTGTAACAAGCGGGAGGTAAGTATGTTCTCCGATCGCTACTAACTACTTCTGTTAATTCTGTCCTTATTCCCATTTCACGTAGGTCCATTCTGGATTTTATCCCATCTTTAGTCTTACCTGGTATATTCAACAGAGTACTGATGACACTATCGCATACATTTTTCTCAACGTGCATGACATCGATACAATGCCTGACTGTCAAAGAACTCCAATAAGGAAGATCCCAAAATATCGACTTCTTCTTGAATAAAGACTTGTCACTCCTTGTGGCCATCGTACATTGTTATCTCTTACCAAATTCATTGGTGATGTCTTTCACTCTTTCATAAACATCCTCCCCTGATATAGGTTTAGGTGCACTACGTTCCTCATTCCGTCCATTGAATGATTTGCGCAACCTACGATACAGATGAAATTTTGGAAGAAACCTTCGATGAGAAAGATATACAGTCTTACCGCAGTGTTTTAGTCGTATTGAATTAGTGTTCTCTTCACATATAGGACACACTTTAGATCCTTTGACACTATATCCAAACAAATTCCCATATGCTGGAAAGTCATTCACAGTGTAAAACAACATAGCGTGCAAACAAAATGTCTCTCTTCGTGAAGCATCATAGGTCATCACACCTTCACCCCAGAGCTTCTTCAAGTCATCAATCACAAGTTCAAGATAAACGTCGATATCATTTCCAGGTTGTTTAGGGCCCGATATGAAAGACGACAACATAACATACTTATTTTTCATACACAACCAGGGAGGAAGATGGTATATAACAAGCATAACTGGCCAAGTGCTATGTTGGTTGCTCAATGTCCCATACAGATTCATCCCATATGTACAAAGACCAAGTCTTAGATTCCTGTCCTCTGCACCGAATTCAGGTTACAATAAATCAATCTTCTTCCACTGTGGGGAATCAGACGCATGTTGTAGGATCCCATCATTATTTTTCTTAACATCTGCATGCCACCTCAAATTCTTCACATCTATAGGATTGGCAAACAAGAATTGAAACTATGGTATTATAGGTAGATACCACATCACCTTGGCGGGAGAACCAGTTTTGGACTCCCCCGAAGTCGTCAATTTATACCTTGACACACCACATTTCGGACAATCTTTCAAATCCACATAGTCCTTTTAAATAATACATAATCATTCTTGCATGCGTGTATCTTCTTGGCCTCCATTTCCATTGGGCACAACAATTTCTTTAACCGATATGTTGAGATCGGCAGCTCGTTTCCTTCAGGAAGAATTTCTTTCAACAAAGACAACAATGACGTGAAGCTTTTGTCACTCCATCGATTGTTAGCTTTCAATTTATGCAATCTCAACACAGCGCTAAGCTTCGTAAACTTACAACCTATGTATAATGGCATCTCAGCATCGTGCACAATGTTTCTAAACATGGGAGGTGGATCAGTTTTGGTGTGCTCTACCCCACAACTATCCAGCATCACATCAACGATGTCTACTGGAACTGATTCGTTCACATCTACGTCATCGAAGGCAATTTCTTCTTCCACACAAGCACTACTATCGACATCCACTGGTTTCGGGTTTGAAATCTCTCCATGCCAGTGCCATTCTGTATAGCCTTGTACCATCCCGTTGCACATGACATAACTTCTGATTTCGTCACCAGTACTGACTTTCAAGTTGTTACCGCAATGCCTACATGGACAGTAGAACCTATCTCCAGGTTGTTTCCTATGTTCCTCGACAAATCTAATAAACTGATCAAGACCAGAAATAAACTCTGGGGTGCAACAATTGCGAATGGACATCCATGATCTATCCATTCTATGATCAAAGAGAAAATAAGTATATATTACAACAAGATTAGGGTCTAGGGTAAACAGATTAGAGTTTATGGTTAAAACTTTAGGGTCTATACATGTGATGTCATTCTTATATATAATAAATGTGTACCACCTATCCCATTCTTGAACACCTAATCTCACTAGTAAGTGTATAATGTGTATTGGGTTTTCTAGAAAATTCGGCAGCATTTCCCCGCTGTTCTCCAAGTACATATGTACTTAGAGAACAAACGGGGAAATACTACCGGAATTTTCTTGAAAACCAAATACACATTATACACTTACATCCTAAGTGAGATTAGGTGTTCAAGAACAGTCCCAAACTGGGGACTATCCAAGATTTACTCCTAATGAGTAAATCTTGGACAGGTTTCTAGGCCAACATAATATAACATCAGTCCCTTATTCACAACCTCATTCAACACATAATTTTCTTATAAAAACACTTGTGGACAGCCATAACAACATATCAATGCTTCCTAAATTAATCAATATATTATTTTATAACAGAAATCGTGGTGGGTATAACATAGAAAAAAACTCAACATGTCACAACATAAACATGTCCTTAACCTGATATACATATATTTGTAACCAAACTCATGGTAGCTATATCATAAAAAATTAAGTAGCATGCCCAATATATAATAAAAGCAACATTTTTCCAGATTGTTATAACAAAAGCAACATTAAGGTTATTCATAACAACATATGTTGTGGAGGAAACTCGTGGATGAGCGATGGTTTAAAATCTTAGTCTAATATTTGTGCAGGTCTGGATGTGATTTGACTAGGAGACAAACTGATATGTTTCTAAGGTTGTGATTATTTAACTAATACTTAAGACAAAAGCTGGATTGATTGATTATTCTGTGATTAATAAAAGGGTTGAATTAAATATTGATTATTCTAAAGTTGTGATTAATAAAAGGGTTGAACTAAATTATCATATGAAAGTAACACAGGCCGGAATGAATTTCACCATCGCTACCTATCATTCAATGTCTTACTGCATCACATTAAGCATTAACATATATGTTGAGGTCGCATTAATCCACTTTTGGTGTTAATTAGGGTTAAAACATATAAAGCACCTATCTGAAGTTTTCATCAAGGGTTTAACAAAAAAGATTGATATGTTAGATCTGGAGTATCTATGATAAGATTGGAGAGGTAAAGAATAGCACCCCCTTTTCAAAGAAGCAAATAGTCATGTAACCTTATACAGATCCAGCCAAGAAACAAGCCCACAAAAAACTCGACCATCACTCATCGAGTGAGAGGGGAGCATCAGTAAAGGAAAAAAAAACAAACAACCTGTAGCCATATGTAGGAATACCTAGAGGAAGAAGAGGAGGAAGAAGGGTACCTCGGCGGCGGCGGAGGAAAAGAGGAGAATGTGGCCGGCGGTGAGCAACAGCAGGCGGCCGACGGAGAGTAGAAGCAGGCCGGTCGGAGCAGAGGAGCAGGTCGGCCGGAGCAGAAGTGGCGGTGAGGCAGAGGAGAAGGTGCCGGCCAGAGCCGAGGAGAAGGTGGCGGAGCAGAAGCACGCGGCGGCGGCTGGAGCAACGAACGACGGCGGCTGGAGCAATGAGCGGCGGCCGGAGCAGAAATGATCGCCAAACCTAAGCGCGGAGGCGATGAAACAGAGAAAGGGGGAAGATCCTGGCTCGCCACGGGTGTATTAAGTTAATAATAGGTGTCGGTTATTCAAAACAGCCGACACTTAAAATAATCAGCGTCGACTGTAATAAAAAACTGACGTCCAAAGGGGCTGAAAATTTTCACAGGGACAGCGCGCGAAAACACATTGGCGTCGATTATTTCATGAAAACCGACGATAAATATGGGCCCAATTTCTGTCTCGCACATAAACATTAGTCGTCGGTTGCGTAGACAAAAGCCGACGTCGTATGATAAATTTTTGAGGTAATTTTTTTCGCTGGAAAATTTGGATTTGGCGGTCGATTTTAGGCGTCGGTTGGTTATTACAGAACCGACGCTAAATAAAAAGCGATATCCGTGTCTGGTCGCTCTTCATAGATAGATGTCAGTGTTTGTTATAAACCGACACTGTATGCATTAGGCGTGAGTTTCTTGTATACAACCGACGTCTGTAAATGTGACTTTATAAGCCATTCCTGTAGTAGTGGGGTACACGGGTCTAGCGGGTCTGGGTCCAAGCATACCCATTATTGGACCCGCTTATACGCAGGTCCAAGGGTATACGGGTCCAAGGGTATGCAGGTATAAAAAATAAGACCCGTGACGGGTTTTTTAAGGGTCCGGATTTGGGGGTCCGCGGGTCTACCTGTACCCATTTACAGCCCTAGATGAGAGGGTGGGTCGAGGGTTCTTCTCTCACTCTTCCATTTGATCTGGCCGTTCAGTTTTGACTAGTAATATGGACCGTTCACTGATAAGAGGTTTATTTTGTGCAATCGGGCTAGGACCTTTGAGCAAGGGTTATGACCCTGCCTCTATTGCACTTATGGGCATAACCCTTACAGCTTGAACAACCCAACCCTTACACAAAATCCAATCTGTTGTAGTGTATTTTTCCCTAGAAAAAGAAAGTGATTCTCAACTAGTAATGGAAAAACAGATAAATCGAATAGGAAATTGGAGGAACTCATCGTACATCATGATTAGATATTTTATATACAGTGTCAAACATCTATTATACGGCGTCAGATGACCTCCTCCGTGACGACAACATACGGAGCAATTGAGCAAAGACCATCCCGTCTATAGAACGAGATACCAGCCACTTTCCAATACCATCATGCAGGATTGAGAACTTGAAGGCAAACCTTCCTTTTCTGCTCTTATCAACTTAGGGCATGTTTGGTTGTGTGTGATTGCATCACGCAGTAGGAATTGTAAAACAGGAAATCATATTCGATGAGTTTGAACTGACACAATTTCGTTTGGTTGGATGTTAACTGAAGTGGTTGACTTCGTATAAATTATAGTTTGTTACGGTGTAACTCATACATTGCGATCCACGACATATTGTCTACCATTCAGAATGGTGCAATGAATCATTCTGCTATAGCTCGTCAAATCTATGGCGCCGAGCCTCACATGCATGAGACAAAGATATGATTGCACTTTCAGTTTCCTCAGATTACACAGCTATGACTCTTGTAGATATGTACCCAAGGGCGTCTCCGTGATATACATGAAGCTTTCAACCCATCACTTGAGTCCTTCATGGGACGTGCACTGCGATTTGACCAGGCGTCTCCACGCCACCGCCGGTGAGGAGGAGCCTGGCGGGAGCTGGTGCTGTACGTAGATGAGTGAAAGGTGATGTGAAGAAGATAGGAAGGGACAGAACGCCGCCGCCGTAGTGTCTTGTCTCATCACGTCCTGGTCAGCGACGGAGTGTCTGTTGTCCATGCTGGCCCTGCTGGGGACTGGCCGGAGTCGATGAGGTGCGGTTGCTTGATCGGAAGCGCTGCCGACATTCTGTTGTCGGCGCCGGAGACGTTACAGTGTCTACTAATGGCGGAGTGGTCGGGTGGATAGAGGGGAGTCTCACGCGGAAGGGCAAACTGGAAAACAAACTACGCCCAATTAGGACGCGGTTGGAGTTGCTCATTTTTCTACAGGTTGGCAAGTTACCATGCAGTTGACTATCGCGCGGCGAGTTGCAGCTGCTAGCAACTAAACACACGTAGTTGAAATTCATGGTGCAGTTGCAAAACGCGTTTTGCATTTCGGTCCAACCAGTTCGGCATTTCAAGGAAGAATGTTAAACAGTCCAAACACTTCCCAACTACCGCCGGTCTCCACGGCACACAAGAGCAGCTCTCAACCGGCGTCTGCGGCAGATACAGATACGTGCCCGACTTCAGTGGATCCCGTGGACTCATTCCAACAGCACCTACAGTGTGGATCACGTTATTGATTCTGCTCTGTATAAGCATGTACATTATGTATTCAGATTAAATGCAGTAAAATACAGATTCGATCCCAGCTGCTTCTCTCAATTTATTTTAACAAGAGATTATACTTGGATCTTGTATTTTGAATACTTGTATTCTTGAAGATATTGTTTGGATACACGACGGGGTTGTTGGTGATTGCCGCATTTACAGGAGTGGTATTGTAACGCAGGAAAATGTGGCCTTCAAATCCCGCCGCTATCGGCGTAACTTGGAAATTCCACGCCAACTGGCTCTCGCAGACCTGGATCTCACCCTTCCTTTCTCTCTCCCGGCACCAGCCTTTGCTCTCCGACTCAGGTTCTTTTTTTTTTTTTTTGATAAAAGTCATTGCATATATTTAAAGCAAAGCAAGCGAACACCTACTTTGACGAATCATCTATACTACTATAAAAAGAGTGAGTTTGTTGTTTAAAACACATCCAATACCATTTTCATTTTTGTAAAAAAATTCTGACCAATCAGAAACAAGGATTCAAAATCCTTGCATCCTCCTTAACCCTCTCTCTTCTCACATTTTTTTTTTCGAATTTTTTCTTTTGTAAATCTTGATTTCTCTCTCCTTTTAAAACCTCCTTTAACTCGAGCCATGTTCTCCAAACCATCACAAAACTGCTTCACATTTTTCAATCTCTATCTCTCTTCCATAAACATCTCCCAAATCGTAATAACGGTAAGATTTAAAAGATGGAGGGTGTCCCACTTTGCTTTAGTTTTGAATTCAGTTTGACCAATCTATCGGGCACTTCCACGATCTTTGGATACCACCACAATCTCTCACCACCACCACAACTACTTGCTAATTTACCGTAACAATCTCTTCACATCCCCATTCACTACTATTTCTTTCTCCTCACACTCTCCATTTGTAGCTCTCAAACTTACCTTTTCTAACCACTGTTGTAGAAATATTGAGCAGTCCTTTACAACGCCACAAATATCTTAGTAGATGAATTAGCCTATTATATATTATCTTGTCTCACTCATTGCTTAGTCCCAACAACAAAAGTTCATAAATTTTGATGTCTTCCTCTTTGCAAATTCAGATCTCTTCCTTTTTAAATTTCTCTTTCTAGCTTATCATATTGTTCACCCTTTGTAGTCCTCTTTATTATCGTGGACATATCCTTTATGTATTTCTATATTTTCAATATTATAAATGCTTCGAGGTACGAATCAATTCTATTAAGTTCTACTATAATGAAATGTTCATATCAGTAGTCTGGACTTGAAACAGTCCATGACGACCTTAACTATTTATGGAATCACGCAAATACTTAATTGATTAAATATAGATTATTCTCAATACAATGTTTTGATGTATATTCTACTACAAGGAATTGAATTTAATTTTGATTTTTTCGTGCATGGCACGTGTGTGTTGACTAGTACAAGATGAAATACGTAAGTAATGTTCTGCTGGGTGATAAAAGTGATGTTAAAAGTTTAAGGGGGAGGCACCCCTTAACAAGCCTCTGGTAACACTAATCCAGAAATTTCTCAAAGAAAATGCAGCTACTGGTAAAAAAAAATACTGATGTTGTTGCAGCAAACTAACGCCCGTTTCATCGTCCACCATAGCCTTCAGGTCACAAAAAAAATGGGCTTCAGATTCACCTTCAGATTCACCTTCTCCAGAGTCCTCCTTTCCATCTAGAACCTATTTACCTGTACATGGTGAGCAACTGAAGGTCTGCATCTATTTGTGAGATGATATTTTGCCTCAGTTTTGGAGTGTTGTTGAAGAATCTGTTGTTTCTCTCAAGCCAAAGGTTCCAACTAATTGTGATGAAAATATTATTTCCCATGAGGGAGTTGTAGTGTCTGTTTGGTGTAATCTGAAGGGGAAAGGTTGCTGATTGGAGAGCTAACTGGTAGTTTCGTGTGAAGTGTGAGAAGATGTTTAGTGAGAAGTTACACTTAAAGAAAATGTGTTCTACCGAGTCTGTGTCCAATTTGCATAGAGGGCATCTGGAGGGACCAATGAAGCCCCTCTTGGAGAAGTTTTGTCCAGTAAGCAGCTTGTTGTGAAGGAGCAACTAAAGAAAGGTTTTATGTTTTTGTTGCCCTTTTTGTTTCCATATTTTTGTGGTAGGGGGGAAATACCTCTCTATGATAGGTGAGTGTAAGCTTTTTTAACAGAGTAAGAGTGTCCCTATCGCCAAGTGATATTGTTTAAGGAATTATATTCAAGTGTCTGCTTTAAAGCACAGATGTCGTCTGGTTTGAGATGCATGAGAATGCATCTTTTGAGAGTGTTTGTTCTGTTGCTGGTTAGAAAGGTGAGGGCCTTGACAATGTTGATCTTGAGGAGATTGTTTGAGACGGTCCAATTTGTTTGCAGATTTAGAACAATTTTTTTTCAAACCAAGGGTCGTTCCAAAAGGAGATTTTTAGGTGGGAGTGTGGAGGAGTGTTGATGAGTTGAGTTATTTTTTGGATATTTTTGTTTATGTATTTTCAAAGGGGTGAGGCTGATTTTTTGGGTACTTTGTGCCAAGGAGGGGATTTTTGATAGTATTTGCAGTTGATGAGGCTCGTCCAGATTTTTGTCTTATTTTTAACCAGACTGTTGATAATTTTCATTATGAGGCAGAAAGCATGGGTTTCAGTGTTTAGTATACCCCAGCCACTTTGGTCTAAAGGGGCAACAATAGTGTCCCAATTTACAAGATGGTAGTGTTTTCCGAATTTTATGGAGGGATGATAGTTGTTCCAGAGGAATTTCCTTCACACTTTGTCAAGGAATAATTTAGTTTTGGATGGAAGGGGTATACAACTCAGGTAGTGTGTGGTGATAGGAGTGATGACACTGTTTAGAAGAGTAAGACTTCCCGAGAGATTTAGAAAGTTATTTGTCCAAGCAGAGAGTTTTTTTATTTATTTTCTCTATGATGGGGGACCAGGTAGCATTTGTGATGTTGTGGGGGGTAATGGGGAGACCTAGGTATTGAATGGGAAAGTCATCAATCTTACATCTAAGGATATCTCTATATCTTTTCAGGATAGATTGTTCGAGGTGTACCCCAAAAATGGACGATTTTTGGAGATTTATTTTAAGTCCCAAAATGTAGGAGAAAATGCCTAGGATTCTGAAGATATTGAGTAAAGAGGCATCCTCTAGGGAGGAGAGGATTATGGTATCATTGGCAAATTGTATGATGTTCTCTTTGCATTCCTCTGGTGAGTTAATGAGACCACTAATTTTTCCAAGTTGTATCATGCGAGAGAGGATGGTTGTGATAATAATGAACATGTAAGGGGAGAGGGGGTCGCCTTGTCTGAGGCCATTTGAATTGTGAAAATAACCAAAAGGAACTCCATTTATGATTGTTGAAAAGTGGTTTGTGGTTATGCATGCATGGATCCATCTGACCCATTTGTGTGGAAATCCAAAGCCAGAAAGTGTTTTTGTTAAACAGTTCCAGTTTACAAAGTCAAATGCTTTTTCAAAGTCCAATTTTATGGCTAGAAAATGTGTTCTATTTTTGTGGCAGAGATGTATTATTTCGTTTATCATCAGGTAAGTATCTTGTATGCTTCTACCTTTGAGAAAGGCATTTTGATTGAGGGGAATAATTTTGTTCATGTGTGATTTTATTCTATTGGCTAGAGTTTTAGCTAAGATTTTGTATGAAGTGTTGATAAGGCTGATGGGTCTGTACTGGGAGATAAGGTCAGGTTGATTGGTTTTTTTTATTAGGGTGATGAAAGTTTGGTTTAGGTTCTTGATGATGTTGTGGGGGTTTTCACTTTCGTAGAAAGTTTTAAGAAAAGTCAGGAAGTCGATTTTGTAGTGATTCCAATTTGCAAGATAGAATTCTACATTTAGACTGTCAGGTCCAGGTGATTTATTTAATCCTAGTGTTGTTATGGCCAAGTCTAATTCCTCTGGGGAGAAAGGCTTTATAAGGTATTGAGGATTTTCAATGTTTGTAGGGCAGATCATAGTCCCATCCAAGTCATTTAGGCAGGAGGGATTGTGGTTGTTGTTGAAGATTTTTTTGAAATGGTCAGTAATATGGATTGTGATAGATTGTGTGTGGTTTGTGATCCTTTCGTTTATCAGAAGGTATGTGATGGAGTTTTTTCGGTAATTTTTGTTGCAGATTTTATGAAAGAACTTTGTGTTTTTGTCCCCTTCTTTTGCCCATGTGATTTTTTCCGTTTGTCTCCACCTAGTATCAATACACTTTTTTGTGAAGTCAAGGTCAGCTTTAATTGAAAGGACAAGAGCTGGGTCAGCTGTAGGGTCCTTGTCCACAAAGAGGAATTGTTCTTCTAGGCTTTTTAGTGTTTTGAAGAGCTTATTTGAGTTTGTGTGTTTCTAGTTTTTGATGTGTATTTTGATGCTTTTTATGTTTTGGAGATTGTGGAGGCCTAGGTTTGTGGTCTGGGAGTCGGATAATTTCCAATGCTCTACACAGCTGGTGGTAAAGTTGTTTAAGGAGAACCAAAAATTGTCAAATTTAAAAGGCCGCTTACCCCATGATATGTTTGTTGTATCAAGAATAAGAGGGAAATGATCGGAGATGGCTCTTTGAGAGATGTGCACTGTGGAGAGTGGGTGTTTGTCTTCCCATAGGGTGGAGTAGATGAAATGGTCAAGCCTGGCGAAAGTTTGATTTCTTGACCATGTAAAGGATGCATTTGATGGTTTTAATTCAATTAATGCATATTTGGTGAGGAGTTGGCTAAAGAGTTTGTCAGCTACTGACATGGTTTGTGTGGAATTTGTGGGGTTGGATCTATTAGAGTTTTGGGTTATCAAATTGAAATCCCCGCTGATAATCCAGGGAGTCATATGGTAATACGTCATAAGTGATTTGAGTTCAGTTAAGACGGATGATTTATTTTGTCCAGGTTCTCCATAAAACCCAGAGAAGTTCCAACAAAAACCATACGATGTGTTTTTAAAAGCGATGGTTATAGAGTAGTCTAGTGTGGTGGAGTTTAGGGCGGAGAAGGTAAGATTGTTGTATCCAACTAAGAGACTTCTTTTGAAGCGAATGGGGAAGATTTGGACCCAGTCTATGATTCTATTTCCTCCTATGGTTTTGAGAGCAAAGGGGGAGAGACTAGTTTTAGTCTCTTGAATTGTGATCAGGTCAATTTTATTTTTGTATATGCGTGAGTGGATTTCCTTACGTCTTTCAAGGTTTGCAGCCCCATAGACGTTCCAAGAAGAAAATCACATTTTTGTGGATATGTTTAGTAGGGAGAAGGAAGGTTTTTAAAAAATAGGCTAGTCAATATTGAGAAGGTCAAATTTTTTTTTGGTAGTTTCCAAAATTCTTTTGTTGGTCCAACCCATAAAGAGTTCAATATCGTCTAGAGCTTTATGTTCCTTGTCTTCATCTTTAAGATGTATGCCTATATTTTTTGCAAATTTTGTAAAGCTAGTGATGTTTGACCAAGATGCAAGGTCCTCTATGTTATCTATGTCATAATTTATAGATTTTGTAAAAAGTGGGGAAGAGATATCAAGAATAGAAGATTTTGTACAGGATGAACTGGGTGAAGTGTCTGTGGATGTACCTGAATCCAGTATGTTGATGATGATTTCTTGTTTGCCTCTTTAGGGCCTTGCATCATAAGCTTATGGGTTTTGCTGTATCTTTGCCTTTGTTCTGAGATCTTCGACTGAGTACTCTGCAAGGAGTTGACATCCTTTAGCATGGTAGGTTTTTGTTTTCTCAAAGTGTTTTGGCTAGAGTTTTGAGCTTGACAACTTTCCTTGGTAGAAGTTGGGGAAGGAAAAATGGTGCCATACGGTGGAGAGATGTTTCCATGAATGGGGGGAGTGGGGGTTCTGGTTCTTTTTCTGCTTGAAAGAAGGTTGGTGTTATCGGAGGAGGTGGTGTTTGAATTTTTTCTTTCCCAAACGTGGTATCTGTCAATTGAAAAGCGGGTATGATTTGGTGTCTTTCTATCTTTGTTTGGGCAGAACCATGAAGGTGGATGGTTTGAAAGATCATAGAAGGCTATTCTATTTTCCGAAGGATGTTCGACAGACAGTTTGATGTTATAGATAGATTCTCCAATCCTAATATTGATGGAAGGTGGTAAGGAAATAGCAGCTTTGACTGCAAACAGCAAAAGACTTTTATGTATTGGGTAGGATGCAGGGTTTTCGGGCTGATGTATTGTAGAGTAGCCCCGATGGAGTGGACTATGCCTATGAAAATCTCAGCTTCCCAGAGGTGAGGTGGAGGTTGGTGATGGCTACCCAGTCTGAGCTGCCAGCAGGAGCTGGGAAAGCTCCAAGGTCAGCCATCCATTTTGACAATCTGGCAATAATGAAGCTAGATCCACATGGTATAGTGAGAATCTGGTTGAAGAGATGGTTAATTTTTGTACCTTCAGGAACAGTGTATATCATCTGGGTTGGAGAAAAGATTTTTGGTTTTAGGATTGTCTGTCCTAGGATGAGGAGGGCTAGAGCGCGTGTGATATCTAGGACATTTATCGGATTGTTGTCTATGTTGTTTTCGATGGAGATAAGAATGCTCCTTAGAGTGAGGACTTTGAGAAGTCTCATGTAATGTGCAGGTAGGTCAAGGACAATCACATATTTCAGGTGTTCCGGAGTTTTCATGGCTGATGGTGTAGGGTTGGTGTTTGTGATGTGAATGGAGGTACCAGAAATAAAGCTGGAAGAGCGGGGTTTTGGTGGTGTAGCTAAGTGGTTTTGTGGCTTGTGGTAGGGTTTTGAAAATGGCACAAATCTGGTGTTTATATACTGATGTTGGGTTTTGGGCGAGTCTACATGCTTGGGCGGGAGGTTTGTAAGGCATGCAAAGGCATTGCTTGTGAGTGGAGGAAAGGTAGAGGGATGGTTGGGGCGTCTATAGACTGTATCTCTTTTTTTTGGAACTCATAGGTTTTCTCTGTAAGTCGAACCTTTTTCAGAAAGGTGCCTAGGGAAAAAAAGCTCAAGGTCTGCATGAATTCTGAGCTTTATTGGGGGGGATGAGATTTACAGATCCTTTTGGTGTGACCTACTTGGTGGCATCTGAAGCAGGTAAAGCGAGAAGGGCATCTGGAAGTTGAATGGTGTTTACTTTTGCAAAAAAAGAATTGGAGGGCACGAAAAGGTTTTCTGGGAGGGGCTATTTTCTAGGTTTGGGCGATTGGGGTTTTCCTCTAAGTGTTTGTTAATGAGGTGTGTAGATTTTTCCTATAATTGGAAATGTGCAGTTTAGGAGAAAAGTGTCTTTTGGGATGATATCAACCGCTGTGAAAGATCGGAGGTAGGGTTTTGTGGAGCGTAGTGAGTGTGAGATTTGTAGTCTTTTTTTGCTTTTGGGGAGAAAAAAGATGATACCTTGCTGCGATGGAGCTTGTTTGATGTAGTGTTGACACTCTGTCTGCTTCATCTTCCTCCTCTGAGCAAGAGGAAACTGAGATGGGCCAGGCCTTTGTTCCTATCTGGGGTTGGTGGACATCCCGAACGAAAAGATGATCAGCTGAGTTTGATGAAGTTGAGCTCGCTTGATCGTGTTTTTTATAGAGATGTGCTAGCTCAGGTGGTGTGTCAGCATTGAAATCCCTAATCCAAGCCAGGAATGTTTGATTACCAATCGACTTGATGAAGATAGTCCATTCCGGCTTGAGCTTGAGGTCAGAGATCAACAGGTCCCAACCCTCAGAGATGAGAAGGGTTGATGCTTTGTTTTTCCAGTGGTGATCATCCTGGGAAGATCAAGTGACCATCACTGGGAAGGAACGGTGGCCAATGTTAATCATGCAGGACCCCGGAGACAAATCAAACTTATGATAGATCCATGCTTTGGGTAGGGGAACACATGTGGAGTAAGAAGGGTTTGAGAGTGGATACTCCATGAAGGTGAATCACGAGTCCATGTCTGGAGGTGTAGATGGAACCCTTGAGCAGTCGTCTAACGTCGAGGTTTTTCTCTGTTTTAGGGTACTCCTGAAGATTTTTGTTTTGCCTTTTTTGATAGTCGAGTCTTGTTTATGCATGTGGCCAGGGTGAGAAGGCCGCCCGTTCTCATGATGTGGTCTTGGCAGAG
This sequence comes from Alisma plantago-aquatica, assembly GCA_963693085.1. NCBI lineage: Eukaryota > Viridiplantae > Streptophyta > Magnoliopsida > Alismatales > Alismataceae > Alisma > Alisma plantago-aquatica. The sequence goes on along the minus strand of OY856412.1, from coordinate 148,632,026 downwards.
AGAGCAGGTGAGTAAATTTGAAATCGATATTCACTGGGAAGCAGAGAATCGAGATCGAAAAGACTATAGTTAAGACACAAGGAGGGGAAGCGAGAGTCGGTAGAAAGGTTGGTAGCTAGAGAGATTTGTGGAAAGGGATGTTTTAGAGCGTCAGACTATCCTGGGTGAAACAACGAGTGATTGTGCCCCATCCTCTATTGATGGCGAAAATTCAGATGTTTCCGACTCACGTTCTTTAGCTGCCGCCTCCTTTTCGTTCTTCCCTCCCTCCTCGGCTACTCCGTGTCTAAGATGATGTCACACTACAAGTGTATTTAATCTCAACCCAACATCATTATTAGTTGTTACACATGTTATAAACCCAAACAAGGAGCAGTGTACTCTTAAAAAAGAGGAGCAACTAATATGTTCTCCCTCCACTGTAGGATTTACTGGTCCTCAATTAACATGGAACAGGCTGCTCTATGCCCAAGATGATGCCACACTACAAGTGTATTTAATCTCAACCCAACATCATTATTAGCTGTTACACCTGTTATAAATCCAACCAAGGAGCAGCATACTCCATTTAAAAAAGAGGAGCAACTAATTCGTTCTCCCTCTGCTACAGGATTTGTTGGTCCTCAATTAACATGGAGCAAGCTGCTCCGTGCCCAAGATGATGTCACATACAAGTATATTTAATCTCAACCCAACATCATTATGAGTTGTTACATCTGTTATAAATCCAAATAAGGAGCAACGTACTCCTCGTAAAAAAGACGAGCAACTAATCTGTTCTCCCTCTGTTGTAGGATTTGCTGGTCCTCAATTAACATGGAGCAGGCTGCTCCGTGCCCAAGATGATGCCACACTACAAGTGTATTTAATATCAACCCAACATCATTATTATTTGTGACACCTGTTATAAATCCAAACAAGGAGTGGCGTACTCCTCTTAAAAAAGAGGAGCAGCTAATCTGTTCTCCCTCCAATGTAGGATTTGCTGGTCCTCAATTAACATGGAGCAGGCTGCTCCGTGCCCAAGATGATGCCACACTACAAGTATATTTAATCTCAACCCAACATCATTATTAGTTGTTACACCTATTATAAATCCAAACAAGGATCATCATACTCCTCTTAAAAAAGAGGAGCAGCTAATCCGTTCTCCCTTCGCTGCATGATTTGTTGGTCCTCAATTAACATGGAGCAGGCTACTCTGTGCCCAAGATGATGCCACAATACAAGTGTATTTAATTTCAACCCAACATCACTATTAGCTGTTACACCTGCTATAAATCCAAACAAGGAGCAGCATACTCCTCTTCAAAAAGAGGAGCAACTAATCCGTTCTCCCTCCGCTGTAGGATTTGCCAGTCCTCAATTAACATGGAGCAGGCTGCTCCATGCCCAAGATGATGCCACACTACAAGTGTATTCAATCTCAACCCAACATCATTATTAGATATTACACCTATTATAAATGCAAACAAGGAGAACTGTACTCCTCTTAAAAAAGAGGAGTAGCTAATATGTTCTCCCTCCGCTGTAGGATTTTCTAGTCCTCAATTAACATGGAGGAGGCTGCTCCGTGTCCAAGATGATGCCACACTACAAGTGAATTTAATCTCAACCCAACATCATTATTAGCTGTTACACCTGTTATAAATCCAAACAAGGAGCAACATACTCCTCTTAAAAAAGAGGAGAAGCTAATCCGTTCTCCCTCCGTTGTAGGATTTGCTGGTCCTCAATTAACATGGAGCAGGCTGCTCCGTGCCCAAGATGATGTCATACTACAAGTGTATTTAATCTCAACCCAAAATTATTACTAGCTGTTACACCTGTTATAAATCCAAACAAGGATAACTGTACTCCTCTTAAAAAAGAGGAGCAGCTAATCCATTCTCCCCTCCTCTACTCCTTCTCACATGAACTCTCCTTCTGACTTTGATCTACAACCAACAACAGAGCAGAGTCGGCACTACTGCTCTTTCTATTGGGTTTTAGAGGAAACAGAGAAGGTAATGGAAACAAACATTTTCTTCTCCCAAACCCAGAATAAAGGAATCGTGTCAACGTCTATATAATATGAAGGATGGTTTGTAGAGGCATACCTTGTCCGGAGGCTTGCTTGGAGACGTTACCTCACAGCTTGCACGGTCTTCACCTCCGGTCTTGGACAGTGTCTGAGCAGCTCCTGGTATCACTGAAACTGTCAGGATTGACAGTTGTCCTCCGAGCGGCAGAAGTCTCCCGCCTCTGAAGTAGTCCACACAGACCACCTGAAACTCCGATCTCCTTGTCCCACAAGGAATCATAAGGAGCCGCACCCTCCTGTCGGTGCACTAGCTACCGACACACTCTCCTACCACCAGTCACTTTCTGTAGTTGTCTTTCCCTTGTTGTACCTCCTTTATCAGGTAGCACTTGCTCAGACTCTTTCGGTTACCAAAACCAGAGAGAACGACAACTTTACAGAGCAACTGGTGCACTGAGTTGTACTTTGAGAATCCCCCAATACCCCTATATATAGGAGGGTCATGGGACAAGGTTCTCTATCCCGGGCAATGCAGGACTAAACAGGAGTATAAGGGTTCGAGATTTTCCACAAAACAACCAACTGCACCAGCTGAACTAATCATTTAAACCCTGAAACGATCATTTGGTGACCTCAACTGATCGTTTCAACCAGAACCGATCATTTGGCACCCCTGAGCTGATCGGTTCATCACATGATCCGATCGGTTTGTGGTCCTAGTCCAAGTCAAATTGACTTTCATATTTATTTCCGATTAATCAAATATTAATCCTCGTTCAAATTGAATTTGTACAAGTAAAACAAATTATATTTGCAAAATTGACTTTCCAAATGATCTTCGTTGGTCACATGAGCTGACCAGTTCAACAATTGGGCCGATCATCTCATTGCACATGAGCCGATCGTCTCACCATTTGAGCCGATCGGTTCATCTCATGAGCCGATCGGTTGGAAGTGTAGATTGTGCAAAATCATTCAATCACAGTTTCAATCAATCTGATACTCCAATCAATTGGTCCAACACCTTGAACACTATGATTTCGAGCTATCAATCAACTGAGTGTTTAATTGAACTACTAAACTCCTTTAGTAATCAATCTAAACATCATTTGTGGATAAACTCCTCTTCCAGGTTAAATCCTATGTGTGTGACCCTGCATGTCCATTTCATGTTGGCAGTGAAAGTCCATAACACTTATGACTTCACAAGCAAAGAACGGTGCCTAGTCACAGATTAGTGCTACCCAAGTGAAATAGAAAGTTGGAGAACAACTTTCAATCCTACAATCCGTGAATGGTGTTACAGTGAATGTATATTTCCTTTGTCGCTAATGTCCTGAATGAACTCAAGGCATGATACAGTCATCCTTTTAACATCCATCCATTTCCTTGATCTCAGAGCAGACTGGGTGAGATGTGTGCGATATCAATAACACATATTGATTCATACGTGCATGCGCATGCCTTTCTCAATCCTACTCATCAAGTGGCCATGGACATTAAGCTCCCTTAGGAGGGACAAATCTCATATCTATCACTCACCCCTCAAAATCCCCATGTGTTAAAGTCACTCAATCATCACCTTTATAACAACCCATGTTGAGTGTAGTGATTTCAGGTCGAAGAATCACACTCACCACCATCACTGTGAGAGATGATTGTGACTACCAAATCATGGTTCCATGTGTCACTCTCACGGTGGGCCTGTCTGGTACACTTGTTCTCTAACAAGTACCTATGTGCTTGGTTTGATATCACTATATCATGACTAATGAGATTCTGTCATCAACCAACACACAATCTAGTCTTTAGTGTTATTGATGTCTATGGTTATTTCCACAATAACAACTGACTAGGGACTGAACAAGAATGTATACTCTTAACATCCGTATGATCTCATCGTTTAGGTCCTGAACCTAAAAGCATACGTCATTCACTAAACAATTCTTTAGACATCTATCGTATTACACTATCATCTAAAACATATAGATCGGAAATTACCTTTATTATTATTCAAATCATTTACAAAGTATACCTTTATAATCATCACATGACTTGCTTTATGGGCATACATACCAACACTTTCCTCTTCCGTCCTATGGTAATTGCAGATCACAGCCACAATGTTTCTCCTTCTGCTGCAATTCTCCCTCGATGGCTCTGTCTCCTTCTGCTGCTTCATGGGCATACATACCAACACTTTCCTCTTCCGTCCTATGGTAATTGCAGATCACAGCCACAATGTTTCTCCTTCTGCTGCAATTCTCCCTCGATGGCTCTGTCTTCTTCCTTGTCAGGCACGTCGTTGGCTAGCTCCTTCTATACCATGCGACCGTTTCGTTCACCACCTCCGGTACTCATCTTGGCTAGCTCCTTCTACACCATGCGACCCTTTCGTTCACCACCTCCAGTCCTCTCTTCAACGCAGACGTGAGTGCTTTGCGCATGCGCAGGATTGCACATTGTCCGTAGCTGATTATCACAGAATACCTGCAACCTGAATATTCGACTACCCAAACAAAATGGCATGAACACCAGCATTTGAGTTTGATGCAGTTAAACTCCCGAAATTTACAAATAAAGATGTACTTATGAATGTGCCATCCAAACGGTCTGTTAGAAAACTTTCTCCTCTCGCAGTGACCATCTCAACCTTCTCCATTGTCAGGTGAGGGGGAGAGAGCAGAGACCGAACTGGTTTATCAGCTGAGCCTCAATTGAGTTAGCTATAGTTGGGTAAGATAGGATTGGGCTCCCATGTATCTAAGCACCTGCAGCATTGGAGGGACATGGATGCGGAGGAAAGATATCTGGCGGATCTCCAACTCTCGTGTGGCAATACTTTCCCACACTCCGATTTCCAGAAGACTGACCGCAAGAACTGGATGGCGGGCCTGAATCCCTCTCGCCTCTGTGTTCAGGACATCGTATGGCAAGGTACCCACGACTCCGCCGCCTCGAATAAAATGGCCGGTTTCAGGTCCACCATGTTCGGTAAGTGCCAGTCCACGACGATCTAAAGCCAGCTCGTCATGGGCGCCCGCGTGCTTGACGTCCGGCTCCAGGAGGATGATGGTGTTGGCGTCGGCAGCGTCATCGACGACGTCAAGAGGTCTCTGTCAGAGACCCAGTTCGAGATCCGGACGGCCGGACGGAGTTCGATCTCAAGGACAAGTCACTCCATGACATGTACCTTGTGAGTCGGTTCGGAGACTTGTTGATCCCGCAGGACGAGGAGGTTTTCGGCTATACGATTGCAGAGGTGCTCCCAGGCTGGATTATATGCGTGTGGAACCCACAGAAGCCCGTGCAGCTGGAACCTGGCACCGCAACTCAGTGGAGCGGCGCACCTGGCAGCCCGCTATGGGCTGCCGAGTAGCTGCGGGATGACAAGCTTGACACTGATCCGCCCAAGAAGAAGTTCCACCACAACATGGACGGGCTTACTCGACAGCCTCCCATCAGCGGTAAGTACTTCTACCGAGTGGAGAACACCGTCACCCCGGGGTCTGATAGTTTCATGATGCAAGTCCGGCCAGGCAACAGGCCGATCCATGGCTATATATGCGAGGCTCTTCCTCTCCGGGGCCTATGCCAAGGGAGTGGCCGACCGGCTTCGGATATTCTCCACGGATTTCATCGACCATAACTTCGTCGATGCATGTGTTGGCATGACATATGGCAGGATGAATGCCGAAGGCAACCTGTGAGGCCGGGAGAGCTAAAATTGATTGCTCGCCATGACAATTCCCCTTTGTTCTTGAAACGATGATATGTTTTCCTACTATAGGAGAAGTCAAAGCGGTATATCTGTTGCCCACTCGGCGCTAAATGACTGGCTTATTTGCCCGGCCTTTGTTCGATTTGTCTCCTCTGCCTCTTCTTGTTTTAGCTGCATTTTGGGGCCTCCAAATATGCGCTAAGGAAATAGAATAAATATAAGTAGCACTAGTAATGCCCCAAGATAATGAACGTAGAGGTCAGATCTCTACATAAAGCAGTCAACGTGTAGAAACAACCTTAACCTAAGCAGGATATTGAAGCATTAGATCGAGCTCCCAAGGAGCCAGTATAGGGTGGGATCCCTTTATACTACCCACAAAGTCATACAAAAGGGTAAAGATCAAAACACAAAAATGGTAGTGTAGGACATGTCTTATATTTTTTCTCGTAGGATCCAATGAAATGCATGTTTTACCTCAAAACCTCACCCTACAAAGAAAATATGGAGAGAGAAGTCATGAATATAAATTGATATGAAGTTTGATCAGTCTCCTACCAAGTTATCGTAGGAGGTGTCCTATAATAAAGTCATCGCTGCAATACTTGATCAAGAGTCAGCTAGCTCAGACTTGACGTAGAATAGGGAGCCAGAGGGTGCCTCAAGGGGAGACCATATATGCATCTGATTCAGGTCCAAATTTGATCATTCTTGATAAAAAGAAGTCCCCGTTGTCATTGGAGATGTAGAAACCCTAAGAGTAGTTTTGATCTTAAGTTTTGATGATGCATCACGTGTGAAATGATGATCTCCAAGTATTGAACTCATTATATACACTAGCAATAATGAAACTTTCTGATAATTTTTTTTCTTAAAAATATATTATTGTGGGACTGCTAAGTGCTCCATGTGTATCCTTTGAATCTCTCTACTCACAACATAGGCATCATCGAGACCAGGGTGATCACAATTTCCTCAAACATTCTCTATCCATTTTAAGCACGTACACAACCTCCCCTTGACCACCACACCTATAGTGGATGAGGTGTTTTATTTTATATATAAGATGAATAAGGAATTCGTGGTTGGTCCTAATGATTTTTTCATGAACTTCTATCTAGCTTCCTGGAAAACAATCAAAGAACCTTCTTCTTCCATGGAAGGATAGTGGCAAGATTTATTTGATATTAAATACTTATCAAGCTTGTGATTTGTCTAAGGATTTCGTTCTAATATCCAGTAAAAACGTCTCCATGTGGATTTTGGCATGTGTCGTTATCAATAGGCTCTATATGCTCATCCCCTCCATGGTCTCAGAGGAAAAAGGGGCATACGAGAGAAACAAGGATATCATACACATCATTTAGCTGACAAAGGAGTTACATAATCATATTCATAAAGGCATAAAATTCCCTAACAGGCTTTTGACATGGTGGACTGGGATTTCTTAAAGGAAATCCTCTCAGACTTTGAGAGGACATGCACATTGGTTGATTTTCTTCTAAGCTTCTTTGCTGGAACTTGGATGAGTGTCACGCTCACTGGGATACCCATGGATTTCTTTTAGATTCATCAAGGTCTTAAGCAAGGAAATCCTTTGTTGCATTTCTTGCTCAATTTGTTTAAGTAAACCCTTTATAGACGCATCAACGAGGCTTTGCTTGGTTTTTCTTTGTCCAAATATGAAACTAGAAGCAAGGGGATTGGACCTGCTATCCTTCTGTATGCAAAGGATATTATCTGGCCACTTCATGAGATCCTTGCCTCTTCCCTTCTTACAGTTGATACCATATCTAATAATTATGAAGAAGTGTCTGGTCAAATAGTTAAATGAGTCAAGTCATGCTTCATGTGTATTTCTAAGGGTAACCATCTTATCTAGTGGATCTACAATACATTGTTGATTCCTTCTATAGGGGAATCTTTCAGTATAGAGGACTTATTGTTAAAGAAAGAACTAAAGTTATACATTTTGACTTCTTGCTCAAGAAGATAAAGAAGAAGGTGGCGTCATGGATGATCCTCTCCTTCACAGGTGAAGGATGCTCATTGCTCACACCCTTGCCACTATCTCTCTATATTCCACCGAAGTGATCGACATCCCTGCGACACTATTGAAGAAGATACATGCAATGTTCCTTTCCTTCCTATGATGATTGTACCTAAAATAGTCACAAATCATGGGTCGCTTGGGATAGCATCTCCTTACCCACTGATGAGGATGGGCTTGGGATTCCTTTCGTAACTTTGATGGAAAAAGCCTATAGGTATAAGGCTTGTTGGGTAGCTCCTTTCTAGATGACCAATTTTTGCAATCTTATGTAAGGATAAACATTCACGTACTTATCACAATCATCTAACTTAAGACCCCCCTTATATGAAGTTATACTCCTCCTATTAGAATGAGACTTGGAGATGTTTCCTGGAGGTCATCTCCCATTGTTATTGAGCAATTGTCAAAGGCCACATTTCCTAATGGAATGGAATTTGGTGCGATGTGGCAATATGGACTTTCGGAAGGAGAAGTAGTGATGATGTGTTGGAATTTCAAGTGGTAAATTTTTGGCATGATGATGATGGGTGGGGTTTTCCAATCTATCCCACATTCTTAATGATGAAGTTATTCCCCTTATCATGTTATCCAAGGCTACAATCACCAAAGACAGTGATCAAATACTATGGAGTCCAGATATTGTGAGGAACTTCTCTCTAAAATTAGTGAAGGAGGTAATCACCAAAGTCAACAGTCATCATAATAGTTTCACCTAGTTTTGGGACCCTAGTTCCCCTCAACATGCTAATGTTATTCTTTAGAATATCCTCAAATGAGCCATCCGTATAGATGACAATGTTTCTAGAAGTGGGATCTTCTTGGCATCTTGGTGTGAATGATGTGAATACTCCTCCACATATGTTACACTTCTTCTTTTTAACTAAGATGGATTTATTCTTTTAGACTCAAATACAGCTTAACTTGATCCAGGAATGATGGCTGACCAAAGATCTTTCCCATTCGTAAAAATTTGTAGCAACAACACAAATAAGAATTTGACGGTATGTTGATTCTCTTGTTTGACATTGCTACTTTGATGGTCATTTGGGAATATAGATGAATGGAAAGATTTGAAAGGAAGAGATTACCTTTGACTAATTTTTGGGATACAATTATCTCAACCGTGACTCACCAACTCACAAAACTCACCTTTAGAGGGTCGTCCCAAAAAGAGTAGGAAAAAGGGTTACAACTCTTCCTTCTCTCTAGCTTCTCTCTGGAGGCCACTGCTGGGGGGAGGGGGATGACTCCTCAGAGCCACCCTCCCCCTGGCCTAACCATGGAAGTGAGGATCTGAAGTTGGTAGACCCCTCTCTTGAGTTATGGAGCTACCGTCCGATCATTTCAAGGAAGCGTCCACGCCTACCAACTGGTTGCAGAGGGGATGCACGGCGAGGTTTAGACTGAGTGGCGTATGGTGTCTCGATTCATCGAATCCAATCCATTCAAGTGTGATGGATGGATAGATATGTACCATCCCAGCTCTGATCTCTTGCATTGCTACTCCACCGTGGATGAAGCTAGGGGCCGCCTCACCTCTTCCTTCACTCGCTCCTGCTCACCCAGTGTAGAGTGAATCCCGATTACAGGATGTTGATGTTTCCTGGGATCAATTGGATCTTGCAATAACACTTTTGTGGCAGAAAGGGCTCACTCGCTCAGCTTTCGTCCTCGAATGGCTTGGTGCTCTGCCTGGTCTGCATCGACAACAAGTTCCTTGACGGGTTCTCTATTTCGGTGGCGTTTGTTGCTTTTCAGAAAGGATCTGCTACTACTAGCATTGGAGGTCTTCCCCCGACGATCTTGCTGCTCGTGGTGCTGCAGGTTCCCGTCGGGATCCTTGGTAGAGTCCGCACATGGGATTCCTTCTCGTCTTCACGCTGGACATTCACATATGGCTGAAAGGCGGACGGGCGGGGTCCTTGATGGGCAGCTTGGTGGCGGCGGTTCTTCGGTTCTGCTCTGATGATGCTGTGCCGATCACAATATGTTTGACGGTTTGCCCCTATGGGCAAGGGAACAAGCTGGCGGCTGGGCTCTACTTTCTCCACGAGGACATCCACAACTACTCCTGGCCTATGGCCACAACCTCCTCGTGAGGTGCTGCTTCGACGCCGAGCCCACTCGTTTGGGCTTTCCTGCTGATGCGTGGCGATGCGCAGTCTAGGTTAAGGGGGGCTTTCTTCTCTTCTTCCTGGATCTCCTATGCTGCGTGAAGGAACACCGTCGTGGTGTTTGATGATATGCCTCTGCTAGACAGTAGAGTGAGATTGCCTGGATTCACTTCCAATGGTGGAATCTCTGCCTCCTTCTTCCTTCCACTAATTTTAGGGAATGGTTATATTGATATGTGTGAGGGAGGCTTGGTGGGCAGGTGTTTTGCCTTTCATTGTCTGTCATCCTCAATTTTCTTCACGATAGATGTTTGGCAGGGTGTAGGCTGCTTTTGCAGCTAGTGGTTCACCCTTTGGGTGCTTGTGGGGTGCTACTGTGCAAACAACTACATTCGACGCTTGGTCTCTGGTTCTTGGATAAAGAAATAACCAGGTCCTCTTGGTAGTTTCCTTTACTTGCCAGAAACTCGTAGACCTGGATGATAGCAGTGGAGGTTCCTGCTATATTGCTCATGAGATTCACAAGTTGCTGAAGTGATGTTTCTGCTGCCCATGTTGCCACAATTTTAGAGGATGAGTCTATTGCCAGTGTTGGCATGTGTAGTTTGGATAGTCGTTTTAGTTTCTCTTTTATCTCTTGAGTTAGTATTGCGAGTTTGTTTTCTTTTTTTATCTAGATAGATGGCTACTGCATAGCTTGTATTTAGTTTGTTTCTATGGTTGTTTAGATGTCTTCATCCAGGGCTGTAATGGGGGCACAAACTCTTTTATATCCAAAGTTTTGGTAATACAGTAACACGCTTTTTGGACCGACAAAAAAAAACTCACCTTTAGGAATATTGAAGTCCCCCCTACATATTATTGGTACATCTCGGGGTTGCAGAACTAATGCAAAAAATTAAGAAGATGTGGTTGCAGATGCGGTCTCCTCCTAAAGTTGCAAATATAAAACACTACAACAAATAGCAGTATACTCGGCATGCAAAAATACCACAAATGACCCAATATTCTGCCGGAATTTACTTTCTCTGTCATTAAACGTAATGTCGAATGGATGACAGTAAACTGCGTGCCGTTAATGGTAATCTGGCATTTTGAAGATAGCCGAAAAATGATTCCAAAATGGCATTAAAAAATGACGGGACTAATATCGTACGGGCACTAAATGATGCCGGAAAACATATTTTCAAAACAATCTTGTACACATTTTACGACATGAATAACATGCCGGGAAGATACATGAAATTTTGTAGCCATTAATATAAAAAAATAATATTGATAATAGCAGTTTTTATTTGGAATGCCATTCAATTACATCCATTTATGAAGTCCTTATTTCATATATATATATATATATATATATATATATATATATATATATATATATATATATATATATATATATATATATATATATATATATATGATCACTTGTACAAGACAATCTCAAATTTCATATTTCTCATCAAGTTGACAATAAAGATGATTTCTCATCGTCGTGGCAATCATGACAAACTGTGGTTACAACAAAATTTCAACTTGATCATAAATATATCCAATAACAAGATATAATATTCATACATGTGCCATTTTGTTCACGTACACGATAAACACAAAGTTCAACTATATCATGCATGAACTAAAAAAAATAGAAATATATATATATATATTTTTTGATAGAAAAAACACGATTATATATTTATATATAATAAATGTTGCACTTTTTGAATAATCTACTATTCATAGAGATCATCATGTGTTGGACCATCATGTTGATTATTTCCATATGCAAGCTCCTGAATGAAGAAAAGAATCATTCAGATATAAGAACAGATAATAAACCAATATTTAATTTGTAAATAAAATATGAATAAATAACAAATGATATGGACGGTTCCAATACAACTGACGGACAACATGGCAATAACACGGTAGTAGAAGGATGAATCAAATATAAAAGTCGATAATGGCAAAGAGAACTCCAGAAGACGAAGTGAGACATCACTAGTTTAAATTGATATTGCGTTTAGACATTTATTCTTGGGTTAATTTCATTATAGAACATCACGTTTACATGTTATATTACAAATAAATCATAACCTTTCTATAATTACATAATGATACACTGGTTAACTACTTTAGATTCAAATCAAACAAATAGTAACACCATCAAAACTTCTACCCTTTATCTTTTGACTTCCGAGCCTCGTTCACCGCCTTTCTCATGTGTTATAAATAGCACCCATCATGGCTGGAAGTCCCCATGCCTAATTGTAGATAGCAACTATACAAGATACATCAACGTGAACAACAACATTGTTGTAGCTGTTGCAGCTACCTAGTGGACCTGCTCAACATCACTACAACATTGCGAACACATTTAAGATGTCGGTGTCGTGGTTGCTAGTTCGTTGGTTGTAAGAAACTTCAAACCTCATTGCAAATAATTAATTTTGGTCATTCCTCCACTCCATTTGTTGCTACATGGCTACTAATATGTACTCATGTCCATGAGTACCACAAAAATAGTACCTCCTTTACGTCAATGACAACACCTCCATCTTTTCCTATTTATCCAACAACTCGCAATCCTATATACCCATATCTTCCAACAGCTCGCAATCCTATATGCCCTACCTTCAACAAATCTTCTCTGCCAATTTCATCTCCATGAATCCCATAAAAAGATATGCACAATCTATCTTTTAAACCCCGATTGATGGGTGTAACTAAAGTTTTAAAGGAACTCATTTTCCAGAAATATAACTTCGGTTCCTGGAAAATTAGTTCAAGTGTCTCCTGAAAACTGACTTCCACGCAATTAGTTTGTTATGTGAATATCTAAAATTAAGAACAAGTACAACAAACTAAAAAAAGTCATGTATATACTCATGGACACATGAACTAATACGAAATTCGAGCATTGAAATATTCTCCATTGTTCCATGTATGGATAAGATTTTGTCCTGAATATCAACTAATATATAACACCAATCCAACAATTTTTTTTATCCATTCATGATAGAATTCTTATGATTGAATACTGAATTCCTTGTGAGAGATATATTATTTGTAGATAACACATTATTAACTAAAAGAACACAGTAGATACGAACAATAACGTGATATTCTTTTTCAGAATTACCTAAGCTATAAAGACTGATCAATACATATAATATTCTAATAGTTACTTTGCTTTCTGATACATAGGCTTCATGCGAGCTAATTAAACTCCGTCAAACTGCCGACTGCCCAAGCAATACTTGTTGGTTAATTAACTCCAGGTCCTTAATATCAGTGCAAAGTATTACACAGTGCAAATAGTTGTACTCATCGATCAGGTAAAATCCCTCTATGATTTCACGATTGATGTAGAAATGAAGGTTCTTTTATCCAGTCACAGGTAGTGGTAGAGATAGATGAAGTGGAAAGTCGGGAGTATTGCACATACGTTTCTGTGATGCACTCCTATTTTGGTCAATCGTGCGACTTCCTCTGCCACTAGGCACCATCTGGGAACACGTTGGTTCCCATCCGTTGTTGGTCATCGCCAGCTTGTCGACCCAATGAAAAGGTCTGCTGAATTCTAAGCGATGGACAACCGTGTTATGTAGATAAGGGCATTTCAACCAAGAACATTTGCATCCGTACATAGGTTTCTACCAATCAATCCCACATACACAACACAATAAGCATCTTAACTGTTACCCCTCTTCCTTCTACATCCAATATAAATAACTAAAAAAGCAATGGGCTATCATATAGACCAAACCCCCAGATTGAAGAGGTAGTAACATCGGTTGAACCCCTCACCTGCCGCCACAAAAACAACCAATTGTGATGGTCCTCTATAGTGGACACATACATTCATGCTACATAACTAATACTCTAACGTGGCCTCGAATAGGAGGTATATAGATGGGGAATGCTTGGCTTGCCATTCTAAGGAGAGACAGTACCCGCAAACCCCTCTGCGACTGTGAGAAATCTGGAAATGCTTGGACCAGAAACCATATAGAAGTAAAGACAAATTGTGACATATAGAAGAGTATATGTCACTTCCATCACAAGATGGTAGAAAATAAAATAAAAAGAGAAAGATCAAATAGAACAGTGTTTAAGTAGGGGTAGAAAGATATTCTTATTTGCCATTTGAATAAGCATATCACTATTTTCCATTTGAATAAGCATATCAATATTTGCCATTTCAATAAGCAACAATAATAGAATATTGTTCAGAAGTCAACATTGAATAATAGAGAACAGAACAAAGAACATGGGGTAGGGGAGAGAGGACTGAGTAAGCGAAACAAGACTGCGGTTGTAACAAAAAATGGAAAAAGAGAAAATAAAACTAAGAAGAATATAGAGAGAAGATCGTACAAAGAATGGGTAGATTACTTGCCTCTGTTGAAGCGACACATTGTCTGGATGATTAAGTGGCCGCACCGGTCGCTTTTAAATTCACGGGCCATGTGTATATGTAATGGGGTACATTAGGGACAAATCAAGTAAGGGTTTTCTAGAGTTGAGGTAATAAACCTGATCTAAGATGGCATCTTAGCCCCTTATGTTTAATGTGGTAATTTGAGAGAAAGTTTCAAAACAAGAAAGCTACTTATACAGATCTTCTGATGAAAACTCAAAGCTTATATCTAGAATTATCGAAAACCAACATTCAACAAAAAATACATTAAAGAATTTTCAGGCACTCAAGTATGAAAATATATACACATTCAAAAAGGTCTCAAGGATCAAATAATATAGCTAAAACCCTCAAGTATAAAAATATATAATGAGTAATTTTAATTTAATAAAATGCAAGAGTCAAAAGGTAATACCTCATATATGGGGTAGTCAAGTCCCAAAGTATCCATTTCCCCCCTAGATTTCAAAACATATAATATTTTCTTCATGTAGGAATTAGCTTTCTCAGCTGCCTTTTCTGCATGTTCTGCTCTAATTTGTGCTTCATTTGCTGCTTGTTTATACTTCTCCAAATCTATGATGTGACTAAGATTTATAGCATGTGAACTTCCTCTCATTCAAATATGGCCAGATCTCTCAGGTCCAAATACTTTGCAAAAAATATCTTCATCATCCATTTCAACCAGTCCTTCTTCACGTTGAGATATCAATGTTGTAATTTGTTTCTACCCAAAAATGCATTTCCTTTGTTTATTTCATATCTCTGATACCTAAGATAAACAAAAAGACCGACTTACCATCTTCTCTTCAGCTACAACATCCACAAGTTTTTATTTTTTCTTATCCGAGTTAATTCAAACATCCTTAGTCGACTAGGAATGACTCCATTGTTCTTTACAGTCTGCATGTTCTTAAAGATGGTATAATAACATTCGTCGACAAGTCTTTAAATGAGAAGGAAAGAAAGTAGTATAAAAAACACTTACATCTTCATGCTCCACAACACTAAAATGAGCCCTTCTAGTACAATGAGGCATTGATTTTTGTGCACAACTACTTTTATTTCGCTTACTAGCAGCCTTGAGAAAAATTGCATGCATAATGTTAGAGAATAGTGAGGTAACAATAATGATTCAGATAATGCTATTGTGACAAGTTTACCCTAAAATAGTCACTTTTCCAATACTTTTTTTATTAGAAATACCCAATCTTCTTTAGATACATTTGATGGACAATTTCTAATGGCTTCTTCATCATTGGCAAACCTCAGATAAAGTTTATATAGTTCTGTCTTAAATTCACACCAAGCCTTTCCCAAAGAATCATATATATAGCGAATTCTAAGTTCCTTTTCCTCACGAATTAAATCATCTTAAAGAATTATAAAATCATCCTGCAAGTATTCAAAAGAGGTAAGAAACATTACCTTTAGTTTCTTAATAATATTAATTTGTCAAGTACAAATCAAACCTAAATCAAATCCAACATCATCTCCTTTTTCTCAATCGGCATATGGTCCCACCTTGTATAGCTAAGTAGAGCAGTAATAGAATTTCACACTATTGTTCCCATTCGACTGGCCAATAGCCGTGATTCAATGCGGTTTATTATCTTACCTCGAACATTAAATTGTAATTTTATTTTCCTTTCACTTCTGAATCTCTTCAAGTTCAAATTGACAGATTTCCCACAGACCCTTTTTCTCTTTACTTGACCTACAACATAGAAAGATAATTTTAATATCTTATAGTAAACACTAGACATTCACAAAAATAAATAAATATTTTTATTACCAACAATGTTATTCTCCTCTTCGACAATTGGAGGTGGCTCATCAATAAAATGTGGATTGACACTAGGCACATGTGAATCCTTATTGATACTTTGTGACCTCAACACTCTCTTTCCTGTGTTTGTTCGCCTAGTTGAAACATCTATAACATCTGATAGATTCATTGAGAACTTGATTACAATACATTCAAATAATAAATGTAGATGTCTATAAAATCTAAATTTAAAATTTTTTATGAGTGACCACACTATTAGTTGGCCCTCCCTTTTGTAATGTGCCTAGACTCTCATCTCTTGATGGATTGAAGCAGTCTCGACTATAGTTACCTGCATTTCAGGAATCAATACTATTAGATCAGCAACTCAAATAGGTTATTTTGTATTAGTTACATAAGATGAAAATGCAATATAAAAATATGATATTTGTGGTGGTGAAGGCTTACCATTATCCTTTTCAACGTGTATATTAGAAGGGGGGATGTGTTTCTTGTCATGTACATGATTGACCCCACCATTAGCTCTCCTTCCCCCTTCTTGCAAAGCATCCAAAATGTTGTTACTATGATTATCTGCATTTCATGAAATTAAATATAGAATATTACACTAACATAGGAAATTCATTACTTAAATTTTGTAAAATACAACTTCAAGAGAACACCATGGTTCTTGGATTGATTTTCCTTATTATCACTCATTCGATGCTTCAAAAAGTTTCCATACTGCTTGAAATAATGTAGAAAATTTTCATTATCCATCAAATCATCATTATCGGGAATTTGGTTGAGCTTTCCTCCCTGATGTTGATACTCAGTCACCCCTGTGCTCAAGTTCGATATGGTTGATATTAAAGTGATATTTTTGTATGGGAATTTATTACCAAAGATGTTGAAGGCTTACCATTATACTTTTCTCCATGTGTAATAGAAGGGTTGATGTGTTGCTTGTCACATACATTAGTGACCCCATCATTAGCTAGCCCAATTCCTTGTTGCAAAACACCCAAAATGTTATTGGAGTTATCTGCATATCATGATATCAAAGAGAAAGTATTATAACAAGCATATGATATTCATCACTTAAAATTTATAAAATACAGCTAAACACATCACCATGATTGTTAGGTTGATTTTCTTGGTTGTCACTCAATTGATGCTTTGAAAAATTTCCATATTGCTGGAAATATTGTAGAAATTTTTCATTATCCATTAAATCATCAACATCAAGAGTTTGGTTAAGATTTTCTTCCTGATGTTGACACTCACTCATCCCTGCTTAAGTTTGAAATGGAGGTGTTATTTGAATGAAGTTTCTATGTAGGGATAAAATAAACAATCTACTTGATTTAATTAGAATGTAACCTCTATATCATGAATACTTGGATCCTGATTTGATTGTTGTTCCACTCCGATTACATTTCCATCAATGATCATTTCATTAGATTTATCTCCTGCACCAACACCTTCACAACCAAAAACATTAAGAGTCAGCATTCCAGATAAATGAAAACTAACAAGAATCAATAACAATGTAGATTACAAGACATCTATATAAAATTTGAATAATTGAATATGATGAATACTTGTTTGTTGTGAAGATGTATAGAGTTGTTGCCCACTTGTCATGGGTGGCTTTCCACTCAAAGACTTCTTTTTCTGTAAACCTGCATATAACACAGTAATGGTATTAATTGGTATTCTGATCTTTTATACAAATTAATTGTAGAAGTCATATTACAACATGTACTACCTTCTCCAATGGTTTGAGTTTTTTCTACAAGATCTTTGTTCTGAACATGCTCTCCTATGAAGCTTCTATTTCTAGATTTTCCTATATAGTTCATCATACAAACAAAATTAACTTGAATAAAAAATTTATTGAATAAAAATTACACTATGATCACACCATCCAAATTTTCATTTAACTTCATATCGTAAATTTTTGCAGTATGGTTTAGCATGCCAGTTTCGAGAGAAGCAGAATTCTCACTTATCCCATCTGACAAACCTATAAATGGCATTATTTAATTTTTCACATAAGAATCTAATATAAAAGCATGTGCACCATGATGTACTAAAAACATATGATCAAATGGTCTAAGTACCATAGATGTCTTAATACCTCTTGTCACATAGTAATTGTCTTAATTGAGTTGAAAAAAAATCATGCTATTTTAGTACTTCTTTTTGTGCAAGTCTGATTGCAACATGTACTACCTTCTCCAATGGTTTGAGTTTTTCCTGTTGGATCTTTTTTGTGGATAATTTTTTTCTGAACAAGCTCTCATGTGAAGCATCTCTTTCCAGATTTTCCTATATAGTTCATACAAACAAAATAAACTTAAACAAAAAAATAAAAGGATAAAATTGCAATATGATCACACCATCCAAATTTTCATTTAACTTTATATTGTAAATCTTTGCAGTGTGGTTTAGCATGCCAGTCCCAAGAGAAGCAGAATTCTCCCTTATCCCATCTGACAAACTGATAAACAAAATTATTAAATTTTTAATAGAAGAATCTAATATAAAAGCATGTATATTGTCATGTACTGGAAACGTAAGATCAAATTGTTCAAGTACCAGATTTCTTAACAAATCTTGTGTTTGACATTTCTAGATAGAACCACTCTTGCTTACTTTGGTCATTTCTACACTGGTCAGTCGAAGTTTTCTCCACAGTACCTGTTATTTTATTGGGTAGGTTGGACATGTTGATCATATTTCCTACATGTTTCATTAGTTAATCACTACAACGATATTCATTTTGATCATGATATGTAAAAAACTCAAGATATATGTGCATATCCTAACAATGGTAGGATTTATCAAATTACACAATCCAATAGTATTTTGAAAAAAATATGACGAGTACTTGTTTGTTGCGGAGAAGTATAGAGTTTTTGTCCACTTGTCATGGGTTCCTTTCCACTCAAAGACCTCTTTCTTTGTAAACCTAAATATAACATATTAACGGTTTTAATTTATTTGAAAAGATCATACTATTTTTATAGAAATTAATTGTAAAAATATGATTGCAACATGTACTACCTTCTCCAATGGTTTGAGTTTTTTGTATAGTATCTTTGTTATGAACAACCTCTCCTGCAAAGCACCTCTTTCCAAATTTTCCTATATAGTTCATACAAACAAAATTAACTTAATTAACAAAATAATTGAATAAAAATTTCACCATGATCACACCATCCAAATTTTCATTTGACTTCATATTGTAAATCTTTGCAGTGTGCTTTAGCATGCCAGTCTCAGGAGAAGCAGAATTCTCCCTTATCCCATCTGACAAACCTATAAATAGTATTATTAAATTTTTAGCAGAAGAATCTGATATAAAAGCATGTACATTATCATGTACTGAAAATATAAGATGAAATTGTTCAAGTACCAGATTTCTTCATAAATCTTGTGTTTGACAATTCTGGGTAGAACCATTGTTGCTTACTTTGGTTCTTGCTACACTGGTCAGTCAAAGATTTCTCCAAATTACCTGTTATTTTATTGGGTAGGCTAGACATGTTGACCATATTTCCTACATGTTTCATTTGCTAATTACTACAATGATATTCATTTAGATCGTACTATCTGTCAACTTTACCACTATCACCCCCAAAAACATGCAAACAACTCAAGATATATGTGCATATCCTAACAACGGTAGAATTTATCAAATGACACAATATATTGCTGGAAAAAGAATATGAACAATTAACTTAGATAATCAGGAAAGTTCATCCATTAAGATTTACAAATTCTTTTAAATGAATAGCAAAATAAATTGAAATAATAAATCATAATGCATTTAGTTGATTGAATCCCATAAAAGATTCCCATCTTTGTCCATCCATCCTTTCTTCTTTGCAGTTTTCATAGATAACAATTTCACTACATCAAGTCTCTTCCATTTGCAAATATAAAATTCATCTGATGGAAATGCCGAAAGTGTCATAGGATTGAACTCTTGTTCTTGAAATGGACTTTGATCGTTAAGAACATCATCATCTACTTCTAGTTCAGGACTCTCCAACTGGGCAGTGATAATATCAGAAATCCAGCTCGGAGTGATCGACATGCTAGCCATGTGAACACATAGCTTATCATCAACTTCATCATCTGTGATCTTTATCGGTTGCGGTCGCCATCCAGAAACATACTCCATGTTCTTCCAAATGGAACAAGTTATAGCAGCACATGTCCCAGACTTCTTCCGACTCAAGGCATCAGCAACTACATTGGCTTTACCAGGATGGTAAGTGATGGTAAAGTCATAGTCCTTGAGATACTCCATCCATCTACGCTGTCTCAGGTTCAAGTCTTTTTGTGTCAGGATGTACTTTAAGCTTTTATGATCTGAGAAGACCTCAAACTGAACCCCATAGATGTAATGTCACCAGATCTTTAGAGCATGAACAATGGCTGCAAGCTCTAAATCATGCGTATGCCAGTTTTCTTCATTCGGCTTCAACTGTCGGGAGGCGTAGGCAATCACCTTACCTTCTTGCATCAGAACGCATCCCAGTCCTTGCTAGGAGGCATCGGTGTAAATGACGTAGGGTTTGCCTTCAACAGGTAGAGCAAGCACAGGAGCAGATGTCAGACATTGCTTCAGCTTTTGGAAACTGTCCTCACACTCCGGAGACCAAACAAACTTGACGTCCTTTCGTGTCAACTTTGTCATAGGAAGAGCGAGCTCGGAGAAATTTTTGATAAACTTCCTGTAGTAACCTACCAGACCGAGGAAACTACGAATTTCAGACGAATTCTTTGGAGCCTTCCACTTGGTCACTGACTCAACCTTTGCAGGGTCAACAACAATGTGTCCTCCAGAAATGACGTGACCCAGAAACATAACTTCTCTAATCCAGAACTCACACTTGGAGAATTTAGCATAAAGTTGATTTTCTCGCAGTGTATTGAGCACCGGTCTCAAGTGCTCGCGATATTGCTCTTCTGTCTCAGAATATATCAAGACATCATCAATAAAAACCATGACGAACCGATCGAGGTAGGGGAGAAAAACTCGATTCATCAGGTCCATGAAAGCAGCTGGGGCATTAGTCAGACCAAACGGCATGACCATGAATCATAATGCCCATATCTGTTTCTGAAAGCTGTCTTCGGGATGTCTTCATCCTTCACCCGCATTTGATAGTATCCACTCCGTAAGTCCATCTTTGAGAAGACGGTGGCAGACTTGAGTTGGTCGAAGAGGTCATCAATCCAAGGCAAAGGATATCGATTCTTCACCGTAGCCTAGTTAAGCATGCGATAATCCATGCACATTCGCATAGATCCATCCTTCTTCACAAACAGAACAGGGGCTCCCCAAGGAGAAATGCTAGGGAGAATGAACCCCATATCTAGAAGTTCTTGAAGCTGCTTCTTTAACTCAGCAAGTTCAACAGGTGCTAAGCGGTAAGGCGGCTTCGAGATAGGCGAAGTCCCAGGTGCAAGCTCGATGGAGAATTCCACTTCACAAGTAGGAGGCATCCTGGGTAGTTCTTCAGGAAAGACATCAGGGAAGTCCTTCACCACATCTATATGGTCGAGTGCAGGGGGTGTAGCATCAAGAACTATAGAGGCGAGAAATGCCCTACACCCTTGCGAGATAAGCTTTTCGGCTTTGATGGCTGAGATGATGAATTGCCGTTCTTCTCGTTTCCTGCCCTTGACACACATCCTACCTTCAATAGGATGCAACAAGCTAACCCTCGAATCCTCATAGAAAAGGAGTGTTTTGTACTTCTTTAGCCAATCCATACCCAGGATAATGTCAAAGACAGACATATCGAGCAAGATGAAGTCAGAAGGAAACATCTTCCCCATGATGCACAGGTCCATGGTAGGAAGCTTGAGGTAAGATGAGCATATTCTACCACTAGGGGTTTTGACATCTAGAACATGGTCCATGAATTCAGACTCTATCTCTAGCATAGCAGCAAACTGAGCATATATAAAGGTATTTGACGAGCCAAAATCAAAAAGTGCTTTGACAGGGTACATATTAAGGTGTAGAGTACCTTCAGTCACATTATTCCCATCATCAGCCTCTTCAGCATCAAGAGCAAAGACCCTTCCATTGCGCCTCTCCACAGGCGGACGTCGACCTTGCTGATTTGTGTTGCAGTTGTTGTTGTTGTTCTGGTGATTGTTGTTGTGGTTGTTGTTGTTGTTGTTCCTAAGGGAAGCATTTTGTCATTGTTGCTACTGGTGGGCGGGGGCCTGTCCTCAGTTGAACCTAGGACAGTTCGGCCTGATATGGCCGACTTGGCCACACTCATGACAGATAGGAGCAGGATGATCATGTCTATGGGGTGGTGCATTGCCAGCTGGACATCTCCCAGGAGGATGAAATCGGGAGCAAGTGTTGCACCGGCCACGCCCCTGTGGACCACCAGGGTTCTTTCGCTTGTTGTTGTTGTTCGAACCAAAAACGTGGAAGCCAGGGTACGCCTCCATGGCCAGATCTTTGTCTAACATTTGTTGGAAGGTGAGAGGGAGCTGGGGCACCAGGTGTCTCCCTATGATGTAGTTGAACCCTTCCAGGAAGACAGTCGCCCTTCGGTCATCAGTTAGACCCACAACATAACGTTCCAGCACCAGGAAACGTTGTACATACTCAGAGATTGACATATTCCCTTGCCGCAGACTGTAGAACTCAGCCTCCTCCTTCTTCAGGTAGGCCGTGCAGATATACTTTGCCCAGAATATCTGGAGGAACTCATCCCAGGTCATAGATGTTGTGTCTCGTGTGCGGGTTATCCCATTACACCAGACCCGTGCCGGGCCATCCAGGACATAAGAGGCGAAGCGGACTTTAAGATGCGGGGGACACGCCATGCCATCAAATGTGCGCTCCAGGGCTACCACCCAATCATCCGCATTGTCCACCATGTTGTTCTCAGTTTCCCCCTTGAAGTAGGGAGGTTGCATCTTGATGAAGTCATTCAGAGTTGGCTCCTTAGGTTTGTTGGCATGGGCAACAGTTGCAGTAATCTGCCCCACCAAGGTAGTGGAGAGTAGCTGCCTCGACATTACCAACTCCTTCTCAGGAGTCAGATGTGTCTCAGGAGTCTCAGGGTTGGTGTCATCATAGTTTGAGCTTTCACCGAACAAGCTACCCTTCCTGAAAGACAAGTTTTTAGGGTAAGATTTCTAGAAGCATAAGACAGAAAAAGATAAGGCTACTATTGCCTATAGGCATGCTATTTTGGGCGTTCAGTATCAGATCAGGCCAGGTCGGGTCATATGAGCTAAGGAGTCCTCATGACCAAGCTAGTGGGGCGGAGGAAAATATTGTCAGCCCCCAAGCTCTGACCCTTTCTAGACACCATCACTTTCAACATCACGCCCTAGTAGCTACCCAACCTCGCTCTGATACCATGCTGTAAAGAGGCAAGATCACCCCCTTACTTAAATTTAACGGAAAATGCAATACATCCCTCAAATTATTAAAAACATTGTGATGAAAGGATGTATGCATAATAAATCCATTTAAATAAGCATGGACCAAATACAACCAAATGTCAATAGTAGCATCGGGAGAAAGTAAGATGAGAAAACCTAAACTATTACATAGATTGTTCCAAAAGAAGAAGTAGATAAGAATCTAGGCTATTACAAAGCTCTTATTTCTAGAGTTCATAACATATATTTTTGAGCAAGGTCTTAGCAGCATCAACCTTGCCATGACAACAACTTCACTCCTGCCTTGGGTTTCCTTGTGCTTGATCTAGCCCTTGTCCTGGTTCTGGGTGGTTGGGAAGCACCCAGCAAGAGAAAGATAAAACAAGGTATGTGTCACAACATGATAATGTACAAGAACTGTATAAGGAATGGAAACATAAAGATTTTCTACACTAAGAATGTTCAAGAGTATGAGGCATATAAAGCAAATAGGATTTCTGCCAAGCATATAAGTCAAATATAGAACAAGCATGATTCATTATGACTAAGCTAAACTAACATAGGGTGAGGCGCCTACCAACCTCAACCAGGAGGAGAGGGGAAATAACATCCCAAACCTCAAAAATATATATAAAGTGGCAGGGGGACTAAAACCCCAGTGCCTATGGGAGGGGAACTAAAACCCCAGTGCCCTGTGGGTGACTTGTACTCATGTACACTATATTAGTTAACTAGTCAAACTATCATTATCATGCTTACAATTCACAATGACAGAGAATGCAAATAACATTTATTCAAGTGGGGCCCAATGACCCAAACAATTCCAAGAGATAACCATAAAAGATGTTCATACAACAAGATGTCATATTGGATATTCAAAAGAATAGTTTAAGGGCAACATGTATACATCAACATCTCAATCAAATCAACAAGGCAAAGCAAGGCAAGTGGGGTCCCATGACCCATATTCATCAAGGAATAACAATATAGCAAGACTATGCATCATAGTTACAATTTTTCATGTCAAAATAGAAGATGGATGATATTATTAAAAGTATGCCTCATATGAGAAAACTAGGTTAAGCATGAAAGAAATCCCAACTGAGGTGTTAGAATGCACATACCTGATCTTGCTTTCTAGATTATCCCTTAACCACTAAGATGTCAGATCCAAACTCACTTTAACCTAGGTTCAACGGTTAATACATGCATTAGTTTAATTAAAGGCACTTTAAGTGTAAAATATCCATATTTATAAACCATGGGTAAAGGCTTTGGATTTTGGTTCTGGAAATAGGTCCAAACGATCCCTAATAATTTTCTACTCGAGAAAACATATTTTATTGTCAAAAATAGAGTTAAAACACTATTATTATCATTTTACATCACTTTATACATTTAAATTAAGATTTGAATTAATTATCAGGCTTATGATGGAAATCAGGGTACAAAACTTAAAGATTTGGAGTCTACAGGTTATTGTCTTTCCAACGAGTATTTGTTTGTAATTTTCTGACAACCGAGTGATTTACTATAAATTAAACAAGATTGACTAGCTAATTGTTAAATAGGTAAAAATCTAATTTGAAGTTGACGGATCTGCCCTCGGCTAAAGAACCAGAGAGGAGGGGCGCGTGAGGGCAAAATGGTCATTTGGCCATCGTCTTCAACCCCAGGCCGCTCCTAGCCTAGCGGCGGGGTGCAAGCTTGCCCATTTGGGCGATTTTGCGATACTTAACCAAATCAGGTGTTCAGGTACTCAAAACGAAGGTAATCGAACTACGAATTCACCTAACCGAGCAATTTTGATGCACGAACCACCTAGCAACTGGGAGGAGCTCCGCAAGATCAGCTGCAAAAAATCCACGTCGTCGGCCACACGTGCTTCCTTTGGTGAAATCGATGGTTTGGGCGAGTTGCTAAGGGTCCGACGAAGGCGTGAAGGTAGTATTTTATAGGTGAGCGAGCCTGTGGAGCCGTGTGGGATGGGGCCATGAGAGGCCACAGCTGGCGGCTCCTGTCATTCCGGATATGCTGCGTCTCACTGGTCGAGTGAGAGCTCAAATGATTCGGGAGCTCACCGCGATCACGTGGGCGAAGAAAATTCTAGAAATGACGGAGAAACGAGGGAGAATGGTGGAGACGAAGCGAGCTGCGGCTGCTCGTTGCTCCTACTGTTAGCCGATGGTAGGAGATGAAGAGTCGACCCTTGGATCTGATCCGCGTCCACCTTGGACCGTTGGAGTCCCACGATGGGCCTGATGCGCGTGACAGCTGAACTTAGGCTTAAATGCGCAGGTTACATGACATATTATTGTAATAATGTCACACTTTATATGAAAACTTGTTAAATGCATTTGGAAGGTCAAATGAACTCCAGACCCCAAATTTTAACCCTAGGTTGCTAATGACGTCTAGATTCATGCTATACACTTAGATTTGCGTTTTACCCAACCTTTGGCATCCAAATAATTATTTCGATCATTAAAGCATATTTTAATATAATGCTAGAGAAATAAATTATGTGTTGCTTTTATAAGCAACCCTTGGTTCCCAAATTCGAGATTTGGAGTCCAAGAGTTCACCACTCACTAATATCATGTATTTGTAAAATTAATTAGCCCATAATAAGAGTGAGGTATGAAAATTGATTTTAATACACCATTTAATTACTATTGCTAATTAAGTCACTTCTTATCCATTATAATTAATTATTGAGGTCCAACATTATCCATTAGATAAAAAATTCGTGGTTTAATGGTAAATTTCATAATTACCCCATCCATAATTAAATTTTTGGTATTTTGTGCATCTAACCCTCAAATTGGCATAAAATGTACTTCAATCATCAATTTCTCAAATATTCAATATTAAGGACACAAAAAGGAAGAGAAAGGAATTAACATAAAAAGTGAGGTGGAATATGATAATTTTATTGAACTCAGGACGTTACAGCACTCCACCCGTTAGAAAGGATTTCGTCCCCGAAATCTCATACAAAAAGAGAAGGGTGAGATCGGAGCATTTCTTCTCTCAGCTCCCAAGTGGTTTCTTCTAACCCATGATACTTCCACAACACTTTCACTAACTCAATCTCTCTATTCTTCAACTATTTTACCCGAGTGTCAAGTATTTTTACAGGTAGTTCATCATAGGTTAGGTTTTCATGAATCTCCAACGGTTCTATTGTGAGTACATGAGAAGGGTCCTTCACATACTTTCTCAGCACGGACACATGAAAGACATTGTGTATCTTATCATAACCAGGAGGAAGAGCCAGGCGATATGCACAGTCCCCAATCTTTGCCAAGATCTCAAAAGGTCCCACATATCGTGGACTAAGCTTGCCTTTGACTTTGGATCGGGCAATAGAGCGTATTGGCTTGACCTTCAAAAACACATGGTCGCCAACTAGGAAACTCACATCAGACCTATGCTTATCAGCATACATCTTCTGTCGGTCTTGAGCAGCTTTCATATGTTTCTTAATTAGCTGAACCTTCTCTAACATCAACTGCATATTGTCAGTCTTCACCAAGGAACGCTCACCCACATCATCCCAATGCAACGGGGAACGACAGGGTCTTCCGTACAAAGCTTCATACGAAGGCATTCATATGTTGGCTTGATAGCTATTATTGTATGCAAACTCAGCCAGAGGTAGATATCTATCCCATGCACCTCCACAGTCCATCACACAAGCACGAAGCAGGTCTTCTAAGATTTGCACCATTCTTTCAGATTGGCCATCAGTCTGGGGATGATAAGCAGTGCTGAACCGTAGGTCAGTCCCCATTTCTTCTTGTATCTAACTCCATAGGCGAGAGGTGAACTTGGGATCACGGTCAGAAACTATCACTTCCGATACCCCATGCAGACGAACTATCCACTCCAAATATATATGTGCCATATCCTCCACTTTGTAGTTGGACTTGAAAGGCAGAAAGTGAGCAGACTTCATGAGGCGATCAATGACAACCCACACAGCATCATAGCCTTTCCTGGTCTTGGGGAAACCAGTGACAAAGTCCATCGTGATCTTCTCCCATTTCCATTCTGGAATTTCAAGCGGATGGAGGAGACCACTAGGTCGTTGATGTTCTATCTTAACTTGTTGACAGGTCATACACTTTGACACAAACAAAGCTATATCTATCTTCATGTTCTTCCACCAGAAACTGCGCTGCAAGTCCATGTACATCTTGGTCGTGCCAGGGTGAATTGTGTACTTGGACCCATGAGCTTCACAGAGAATCTTCTACCGCAGTTCTTCAACATCAGGAACCCAAAATCTTTGTCGAAAATGGAGTGCACCATCAACTCCAACAGAGAAATCGGATTGCGGTTTCAAGGTTAAGGCTTTCATTCCTTCTAGTTCCGGACTCTCCAACTGGGCAGTGATAATATCAGAAATCTAGCTCAGAGTGATCGATGGGCTAGCCATGTGAACACATAGCTTATCATCAACTTCATCATATGTGATCTTTGTCGGTTGCGGTCGCCATCCAGAAACATACTCCATGTTCTTCCAAATGGAACAAGTTATAGCAGCACATGTCCCAGACTTCTTATGACTCAAGGCATCAACAACTACATTGGCTTTACCAGGATGGTAAGTGATGGTAAAGTCATAGTCCTTGAGATACTCCATCCATCTACGTTGTCTCAGGTTCAAGTCTTTTTGTGTCAGGAGGTACTTTAAGCTTTTATGATCTGAGAAGACCTCAAACTGAACCCCATAGATGTAATGTCGCCAGATCTTTAGAGCATGAACAATGGCTGCAAGCTCTAAATCATGTGTAGGCCAGTTTTCTTCATTCGGCTTCAACTGTCGAGAGGTATAGGCAATCACCTTGCCTTCTTGCATCAGAACGCATCCCAGTCCTTGCTTGGAGGCATCGGTGTAAATGACGTAGGGTTTGCCTTCAACAGGTAGAGCAAGCACATGAGCAGATGTCAGACATTGCTTCAGCTTTTGGAAACTGTCCTCACACTCCGGAGACCAAACAAACTTGACGTCCTTTCATGTCAACTTTGTCATAGGAAGAGCGAGCTCGGAGAAGTTTTTGATAAACTTCCTGTAGTAACCTGCCAGACCGAGGAAACTACGAATTTCAGACGGATTCTTTGGAGCCTTCCACTTGGTCACTGACTCAACCTTTCCAGGGTCAACAACAATGTGTCCTCCAGAAATGATGTGACCCAGAAACATAACTTCTCTAATCCAGAACTCACACTTGGAGAATTTAGCATAAAGTTGATTTTCTCACAGTGTATTGAGCACCAATCGCAAGTGCTCGCGATGTTGCTCTTTTGTCTCAGAATATATCAAGACATAATAAATAAAAACCATGACGAACCGATCGAGGTAGAGGCGAAAAACTTGATTCATCAGGTCCATGAAAGCAGCTGGGGCATTAGTCAGACCAAACAGCATGACCAGGAATTCATAATTCCCATATCTGGTTCTGAAAGCTGTCTTCGGGATGTCTTCATCCTTCACCCACATTTGATAGTATCCACTCCGTAAGTCCATCTTTGAGAAGACGGTGGCAGACTTGAGTTGGTCAAAGAGGTCATCAATTCGAGGCAAAGGATAGTGATTCTTCACTGTATCCTGGTTAAGCATGCGATAATCGATGCACATTCGCATAGATCCATCCTTCTTCTTCAAAAACAGAACAGGGGCTCCCCAAGGAGAAACACTAGGGTGAATGAAACCCATATCCAGAAGTTCTTGAAGCTGCTTCTTTAACTCAGCAAGTTCAGTAGGTGCTAAGCGGTAAGGCGGCTTTGAGATAGGTGAAGTCCCAGGTGCAAGCTCGATGGAGAATTCCACTTCACGAGTAGGAGGCAACCCGAGTAGTTCTTCAGGAAAGACATCAGGGAAGTCCTTCACCACATCTATATGGTCGAGTGTAGGGGGTGTAGCATCAAGAAATATAGAGGTGAGAAATGCCCTACACCCTTGCGAGATAAGCTTTTCGGCTTTGATGGCTGAGATGACGAATTGTCGTTCTTCTCATTTCCTGCCCTTGACACACATCCTACCTTCAATAGGATGCAACAAGCTAACCCTCGAATCCTCACAGAAAAGGAGTGCTTTGTACTTCTTTAGCCAATCCATACCCAGGATAATGTCAAAGACTGACATATCGAGCAAGATGAAGGCAAAAGGAAACATCTTCCCCATGATGCACATGTCCATGGTAGGAAGCTTGAGGTAAGATGAGCATATTCTACCACTAGGGGTTTTGACATCTAGAACATGGTCCATGAATTCAGACTCTATCTCTAGCATAGCAGCAAACTGCGCAGATATAAAGGTATTTGACGAGCCAGAATCAAAAAGTGCTTTGACAGGGTACATATTAAGGTGTAGAGTACCTTCAATCACATTATTCCCATCATCAGCCTCTTCAGCATCAAGAGCAAAGATCCTTCCATTGCGCCTCTCCACAGGCGGACGTCGACCTTGCTGATTAGGGTTGCGGTTGTTGTTGTTGTTCTGGTGATTGTTGTTGTGGTTGTTGTTTTTGTTGTTGTTGTTGTTGTTGTTGTTCCTCAGGGGAGCATTTTGTCGTTGTTGCTGCTGCTGGGCGGGGGCCTGTCCTCGGTTGAACCTAGGACAGTTCGGCCTGATATGGTCGACTTGGCCACACTCATGACAGATAGGAGCAGGTTGGTCATGTCTACGGGGCAGTGCATTGCCAACTGGACATCTCCCGGGAGGATGAAATCGGGAGCAAGTGTTGCACTGGCCACACCCCTGTGGACCACCATGGTTCTTTCTCTTGTTGTTGTTGTTCGAAGCAGAAATGTGGAAGCCAGGGTACGCCTCCACGGCCAGAGCTTTGTCTAACATTTGTTGGAAGGTGAGAGGGAGCTGGGGCACCAGGTGTCTCCCTATGATGTAGTTGAACCCTTCCAGGAAGATGGTCACCCTTTGGTCATCAGTTAGACCCACAGCATAACGTTCCAGTACCAGGAAACATTGTACATACTCAGAGACTGACATATTCCCTTGCCGTAGACTGTAGAACTCAGCCTCCTTCTTCTTCAGGTAGGCCGTGCAGATATACTTTGCCCGGAATATCTGGAGGAACTCATCCCAGGTCATAGATGTTGTGTCTCGTGTGCGGGTTATCCCATTCCACCAGACCCGTGCCGGGCCAACCAGGACAGAAGAGGCAAAGCGGACTTTAAGATGCGGGGGACACGCCATGCCATCAAATGTGCGCTCCAGGGCTACCGCCCAATCATCCGCCTTGTCCACCATGTTGTTCTCAGTTTCCCCCTTGAAGTAGGGAGGCTGCATCTTGATGAAGTCATTCAGAGTTGGCTCCTTAGGCTTGTTGGCATGGGCAGCAGCTGCAGTAATCTGCCCCACCAAGGTAGTGGAGAGTAGCTGCCTCAGCATTTCCAACTCCTGCTCAGGAGTCAGATGTGTCTCAGGAGTCTCAAGGTTGGTGTCATCATAGTTTGAGCTTTCACAGAACAAGCTACCCTTCCTGAAAGACAAGTTTTTAGGGTAATATTTCTAGAAGCATAAGACAGAAAAAGATAAGGCTACTATTGCCTATAGGCATGCTATTTCGGGCGTTCAGTATCAGATCAGGCCAGGCCGGGTCATATGAGCTCAGGAGTCCTCGTGACCAAGCTAGTGGGGCAGAGGAAAATATTGTCAGCCCACAAGCTCTGACCCTTTCTAGACACCATCACTTTCAACATCACGCCCTAGTAGCTACCCAACCTCGCTCTGATACCATGATGTAAAGAGGCGAGATCACCCCCTTACTTAAATTTAACGGAAAATACAATACATCCCTCAAATTATTAAAAACATTGTGATGGAAGGATGTATGCATAATAAATCCATTTAAATAAGCATGGACCAAATACAACCAAATGTCAATAGTAGCAGCGGGAGAAAGTAAGATGAGAAAACCCAAACTATTACATAGATTGTTCCAAAAGAAGAAGTAGATAAGAATCTAGGCTATTACAAAGCTCTTATTTCTATAGTTCATAACATATATTTTTGAGCAAGGTCTTAGCAGCATCAACCTTGCCATGACAACAACTTCACTCCTGCCCTGGGTTTCCTTGTGCTTGATCTAGCCCTTGTCCTGGTTCTGGGTGGTTGGGAAGCACCCAGCAAGAGAAAGATAAAACAAGGTATGTGTCACAACATGATAATGTACAAGAAGTGTATAAGGAATGGAAACATAAAGATTTTCTACACTAAGATTGTTCAAGAGTATGAGGCATATAAAGCAAATAGGATTTCTGCCAAGCATATAAGTCAAATATAGAACAAGCATGATTCATTATGACTAAGCTAAACTAACATAGGGTGAGGCGCCTACCAACCTCAACCAAGAGGAGAGGGGAAATAACATCCCAAACCTCAAAAATATATATAAAGTGGCAGGGGGACTAAAACCCCAGTGCCTATGGCAGGGGGACTAAAACCCCAGTGCCATGTGGGTGACTTGTACTCATGTACACTATATTAGTTAACTAGTCAAACTATCATTATCATGCTTACAATTCACAATGGCAGAGAATGCAAATAACATTTATTCAAGTGGGGCCCAAATACCCAAACAATTCCAAGAGATAACCATAAAAGATGTTCATACAACAAGATGTCATATTGGATATTCAAATGAATAGTTTAAGGGCAACATGTATACATCAAGATCTCAATCACATCAACAAGGCAAAGCAAGGCAAGTGGGGTCCCATGACCCATATTCATCAAGGAATAACAATATAGCAAGACTATGCATCATAGTTACAATTTTTCATGTCAAAATAGAAGATGGATGATATTATTAAAAGTATGCCTCATATGAGAAAACTAGGTTAAGCATGAAAGAAATCCCAACTGAGGTGTTAGAATGCACATACCTGATCTTGCTTTCTAGATTATCCCTTAACCACTAAGATGTCAGATCCAAACTCACTTTAACCTAGGTTCAACGGTTAATACATGCATTAGGTTAATTAAAGGCACTTTAAGTGTAAAATATCCATATTTATAAACCATAGGTAAAGGCTTTGGATTTTGGTTCTGGAAACAGGTCCAAATGATCCCTAATAATTTTCTACTCGAGAAAACATATTTTATTGTCAAAAATAGAGTTAAAACACTATTATTATCATTTTACATCACTTTATACATTTAAATGAAGGTTTGAATTAATTATCAGGATTATTATGGAAATCAGTGTACAGAACATAAAGATTTGGATTCTATAGGTTTTTATCTTTCCAACTAGTATTTGTTTGTAATTTTCTGACAACCGAGTGATTTACTATGAATTAAACAAGATTGACTAGCTCATTGCTAAATAGGTAAAAATCTAATTTGAAGTTGACGGATCTGCCCTCAGCTAAAGAACCAGAGAGGAGGGGCGCGTGAGGGCAAAATGGTCATTTGTCCATCGTCTTCAACCCCAAGCCGCGCCTAGCCTAGCGGCGGGGTGCAAGCTTGCCCATTTGGGCGATTTTGCGATACTTAACCAAATCAGGTGTTCAGGTACTCGAAACGAAGGTAATTGAACTACGAACTCACCTAACCGATCAATTTTGATGCACGAACCACCTAGAAACTGGGAGGAGCTCCACAAGATCAGCTGCAAAAACTCCACTTCGTCGGCCACACATGCTTCCTTTGGCGAAATCGATGGTTTGGGCGAGTTGCTAAGGGTCCAAAGAAGGCGTGAAGGTAGTATTTTATAGGTGAGCGAGCATGTGGAGCCGTGTCGGATGGGGCCGTGAGAGGCCATGGCTGGGGGCTCCTGCCATTCCGGCTATGCTATGTCTCACTAGTCGAGTGAGAGATCAAACGATTCGGGAGCTCACCGCGATCACGTGGGCGAAGAAAATTCTAGAAATGACGGAGAAACGAGGGAGAATGGTGGAGACGAAGCGAGCTGTGGCTGCTCATTGCTCCTACTATTAGCCGAAGGTAGGAGATGAAGAGTCAAACCTTGGATCTGATCCGTGTCCACCTTGGACCGTTGGATCGTGGCCCACGATGGGCCTGATGCACGTGATAGCTGAACTTAGGCTTAAATGCGCAGGTTACATGACATATTATTGCAATAATGTCACACTTTATATGAAAACTTGTTAAATGCATTTGGAATGTCAAATGAACTCCAAATGACTCCAAATTTTAACCCTAGGTTGCTAATGACGTATAGATTCATGCTATACACTTAGATTTGCGTTTTACCCAACCTTTGGCATCCAAATAATTATTTTGATCATTAAAGCATATTTTAATATAATGCTAGAGAAATAAATTATGTGTTGCTTTTATAAGCAACCCTTGGTTTCCAAATTTGAGATTTGGAGTCCATGAGTTCACCACTCACTAATATCATGTATTTGTAAAATTAATTAGCCCATAATAAGAGTGAGGTATGAAAATTGATTTTAATACACCATTTAATTACTATTGCTAATTAAGTCACTTCTTATCCATTATAATTAATTATTGAGGTCCAACATTATCCATTAGATAACAAATTCGTGGTTTAATGGTAAATTGCATAATTACCCCATCCATAATTAAATTTGTGGTATTTTGTGCATCTAACCCTCAAATTGGCAAAAAATGTACTTCAATCATCAATTTCTCAAATATTCAATATTAAGGACACAAAATGGAAAGGAAAGGAATTAACATAAAAAGTGAAGTGGAATATGATAATTTTATTGAACTCAGGATGTTACAGTCCATGAGCTAAACTTAGAAGCTCACCATCGACCATACCCTCTTTATGTAATTGAGCCACCTAAAAATTAAAAATATCAATATTTTCTATAAACACCATCAACATTTTTAAGTTATGAAATTATATACAACCTAGTAAAATTTATACTCACCCGAGACTCCAACCACTTTGGGAATTTACATTTATGTACCACATCAATATCATCAACACCAGTTGCTTGAATAAGATGTTTATGATAGCTACATAAAGATAGAATATTATAAATATTATTTTATGGTTGTGATTATATAAGAGTTAAAATAAACTAAATTACCTTGCAAATGGTGTCATTGTGTCAGAATTTTCTAAAACGTATTTGTGGACCTGTTTCCATTCAGTGACACTTAGGTTCTTAGTGATACCCACTGATAGTGTCTTCCCAATTTTGTTAAAAGTAGGTAATTTTGATGATATTTGTGTCTCTTCAAGTTCATGGTATCGTGATTGATGGTCGATACCAATGTCATTCTCCTTCATATATCTTGAGCAAAATGTTAAACATTCATTTATGATATACATCTCTTCTATGGAACCCTCGGGTCTACTTTTATTGCGTACATAAGATTTCAAAGTACGAAGATACCTACATAATAGGAAAAAAAATTTACACCCACATTACACGATTAATTATAGAAAAGATATAAGAGATATTAACCTCTCGATTGGGTACATCCACCTATACTGGATTGGACCTCCAAGAATTGCTTACTTTGCTAGGTGAATAGGCAAATGTACCATTACATCAAAGAACGATGGCATGAATATTTGCTCCAACTTACATAATGTTATGGCTATATGTTTCTCCAACCTTTGCAAATCTTCTACCCTTATAATTTTAGAACACAACTCCTTGAAATACACGCTAAGTTCAATTAATGCCTCTGATATAGGTTTTGGAAACAATCCACGAACTACAAGAGGTAGGACTTTCTAAAAGAACACATGTAAATCATGAGACTTCATGCCAGAAATTTTTCAATCTTTCACATTCACACATCTAGACATATTTGAACAAAATCCATCTGGAAACTTGATTTCTTTTAAGAATTCATAAAGAATATTTTTCTCCTCTTGAGATAATGTAAAGCATGCAATTGGAACCTCTAGCTTTCCATTAACAATTCTTGGAAAAAGTTCTTGTCTTATTTGCATATATTTCAAATCTTTGCGGGCTTTTGAATTGTCTTTTATTTTGTCATCAATGTCCATGATCGTGCCAATTAAACTATCATATATATTCTTTTCAATGTGCATAAAGTCAAGACTGTGGCACAAAAGAAGTCCCTTCCAATAAGGAAGATCAAAGAAGATACTCTTTTTCTTCCAAGCATGACGATGCTTCATTTTTGAAGATTTTGTCTTTCTCTTACCAAGGTTTGTCACAAACAACTCATGTACTTGTTTTAAAGCATCTTCTCCAGAGAGCTCATGAGGAGGAGGGCGGAGTTCCTTTTTTCCATCAAATGCATGCTCATTTTGCCTCCATATGTGATCTAGTGGTAGAAATCTACGATGTCCCATGTAACAAAACTTCCCACCATGTCTCAAACATAGCGAACATGTATCCTTGTGACAACAAGGGCATGCTAACTCACCTTGGGTACACCATCCAGACAGGTAACCATAAGCTGGAAAATCATTTATTGTCCATAATAATGCAGCATGCAATTGAAAATACTACTTAGAAACAACATCATATGCTTCGACACCTACATCCCATAACTCTTTTAACTCCTCTATTAATGGTTGCAAATACACATCAATCTTGTAAGTAGGAGATTTTTTTCCAGGAATTAGCATAGATAAAATTAAATAATCTTGTTTCATACACATCCATGGTGGTAAGTTGTACAGGATAAGGACAACATGCCATATGCTATAAGAAACATTCATGTTTCCAAATGGATTAAAACCATCAGAAGCCAAACCAAGTCTAACATTACGAGGGTCGCTAGAAAAATATGGATGCATCTCATCAAATCTTCTCCACTCTTCAGCATCATCTGGGTGTCTCAACTTACCATCATTGTTATGTTTTTCTTGGTGCCATCTCATCTCAATAGCTATTTTGTAGCACATGTACAGTCGTTTCAGCCTTGGTATCAATGGAAAGTACCATAAAGTCTTATAAGGAACCTTTTTCCCCAACTTAAACTTCTTTCTACTCTTTCTGATGGGCTTGTCTTTAGAAGTTTTTTCTATAGATGTGTATTTCCACCTAGATGTGCCACAAGATGAACACATATCATCATTCTTGTGATCCTTCCAGAATAACATGCAATGTTTGGAACATACATCTATCTTCACATAGTCTAGGCCAAGATCAGTTAGATATTTTCTAGATTCATAAAAAGAATTAGGAATACGACAACCCTTGAATGCCTTAGATAATAATGTTATCAACCTATCAAAACACCTATTGCTCATCCCATGAAAGCCCTTCATCTGCAACAATTTCATTGTGAATGATAACTTTGAGAATCCTATACTATTGTCATATAGTGGTTCCTCGACATCTTTCATTGCTTATAAAAAATAGAAACTTCATCATCTAGAATAGCCTCGTGTGTCTCATCCATTTGAACATATTCAGGTACAAAACTATGAGGCATTGCTAGCCCATCCCTGATCATTCCCCCTATGTCATCAACCTCATTGTCAAAATCATCTACATCATTACAACTACACAACTGAATAGATTCACCATGCATCAACCAACACTCATACCAATCAATTATACCATGGACTATCAAATCAATTTTGACTTACTCTGTAGTTTTATGGCTTGTGTTAATGCATTTCACACAGGGACAAGGAATCATTCCATTATTCTCTAAATTTTGAGTAGCAAACTGAATAAATTCATTAACACCATTGATGTATTCCTCAGATAATCTATTTTTATTTTGCATCCAACTCTTATCTATTCCAGCCATTGAATCCAACAAGATGAAAGCCATTTTAGAAAATATACTAATGAAAAAGTGGTTATCATAGTTTATTTAATTGATGATTTCTTATGAAATAATTAAAAAAATGTGAATAGCATAACTTTAAATAAGGAGTTACAAAAATGCAAACAACAGTTTTACACAATGAACAATGTAGACAATAACTATTTAAGGAAAGCAAAGTTATAAAGTTGTCCAATTGCATGACTTTTATCAAATCAATCATATGTATACTATGTAAAATGCAATGACATATTTTATAGTACACTCACTTAATAGTCCCGGTTGAAGAGAGCCCTTTTTGGTGTCAAGGAGCAGTGGATTCATAATTACTTATCTGATCACTAAAAAATAACAATTTTCAAATTATAATAGAATTTCTAATAGCTGTAACCAAGTAAAATATAGAAAAAACCATCGACAAGTAACAAATGCATAACTAGACAAGAAAAGGTAACAATGTTAGATGCTCTTTATTATCTTGTACCATACTATTTCAACTCTACCAATGTCTTGGGATAGTGTTTGGAATTTGGTAATTATTTATTGATGGCACTTGAGAAATTGGTAGTCTAATGTTCTGTAAATAGAGATTTTAGGCTTTAGATTGGAACTATCCATTATCCAAGTGTTAATTACAAGAGATGAATATGGTTGT
This sequence comes from Alisma plantago-aquatica, assembly GCA_963693085.1. Taxonomy (NCBI): domain Eukaryota; kingdom Viridiplantae; phylum Streptophyta; class Magnoliopsida; order Alismatales; family Alismataceae; genus Alisma; species Alisma plantago-aquatica. The sequence continues at coordinate 148,594,076 of OY856412.1, read as the reverse complement.
ATGTGAATCAAATAGACAATTCCTGACTAGTTTAACCACCACACAATCATGATGTAGGTACAATGTTGGGTTTTTCCATTCTCTACTTTTTCTACCCTCTCTGTAAGACTAGCAATGGGTCTGTATGACTTTTTTCCTGTCATGGATTTTTCCATTGAGGTTAGTTGCTTCATGCATGGTCCCCTAAGGATGGGGTTAGTGAAACGGATGCCTTATGTATGTATGTATGCATATATATATATATATATATATATATATATATATATATATATATATATATATATATATATATATATATATATATATATATATGTGTGTGTGTGTGTGTGTGTGTGTGTGTGTGTGTGTGTTTGTATGTATGAGTATATCTATGTATATATAAATTGATTAAGCAAGGAATTAATTATCTATGTCTTTTATTTTGTATGAGGAATTCATATATCATCCTCATGGATGTACATAAATTAAAAGAGGGTTCACCTCTTTACTTCCTCTTCTAAATTATCTATAAAAAAATCCAACAATTGAAGGGATATAATAGCTTGACTTAATCCCTTCCCAAGTACAAATGTCTATAAAAATATTCTTTTACTAACTTGTAGAATTTTTCTGTGTAAACAAAGTCATAGATACTTGGATGAATGATGTTTTAATCAAAAACTGAATAAAAAGCATTCCATACTTGAAGATCACATTTCTATTTTACTCACATTCAACAACCTGTATTTACAAATTCACATATTCACATCTAAAAAGCAATTAAAGGATCGCATGTGCCTTAAATTTATTGCATATGCAACTCGTACTAGTGACCTAATAATAGATTCACATGCGGGTGGTAGAAGAGGTAAACCTCTATTTGGGTCTTGACAACTTAAGAAAATTAACAGGTTCTGCATGGATTTCAATTCAGGCCCAGTAAGCACCCAGGCGGGCCACCCAGACTGCCTAGACCTCCCAAATGCCCAAATGTGTTGGGCGTCTGACTTTGGAAGGCTGGGTGGATGCCCAGGCGAGCGCCTGTACAACACGGGATCAAAGCTCATTTTTTGGAGTTCTCTCTTTCAACTATAAGAAATGAAGGAGAAAGGAAATTCTGACCAAGCAGGAGAAGTAGCTTTAATTGAGCTACAAGCATCTAAATCAGATCTTTGGGATATGTACAATATCAGAGGTGAACACTATAAGACTAAAAGAAAAAGGTAAGAGACTAAAATAAATAACTAGATGTATCTGGATGTGACATGGACAAATTGATTGGAGCTATTTGAGGCTTATTCTTGTTTGATCTGCATGTCGATGATTTGTATTCATTTTTTTCTTCAATTCTAGACTATTCGGTGGTAGGGATACTATATACTAGCTATATATGTATTTGAAGCCAAATACTAGGGATTATGAATAACGAAACTAATATAGAAACTTGTTTCCATATTAATTAAAAGGATCCAAATATATAGATCATTTTTACTTGTAATGGCCCAAACCCAAAGACCATCTTTACTTGTAATGATCCAAGCCAAAAGACTGTTAATAGATTGTTCTCTCTTATTACTTGTTTTATATCAAAGAAATAATGATACTCTCATTTAATGAGTTGTAATATAAATTAGTCAATAACAAAAAAGTAAGCAAATCCACAACAATGTAGTCAGCAACATATTTTTTTGCTTCGTAGAATGATTTTGGCAAATGACAACCCTTAAATGCCTTTGACAACAATGAGATCAAATTGTCAAAACAATTATTGCTCAGACCATGAAGCCCTTTATGTTGCAAGAATGACATTGTGAATGACAATTTTGAGAACCCTTCTAATCCATCATAAAGTGGTTCATTTGCATCTTTCATCAGCTTAAGATATTTCAAAACATCATCACTTAAATTATCAACCTCATTAGTTTCATTCATTTAATCTGGTGTAGGAATAAAGCAATCAGGAAACCCTAGCCCATCCTTGATCATTCCCTCAATGTCATCAACATCATCATTAATGTCAGAATCAACATCATCACTAGTATTAGAATGCCTCAATTCAACTGATTCACCGTGCGCCACCCAACATGTATAAGACTCATTTATACCATTCACTATAAGATCCTCTGAAACCTCATTTATTGTCTTGAAACATGAGTTATTACATTTAACACAAGGGCAAGTTATGAAACCATCAACTTCAGAATTTTTAGATGCAAACTGAATAAATTTTGTGACACCATTAATGTATTTAGATGATAATCTATTCCCATTTTTCATCCAACTCTTATCTATTCCGGCCATTAAATCCTACAAGTTATAAGCCATTATAGGTAAATATGTTACAATTAATATATTAATATACATAAGTCAATGACATACTTTTCAAACATAAAAAAAAACTAAATGCAGTAAGCATGCAACATGAAATGAAGTTATACCCGGTACAACTGCTGACTATAGATAGTTTTTACTAGTCATGGCCAAAATAAAAAAATACATGGTTGTCGGACATGAATTTAGATGGAAATAAACTCGATGCTTATATTAAAACAATTGTTTGTGTTCATATGCAGATTCACATGAAACTATTACAAAATTCTTAATTGGATTCCAAAATTGGAACATTAATATTTATTTATTCTATATTTAGTATTAAAGTAGAAGTGTGGGGGTGTTTCCACATCTTTGGAGTATTATGAGTATAAACATTACCAACATATTTGTCATATTTTCAAATTTATTTACTGATTTTATCATATATTTCTTTAATTACAATTCTACAGTATAGTTGTCTCCAGAAAAACTAAATAATGCCAAAATATGGCTAGATAGCTTCCTATTCTACTATAATATTTTTTTGTATACATATGCTTAGTTAAATATTTATTACATATTACAAATAATATACACTTGTATGCTTCCTAGTGTGGATAACCAACTCAAGAGATTTTTTATCGCAAGGTTAAGTTTTTTTAGAATGGTGGGTTACACTCATTCATGGATATTATACAAAGATAGCCAATATATATATATATATATATATATATATATATATATATATAAGTTCAGAATCCATTTTTCAAATATTAATATCTAACTAGAAGAATCATGAAAAAAACCTATTATTATGTTATTGTATATGACAAAAAATCAAACAAGTAGAATGAAATATAAAGAAGAGAAAAAATGATATGCCTTTACATAAAATTCAAAGTGGGTAGTGCTTTCCTATTCTTCAAGATATATTCTAGAAATATTTCAAATAATAGTTGGTCAATATTCCTTTCTATATCTATGTATAAGAATTAAAGTAAATTCATCAACATTTTGGATGACTAGTTTTAGGATAGGATCGATGGACCCAAATATTAAGTGAAAAAAAAGAAACCAATTGCTTATAAATACTATCACGTAACAAGTAACAGAGATATAAATGAGAAAACAATGACAGAAATAAAATTATTGAAGCTCTATTGAAAAATAAGGACATATCATTTTACTTTACCGAAATATAGATGAATTATTATGGTAGAAATCAGTAGTTTAGTAGAAAATTGATCTCGAGAATAGTTTGTGGAAATGAAAAACAAAACAATTAAATTGAAATAGTGGCTTCCTAGAAGTATGACATCTTATGAATCATTTAAATAAATAATATTAGAAAGGCAAGCAAGAAGGAGATATGGTCGAACTCGAGGGAACCACCAAATCCTAGTAGGTGGTAGGATTTGTAAATGAGTAAAACACAAAATATAAATATAGTTTTCCAGAGCCACAATGTTACTAACCTATAATTTTTTTGATAAATATATTTTATATCAGTGATTGAGACATACATAACGAGTTGTGTCAGAATGTTTTTTTTAAATACGATGTAGCTTTTCAAGGTGGCATATTTGTTATTCTCTGCATAATAACCTCCATCTTTTAACCTATGTCATCAAATCATCTTTGAGTTACTCAACATTCATCATATTATAGACAAAATTTAGTATTTACATCATGAAGACACTTTTTCAACATATGAAGTTGTAATATGAAGAAGCATTGATAGCTCTAGAAAATTAGTCTAGATCGCTAATGTATTGACTCCTTCTAAATCATATTCTATTTTTTTATTAAATAATTTTAACTATTTTACTCCTTATAAGGGTCTAACTATCGTAGTAAAAGGGATACCAAGTAAAAGGAAGCAACCAACCTAGTATGCTTTAAGGAGAAGTGAGCAATGGCAAGTGCAAACATTTCCTTCTAAGGAAAATAATGTTAATATAGAGATGTGTCAAGCCATGAATCAATTGGATGCTTTTAGCACCTTGTTCGTTTTATTTTTTTACAATACTATAGGATTAGGATAGAGAGTAAGAAGTGCTAGTTGTTGGTAGGAGGTAGAAAATTATATTATGGTCAACCTCTTTTACAGAAAGGCAAGAGAAAAGCACAAAAGGGAAGCAACACATGTTAATTATTCATCAGGCAAATAATTGGAATGTTGGGATTAGCAATATCTGTATAGCAGCCAGCTTTAGTTAATCATATAAATTAAGGATGTGGGTTCCATCTGGAATTAGCTTCCGGGCCATTGTTGCGCAACCCAAACACATTTTACTACATTATTAATAGATTGAAATTCAATGCAACACCTTGTTAAGAGAAACAATCCTGGTCTTAGGCCTAAGTGGGTTATGTTGGCGTGTCTTGGATGTGTCCACGAAGTGTCCAAGATGTGTCCAACACTGTAATTATAAAAAAAAAATCAAAGTGGACATGTCGGAGGAGTGTCCGTCACGTGTCCATGTTGGACACGTGTTGGACACGAACACTGCAGCCTCTGGGAAGTGACCATGCTTCCTAGGTTATATGGCTAACAATTCAATCTAGCTGGTGACATGTCCATATATTTAACACATCTTGAGCTTAGAATTAACATCATTAACTCAAGACAATCCATCTCAATAAAAGCATACTAATATGTTAGAAACTCCTAGTTGGCGGCTACCCTATAACAAGAAATGATGTGATACTACTAGAGAACATATGCATAAACAAATGTTAATATAATCTGCACTCTCATACAATATATTATTTCAGTGTATGTTCATAATATAAGAAAAGAGTTCGTGTAGATATACCAAAACAAATTATTACATAACCTTGTTATTTTTCAATCTTGGTTCCTCGATATCCAAGGATTAGGAACGAGGCTCCCACAACCCATTTGGTTATAGTTTCATCAATGCACGATACTAGCAGGTAACAAGTTGTTGATTGACGTACACATCTATTGTTTACTAATCATTTTCAAATAAGATCATAGGAAAATAGGGGAGTTAGATATAAGTAAAACGAATACATCTCATACCCATCACTTCCCCCATTAACCAAATATTCAGAATTTGATATTAGAATATTACTTGAATATCAAATAAATGGGATACCTTGTTTTCTTAGTTGAACTATTTGCAGTCCCCATAATAGTATCTGCTTGGCTTCCTATCACCCGCACAGTCAAATCTGTCGTTACAATTGTCGGTCTTCATTTGTTACTCATTTCTCTGCCTTCAGCTGCATCCCTCTGTCCTGGCCACCGCACAGCGTGTTGTTGCTACTACAATCGAAGAATGTACTTTGCATACTAAGATAGTTCGGATATGAGTATATTTATAAGACACTAGCAGTTTTCTTCGGGGAATGAGTAGGAATGTGAATGCAAATGCATTTCTTAACCTATCCAATACAAATAGTCATACGTCGGATCGGTTGACGACAGCGACACCTGACGATTGTGACCGGTCGGGTGGCCTCTGAAGATAAGATCCAATCACATTACAGCTCTGGCTTTGGCGAAACACTCGACTGTTAGAAGTTTTTCAGAGATGAAGTACGAGAGCGGCAGGGAGACTGGAGGGTTTGGCCGCTGACGTAGAAGACGAGGGGATTGCGGGAGGAAAGGGGATGTTTTTGTAATAAATAATCTAGGATAATATGCTTTGTCAGTAACCACCCAATTTCACTTCGCCCGGGATGGTATTTTGGCAGATATACCAATGCCCGCCAAGGCAGGCCTCACTAGTCGGGTGCAGTTCAATGGTTTAGCTGAAAATTCGCTCAAAAATGCCAAAACAAATATGTCACAATTGATAACATTTGTTGTAGTGATATCTTATAATTATATACATATACATGCACACATATATACATGTAAATGTATACCATGTGCGACATAACGTGTATATGCATATACATTATAGATACATATACAAATACATAAATATATAGACACAAATATACATGTTTAGATACATATGTATGTATATATACACACATATATAGATTATACACATAAATATACATGTTTAGATACATATATATGTATATTTACACATATATATAGATTATACATGTGCATATGAGACATAAATTGGAGTCTGAACTAAAGCTTACGCATCGGGAATGCCTCAATACCTTTTTACGCTTCACCAAAAATGAGGAGCACGCCTCTCACCTGGACAGTGAGGCACACGCCTCAGGGTGCATTGAGGGCTGCCTTGCCTCAAGGCGTACACCTTTGAAGCCCCGAGGCATGCCTTTTTGTTCCATGATTACGACTGACAGTGCCTTGAGAACATGACCACACCATGGACTGCCTACAGGATAGGCACCTGCAAGGATCTGACCCAAAATGAGAACATGCAATTGAAGAGTTTGTCTACTTGTCTTTTTATTATAAATAATTGCTTATGAAAATCTATGTTTATTTTGGGTTGTAAGAAAACAAATGGAAGGTTATAAGACATGTAACTACACCTACAAATATATGATCTACATATTTATGTTGCATCCTTTATAATAATTCCAATATTTTGATCATGTGATGGACTTCCTTTAGTATGAATGCCACAATCATAGAAAATGTAGATAGCTTAAATAGCAATGATAAAAACTGCATAGGGCAAACAGTTCGATATGCAAAATAGTTCAAATAGTAAGT